>CAAKHB010008619.1:46481-97525 GCA_901007665.1 Aeoliscus strigatus
TGCCCCCAGCACCCCCCCCCCCCCACACACACACACACACACACACACAGTTAATTACCAGTCTGTGCTCAAAGCGTCAACAGTCACACCCACATTATTTTTATCGGTTATAGATTTTGTGTCTGTTGTCAACAGTGAACACGAGTGAAATGGTGCTAACGTCATAGGTTACAGCGATGAATGTCAACGCAGTGTTCTACTCGCATTCTGGAGATTTCGTGTTCATCGGTTGATGCAGAGTTGCAATGCAATGCAGTTATTGAATGCAAAAACTCAAACGTCTGCTTTGTGTTTTCAATACAAAATTCTAAGATGTGTACTGTATGTGAGACAAGTTATTGTTTCTATAACACATGTGTAGGCTGGATTTTCCCATTTGATGATGACTCATTTGCCGTTCAGTGTCTTAAAGTTATTATGTGTGTAAACACAAATGTATAGTCATGAATACATTGTATTGGTATCTATTAAATACAGCTGCAAATTTCTATTAGCTTCATCATTAAATCATTTAACATATTGAATCATTACTGCAGTCCTTTTATTAGGTGTTCTGTCAGGCTAAATGTGTAAAATAATGCTCTTGAGGCTTTGCAGTTTCCCTTTTTAACTCAGTGTTGGTGAGAAAACAGAGTGTGATTAATTAGACTGTATTCAACCAGTGAGCTGCTCAGGCACCAAACTGAATGTCTTGTACCCTCACTCCTGCTGTGTCCATGGTGTGTGTGTGTGTGTGTGTCTGTGTCTGTGTGTGTGTGTGTGTGTGTGTGTCTGTGTGTCTGTGTGTGTGTGAATGGATGCCACTATCAAGATAGCACAAAGCTCCTTAAATGCTGTTTAGTAGCCAACCATCCACCAGCGCTGCCAGGGAACCTGCTGCCCTTCACCTGAGCCCTGATGTAACAGATTTGTGGCTCTTGGTCTGACAGCGTGTGAAGATATATAATCCAGATTTATTGGCTCAGTTTTGTAAAGAGCAGCGAAAAAAACACACAAGCAGGACACCAGGCAAATATTTCCTATTTCAGTCAGCTGTCAGCGGTAGTCACATGACTACTGGGACGAATCAGAGCATTCCCAGGACCGCTGCATGTATCAGAGACATCTGGACCGTCAGCTATAACCATCAGCGTACAGCTGGACAGCCCCTTCACCTGGGGGTCAGATGGCAGTGCTGTCAGTGGGATCAAATAGGGACGAGGTTGTAATTAGTACCCCACTCCCACCTTCCCCTCCTGGGTATGCTACAGGGCTGGAGTGGAAGGGGGAGGATCATTGACTGCCAAAGTCTCCAAATACTTCTGTCCAGCTTCACTTCTGCATCACAAGCCGATCAGCATCATTTTCTGCTCCTTTTTTCCTCACAAATCACCTTTAAGACAGTTATATTTTCTCAGTAAAGCGGAAGTGTCGCTACAGGACCTGGAAAAGTCAAGTCACACAGAAGTGTAAACCAGACGTTACAGTGTGGAGGGGGAGTGAGGTCATGTTAAGTGTAAGTGAGCAGAGATGTAGGAACCCCTCGTTAGCAAAAGGCAATCCTTTAACCATAACCAGAGGTTTGTTATGGATTAAATGATCTGTCATCTCCCTTGGTTGCGTGCACGTACAGTATTCGATGTGTTGTGAGAGCTGGGCTGATTTCTATCACAAATAGTTGTGTTTGTGTTTTTTTGGGTGGCACATTTACACACACACAGAAATATGTCAGATATACTGGCATTTTGATGGATTTGCGTTCAGTGTCGATCGACATGATGGAAGAACTATTCACAAACAGGAAATGAACCCAAAAGGAAACAAATCAGATGAGTCTGTTTCATGACATTGACATCACAGCCATTGTTAAAATAGCTGAGTGCTGTCATTAGTTAACATATTGTACTGGAGGGTGGATGTTTTCCGCCCAGGTAAAACACCTTGTTCCATTTCTACTCGTCCCAGAATTTGACAGTTTCTGACAGCTTCTGTCTGCATAGGGGAGGCCTCTGTTCACCTCATTCACACACTGTCAGCAGCTGAAGACATGGCAGACGGACATATTTACAGTTAGAATGGAGGATTGACTGGTAGATTACAGGCCTGAGTAAACTGTAAGTCGGTGGTGTGTGTTGTGTGTGCTTGTGTGTGGATAGAAACACTTGTCTTGCAGCTTTCCTGCACCCACGTCTCAGTTCCTGTTCATCCTCCACCTTCCTTGGGCGGCGCTCACTAACTACTAGCTCCCGGGACCACTCGGACTCCACAAGTATGCCGCCGCCCGCTGAACAGCTATAATTACCTTCAACAATAAAAAAAACTCAAATTTTTGACCAATATTGGGTCGTTTTTCCCTCCACATTTATAGAAGGTTTTAATTTAGGCTTTTGCCTTGATGTCACATAGCAGTTCATGGTGTGGACACGCCCATGACTGCAGGCCGACTGTGATGACGAAGCTGTCAGATGCTTTCCTGCCTTCTTTCAAGTTCAGACACAGCATTGACATGCGACTTTGGTGATGGGCTCTTATGTGGACAGATGGAAGTATTTCACCTCACACCTGGCATTGGGAGATTCACTACAAGCAGATGTGCAGCAACAATTCCTCCCTAAGCAAATAAAACAACATGCACTAGATCTGCTCCTTGGCATGTTCCTAAATCCTCAGACATGTGATGCACTTGTCATGTGAGTAATTGTTTTCTCAGTTAATCACTTTTGTCCAGTAAATTGAATGAAACATGTGGATATGCATTTCCCAAGCCCCACAGTAACAACTCATCAAAATATTCAATTTACTATCATCCGAGAAGCAAAGACACAGGTCAATTGAAGAGGCTTCAACCCGAGAACTTTTTACTTTTTTTGAAAAACATAAAATGAGTAGAAAGACAAATGGGTCTGAGCCAAGTTGCAACAGCTTCTCTGCCTGACTCAGAGCTCATTCACACTCAGATGTGAAAAAAGTGTCCAACAACTTCCTTCACTCAGCTACCAGCCACTGACAAGCTGCTTCTTCTATGTTTTTTTCAACATCCAAACTGTTGAATTCGTTGTTTGATGTCAATCAGCTGATGACGATGAGAGGAAACAGGCCCTGAGACAGCCCGTCATTACGAGCGGCCGTGTCCTCTGCAGCAATAGTTTCTAGTACTCGTAGGAGTATTAAAGGTAGCTGTTGTAAGGTGATGTAGTAGTAGATGTGACTACTCAGTCAGAGTCATGTAGAAGGAAGTGAAGCAAGTTAACTTCTGTTTCTTCAGTGGGGGACATTGTTGTGGTTGTTTGCCGTGTGTTTCCTGTCATGAGTGACTGGTTTTGATCAACTGACTTGACTTTTCACACACATGTGCGTGTCAGTAAAACCATAACTTGCTGCTAGCTGCTGCCCTGGAGATCCAACTCTCGTGTTAGGTCATCAGTGTGAGGAGTATGACAGCTCAGTGAGGCTTACATGAAACAAAGTTCTCCTGCACTGACACACGTCCTGTGACGTTTTGTCCTATTGACAGTTGTGGTTGGATTTTCTTTTCCCCTTAAGACCAATAAACTTCAGTTAGTTCTTTTTTTTGGAACACACTTTTTAAATTGTTTCAGTAATTATTGATAATCAATTCATTTAGCATGTGGTTTACAACAGAGACAAACACTTTCAGACCGCAGTCATTGCCTTTCTACAGGATTTCCATGTGCTTAATGTGAACTGGATGGTATTACCGTTATCATGTCAGTTGTCCATTCATAGTCTGTCCAGTGACACAGTCGACTTGTGGCACTGGGGTGTTTTAGTTTTTAGTGGCCTTAATTCTCCTCCGTAATTTAGCCCACATATCTTCCATCTCTCCCTGGGAGCCTGAGTGAAAGAAGACATCTGGATAGAGGAACCAGCTGGAGGGAACAAAGGGGCTTTTCTGCTCCGTGTCGCCTGGTCCTGTCCGGTCCTCCGTGGACACACAAACATTCCTCCTTTATTGGTGCTCTCAGTGGATCAGAGCTCATATTACTCCGGCATGCTAACAGCACCTTATCAAGGTAATCATCACAGAATGAGGTGCACCTCTATGAGACTCCCCTCACCCAGATGTTTGATCCAGACTGGTAGAACTTAAAGAAGATTCCTTTCAGACATTCAAACCTTTATACAATCACGCATTGTAAGTTTAAAATAAGAGCCTGGTGTTCTTCTGTATGTTTCTTTTTAAAAAAAAAAACATGAATTAGTGTGTCGCGTCACATCTGATTTCCTGAACCTGTGTCCAAATCCATTGGTTCCATCTGATGTAGATCTCCTCTGAAGCATTTCAAGCATTTCATGGGCTTTTCAAACCTTACAGTATTACATTAGGAGGAAACAGAAGTGCGTACCTGTATGTGTGTGTGTTGTGTGTGTGTGTGTGCACACACACATGTTCCAGTGTGACTCAGTGTGTTTTAATAGTGACAATGGAGCTCTGTAATACAGAGGAATAACATACCTCATATCAGTCTTTGGACACACACACACGGCCCTTAGCAGAAACATGGATTCTGTACACGGTCCTAGAAGGTCTATTATCAGATTCGAATCACGCAGCATGAATTGTCGTCTTCCAACAGCTAATATATCAGCAGTCTAATTCAGTTTCACTTGTCGATGGCTTCCATGTGATTCCTGCAGTTCAGGTTAAAACTTGCATCTGAAGTCTGTCACAGCGTTGTGAAGTGGATGGGAAAGGAAAGTGGTGCTCTGCTGGTCTCCAGATGCTCTGTGAAGAGGGAACCTGCTGTGGTCGAAGGGGAAACATGACTGTTGAGAGACTCATTTATTATGTTGTGCAGATTGGCAGAATTCAGGTGAGCTGAAGTGACTGTGACGTGAATAGAACAGGTAATTCTGAACTGACAGGAGCATGTCAGTGCGTGAATTGTTTCCTTGTGGGCATTTCTCCAGAGGAGCAGTGCAGCCTTCAGTCTCACACACACACACACTGCTGCTGGAAAGTATCTGTTGGCGTATTTGTTGTTATTTGACGAAAACACTGCTGAAAGTCTCGTCCGTTATGAGACGGGAAAATGTGTAAAAGTGTGTTCACAAATGTTTCTGTATGAACATCAGTGCACAGTAGCGTTAGTATGCTGGACTGGATCCACTAATGTGAACCCAAATCAGACATGTTCTAGTCCCTCCTGCAACTGTCAGCCATCAAGCAGCGCCACAAAAATGTTTTAGTTCATTCATTCATCAACTAAGAATCGAGTGTTAAATTCAGTGACAACAAAAAAAGTCCAAATTGTCTCGTAAAAGCTTCTTAAATGTGCTTCTGTTGCTCATCTAAGGATAAAACTAATATCGTTGGCTAGTCGACTTTTTGTTCCCAGTCAATCTTTACCAGTATGTATAATATATGTATATAAATGTGTAAGACGTTTCGTGTCTGAATAGTGAAGCTGATGCCGAACTTTCTTTTCTGAACTTTCTTTTTTTTTTTTTTTAAGAAGACGGAAGAGTTTCCCCCAGAGCTGTAATGTTTCCTCTGATGGTGCTGAAACAGGAGGAAAGTGCATTTGTTCAGGACTATTTTCAGCTGTGGACAGAAGGCCAGTATTTTAGGCAACTGTGTGTGTGTGTGTGTGTTCATATGTGCATGTGTGCTACTGGAAAAGAACTGTACGTCACCCCCACTTTGAGAAGATGAGGCTGGCCTGTCCACGTTGATCTCCAGCTTCTCTGTCTATATGTGTGGAACCAGGTATTGTTGTCTATTGTCTATTGTTGTCTCAGGTATTGTTGTATTTGATTTGAGTTATGGAAAGTGAAAGGACAAAGTATGAATTGATTTGGAAGAAACATTGCCTCCGTTGTGACACATGAGAAGAATGAGCCTGAAGCAAAGTTTCCTTTCTCTCCTGCCTGTCTAACATCCTGTGTGTCTCTTTGTATGATCACAAACGTCACTTTGTGTCATTGGCTCTCTGCTGACCAATTTGTTAATAAGTGATGCTGTGAGGACCGGATACTCAGTATGACAGTATGTTACTGAAAATTATCCTTGAGGGAAATATTCACAGATTTAGAGCTTTAGAGCTGAAACAAAGCATGAACAGCTGCAAAGGTTTTAGAGCATACATAGTCTGTGGTTAAAACATGCCAGCTGGGATCTCTCATGTTATACAAACGAGACGGACATCGTTGTCCTCTCCTCTCAGACTTTGATGAAATGGATACAGCTGACAGAAATAGTAATACAAGGAACCAATAAGCCCAGGCTTTGTTAAATCAGACTGTGATAACATCCTCTTCTGTTCCACACGTCTGGGCATCGGGTTTGTCTATCGCCGCTGTTCGGGGCCGGCGCCAGTAATGACCACTGCAGATTAAACTCTCGCCCCGTGAAGAAAAATAGGCAGATGTTTGTAGATTTTGGTGTCCCGTGGTGTGTGAGTGGAGGTGTAATTCATAGTAGGAGAAGGTGGCGGTGAGAATCTGTCGGTGTGTCGTGGCTGGCAGCAGCTGTAGAGAACCAACACTGACGTCTTCTGGTGTCATGATGCCGCTCAGTG
Organism: Aeoliscus strigatus; assembly: GCA_901007665.1. Lineage (NCBI taxonomy): Eukaryota > Metazoa > Chordata > Actinopteri > Syngnathiformes > Centriscidae > Aeoliscus > Aeoliscus strigatus. The sequence continues at coordinate 53,003 of CAAKHB010008619.1, forward strand.
TTCTGACTCCTTCCCATCACGCACATTAATACTTTTGTGTAGCTGTGTTGTTTCCCCCGTCTGGAGAAATGAGTTTGGACAGGCCACCCTTGTTTACAAAAGAGCCAATTACAGCAGCGTAATGCCGTCTCCAATTAGATTTGCATGGCCTACTTTAAGGCAGCCATGTCTATTGTCCTGCAGATTAAACCCATGCTGCTCGGCTGGCTTCTCCTAATCTCAGCCACTGGCTTCACTTCCACTGCATGTTCACTGCCCACTGCTGCAGTGGACCTGCTCGCATCACACAGTGTCTTACATACTTACACTGGTACACATTGTTTCCAGCTTTCTTTTTATCGACTCATTATCATGATATGTACCTTTTTCAACATCCAAGGTTTGACAGAGCTGTCGTGTTCATTCAGAGCCTGTTCAAATGGATCTCAAATGGATCGTGTTAAGGGTGCTGCTTGAAATGAAAGAGATATTTTCTCATTTTTAATTAGAGTAGAACTTTGAAGAATTTTGAAAACTAATCTAATTGCGATTATTTTTGACCATATTGCGATTTGATGTGCGATTATTTTTTTTCAAGTTTCTCATCTGCAGAATGAATGAACAAAAGAGCAATAAATCATTTTTCAGTTTACACTTTATGTGTTAGAGGTAAAACATCAGCTGTTCCTGCCTGTAAGGCAGGCAGCATGAATCAATAAGAATGCCACACTTTTATTAAACCACTCAAATCACAGTAGTATATTGACATCAAGCACTTACAAATGAACCTGGAGTAAACTTTGAGTGATGACATGTGACATGTTAGTGCTACCTTCTTCTTCATCATTACACACAAATATCTCACGTTGCTCTGTGAGGTATCTGTGTTATCATAGCAGGCTCTGCACACCTGACACTGTGTATCCTCCTCTTTCATGAAGCCAAAATAGTTCCATACAACCGACATGCTGCTTCTCTTTGACATGAAAACCTTTCCTGTGTTTGGTTCTGTTGACCCTGACGCCATTGTGCATCAGGTAAAAGTCCGGGGTGGAACGTGTATGTGTGTTTTCTTCTGGTTCTCACTTCTGTTTGACGTAATCACAGCCTCTGCGATTACAAAACCTCGTTTGGTCATGTCGTAATAGTATCGCAAATGTGATTAATCGTTCAGCCATGGTTTTAATACAGTGGTGACTGAAAAGGACTCAGCTCTTGTGATCAGGATATGGAGAGAAAACGTACTTGGCTTGAACGTGATTCTGGTTCTGGTTCAGCTCTGACTGAGGCTCTGACCAAACATGTTGTCTTATGTTCTGCAGTTGTAATTGTTGTGTCAGTTTTTCTCTGTTTTTGACTGTTAGCTGATGGTATGATTTGTAATCAATAAAGAATGAATGGTCAGATCTGCTGGTCAGAATGAAGGCATGTCCTTAGACAAACATATCGAAACCTGATTAAGTCACTAATCGTCTCCCCTGTGGGTTCGAAGCTCTACAAGCGATGATAGCTGGTGTTTAATTTAGTTACGTAGATGATTTATACAGTCCACCAGCAGGATGCTTTGCGAGTTGCCAGATTGGAGAAAGATTCTCTGCACAGAGTCAGTTTGCAGTCATGTTGCAGAGTGTTTGTTTAGGCTCGTGGGAGAATGGTATCATTTCACTAACGTAATCACAGCGGTCCGTTTCTCTCTGACTCCGGCTGTGTTCACTGCTCTGGCATCTCCCCTCGCTGCAGATAATGTTGTCTTGTACTGTTTCCTGTCAGATAATGTTGTTTCTCTTTACTGCCTGTGACTATTGGGCTTCTTCATTAGAAAAGTTTGGGCTCTGTCATGTTAATATTGTTCCCAAACTACCTCTGAGCTGCTTCTGTGATTTTCTGTGAGGCTGTCGAGTCCCATTCTGTTTATCATCATCCCAGAGTGTTTTTCTCTAACTTATCTGTAGCTCACCTTTGTTCGAGGCTTTCTAGTTAATTAGCGGGCTGTGGTGTTGTGAGGTAAATGACTGCAAAGAAATCGCACTAATGAGTCATAAGTTACGACGCTGCCCACAGAGGGGGAGGTCATGTAATTAGGAGGGATGCTAATGTTGATGAAGCCGCAGGGGAGAGGCATAAACATCCTGGTCGTTGAGCTGCTTAACACTGGTGCTGCCCTGCTGGAAGCTGTCCGAGCTCCCCTCCAGTGTCACTATCAGCTGAAGCAGCCCGGAAAATTCCTGCAGCTTGTTTCGTTGACTTCAGCTGCTCCAAGAAATTTATACTTTATGAATGATACCCACTCAAGCAGGTTTTCTGCCTGGAGTGCATGAGATTGTATGTGCACATACAGCGACGTGTTTGCTGACCCTTCACCTCCTGCAGCCGCAGCAGCTTCAGCTCGACCCCTCCATTAAGGACAAGGTTACAGTGTGTTGAGATTAGCCGTTTACCGTCTCCTAGACGCAGTGGAACGCAAATGAAAAGCATGGAAAAGCAAAGAGTTCCTCAGGCAGTTTGTGTGATCGTATTCAGAATCCGGTATTCCTTTCCGTAGCTCTCAGACTGTCCTGTCTCCTTCTCCATATGGTCCTTCCCCAGGGATCCAGCTTGTCGCTGCATTCCAGAACTGTCCTCTCAAATTAGTCTTGGGGGTTGTAGCTGTACTGATGCTCCCTTCATCGGGAGGCAGCGACACAAACCCTGCCTTTTTTTGACCGCTGTTGACACCCTGCCAGCAGCTCTGCAGCAGCTGTCCCAGTGTTTACACTTTTAGCCTCCTGCGATTTGAGGAACAGTAGGTTTGTAAAGCTTTAGCTGGCCTGAAGTAAATACTCCCTTCGCTGTGGGTGTTACACAACACATTCCTCAAGGCTATTAATTTGGATTTAGTGTCAGCAGAATAGGGGAGAAATAATTTTTGGATTTGCATTTTGTATCAATATACACTGAGAGATTTTTTGTTGCACACAGACTAAGTCACAATATTTATACCAAAAAAAAAGGGCGTCAACCAATATGGGTTTAACAACAGACAATGGCAATTAAGATATTTTAATGTATTTTGTCAGCGATTTAAGACATAACGTACACACATTGGAAACTTATTTTTAATTGTCAACGTTTACTCAAGCCAACGGCCACAGAGGACCAGACTCATCTAATCCATCAGATGCATCCACAACTGGTTTGCACAACTGTGTCCCTGGGAGACAGCTGGTCTGGACACAAGGGGGCGCTAACAGCTCTCAAGCAGGGTCTGTACTGTTGCGTCGAATCAACACCAGGCCTACAGCACGGGGTCTGTAATAACCCATTGCGTAAGGTACAACCTAACATACACCACTCCAGAAAGCAAAAACACAGATAACTGGAGAAAGCTAACATAGACAGACCGGTCCAGAAGTAGAAGTGTTTGTGGCGTAGGCCACTAGTCTCGTCTCCAGGCTGCGTGTTCATTCATCGCAGCTGTACAGTGATGGACTGGAGGACGGAGCGTGTTCCAAGGACGAAACCTTTAATACAAATCTGTGTCTTGTCTCCACAGATGCAGCAGCTGTTCTATGAGAACTACGAACCGAACAAGAAGGGCTACATACGAGATCTGCACAACAGCAAGATCCATCGAGCCATTACCCTCCACCCAAACAAGAACCCCCCCTACCAATATCGCCTGCACAGCTACATGCTCAGTCGCAAGATTGCGGACTTGCGCCACCGAACCATTCAGCTCCATCGTGAGATTGTGCAGATGGGCCGCTATGGGGCAGCTGACCCCAGCCGGGAGGACCTCCAGCTGGGCATCCCGCCTTCGTTCATGCGCTTTCACCCGCGGCAGAGAGAGGAGGTCTTGGAATGGGAGTTTCTTACAGGGAAGTACCTGTTTTCTGCTTCTGATGGCCAGCCCCCCCGCCGGGGGATGGATTCCTCCCAAAAGCAAGCCCTGGAGGACATCATCATGCAGGTGATGGAGATGATCAATGCCAACGCCAAGACACGGGGGCGTGTCATTGATTTTAAAGAAATCCAGTATGGCTACCGGAGGGTCAACCCTTTGTACGGAGCAGAATACGTGCTGGACCTGTTGCTGCTCTACAAGAAGCACAAAGGAAAGACCATGACGGTTCCCGTGCGGAGGCATGCCTACCTGCAGCAGACCTTCAGCCAGATCCAGTTCAGGGAGGATGAGGAGATGGATGCCCAAGCCCTGGCCGGCCACATCAACAAGGACTCTGACTCACTGTCCTTCCTGTCCAACTCCCTGAAGATGCTGGTGCCGTTCAAACTGGCCACGTCAGGTCAAGAGCAGAGGGAACCCAAAGAGAAGAAAGTCAACATTCTCGTCCCTCTCTCAGGACGCTATGACATCTTTGTGCGCTTCATGGTCAACTTTGAAAGAGTTTGCCTGATCCCCAACCAGAACGTCAAGTTGCTCATCCTGCTGTTCAGCACAGACAACAACACTGAGCGGGTGAAGCAGGTGGAGCTTATGAGGGAGTATCACATGAAGTACCCCCGGGCCGAGATGGAGATAAAGCCCGTCCCCGGCGCCTTCTCCCGGGCACTGGCCCTGGAAGTGGGCTCCTCACATTTCACCAACGACTCGCTGCTCTTTTACTGTGACGTGGACCTGCTCTTCACCAGTGACTTCCTCAAGCGATGTCGATCCAACACCGCTCTGGGGGAGCAGACCTACTTCCCCATCATCTTCAGCCAGTATGACCCCAAGGTGGTGTATGCAGGGAAGGTCCCTAGCAACAACAACTACGTCTTCACCACCAAGACCGGCCTGTGGAGGAACTACGGCTTTGGGATCGTCTGCGTCTACAAGGGGGACCTGGTCCGAGTCGGAGGCTTTGATACCTCCATACAGGGATGGGGCCTGGAGGATGTGGACCTCTTTAATAAATTTGTCCAGTCAGGGATTGTGTTGTTCAGAAGCACAGACACGGGGATAGTGCACGTCCATCACCCTGTCACATGTGACCCCAACTTGGAGGCGAAGCAGTATAAGATGTGCCTGGGCTCCAAAGCCTCGTCGCACGGCTCCACCCAGCAGCTCGCGGAGCTGTGGTTGGAGAAGAACGAGCAGAGTTTGAGGAGGCTGGACGGCAATAACGGCTCAGTTCGGACAGCGTGAGGAATGCCGGGCCGCTGGCTGAAGCTGAACCTCAGCGGGACCTGCCTCCTCCTCCTCCTCCTCCTCCCAGTGGTGTTTTCACTACCTAATTTATTTTTTACTGACTGACACTTAATGGATATATTTTGAATTTTTTTTTTTTTCTAATGTAGAGAAAAGTCAGACGGATCCGTCATAGACGGCACTGGCTTCTTGACCGATAATGGTCAGCGAGCCTCCTCACAGTGGTGGCGGCGGTACGAGCCTCGTCTAGTCTGTTTTTAGAGGTGATTCACGTGTACCTCAGTGAAGTACACAGTCATGGTCCTTAATATTCCATTTGTCTCACGAATACAACAGACCGGTACTCTGATCAGAGTGTTTGGGATAGAACGCGATTGTGAATGTTTACAAATATTGATTCTTAGCTCCGTTTCATCAGTAAAAGTCCATGATTCTTCATTCAAGGCCGTTCGGTTTGATTCAGTGTTTGTTTGTTGTGTTTCTTGGTGAAACAACAACACTGTTACTGTCTCCTTTAATAGTGATTTCTGTGAACCCAACTGCTGGATTTGATATCTGCAATTCATCTTTTGCTGTCTAATTTATTGAATTTGCAGACTTCACACTACTCTGATTGTTAAAATATGTATATCAGAAAGATTGTAACCTTTGTCCGTTTTTATTTTATTTTTAATTCTTTCTGAAACTCGTTATCACCAAAGAGTTTGCACAGTCTGCTTAGGTGTCCTGTGTGTGTGTGTGTGTGTGTGTGTGTGTGTGTGTGTGTGTGTGTGTGCGTGTGCGTGTGCGTGTGTGCACGTGCGTGCGTGTACGTGCGTGTGTGTGTTTGCAGGCACAAATATGAAACTGGCTGTATAACGGAGCGTGTACAGCGCCATCCATCCCAGGCCTTTCTGACAGTGTGTCTTTTTCCTCCAGCAGGTTACTTTGGGGACTTTGGGGACTTTGGAGAACAGAGTTCTGGTCGCCCAACTTGAGTCACACATCACTGTGTCTGGTTTTATAGTTTCTTTTATGTTAAAGTAAAACGTGTTGTGGCTGGTCCCGGTCTAAAGAGATGTGGCTGCGTTCAGCTGTGATGTGAAAACCCACATTCCGGTCCGGTCTGGTCCGGTCCTGCCTCACAGGTTTGAGGGCGGATGATTTCTATCTGTTGGACCTGAGTCACTGTCTCCCACCTGTGGCGCCTATCGGCAGGTACTGTACGTTGTAGCACTCCACCACATGAATGCTTTACCAGCATTTCAACATGAAGACTGATGTAACATGATGAACGACTGAACTCTCATCAGTGTTGTTTTTTTTAAATTGTCTGACTTTTTGTAACTGTTCTTTCAACTCTGTCCAACTGGGAAAGGTTTTCTATTTAAAATTTAATAAAATGGGGGAAAATTATGTAGATCTGCTGTGTGTTCATTTTCATTTGCATCCTTAGAACTCGTCAGGAAAACAGCAGCAAAATCTGTCATTTTTCCCTTGAACATGTAAGATGTTTTTCATTTGTCTTAGCAATAAGACATTAACATGGAGTTAGTGGGGAAAAAAGTTGACTGATCTGACCAAATTACAAAATGACGTTGTCGTTTTGTGTCATTTGCCCCCCCCCCCGCCCCGTCCCCACTCACTGATGTACATTTATTTCAGCGTTTCCATATGTAGTCACACAAAAAAGAGATGTAAACCACTGTCAGACCTAGTCCATGTATTTTAGGTGATGCAGAACACTTTTGTTGCAAGATGCTTCAGTTTCCTCATATTTACTCACTTTACTTAAATAATCTATGTGGCTCATAAATGAGATAGAAGAAAAACGGGACAGTTCTCTGATTTCTAATCTGAAGTCTTACTCAAATCACCACGTTACTGCCAGTTGGTCTGCTGGCGTCGATGAGGAAGCTCCTGCTGGACCAATAAAAAAACAATAAAATGGCGCCACTGCACATTTGTGATAATTGCGCTGCAGACAGGCCGACTTCTGGTCATTCCCTGCAGTCATATGTGTATTTACCACCGTGGCTACGGAAGAACAAACTGTGAATTCATGCTCGAAACATGGAACGGACCGTGATGGAGTGAAGTGAAACGATCATCCTTTTCTCTCGCTTTCACTCTCTCTCACACACACACACACACACACAGCTGGTTTATGGTCATGCCTTGGCTTGCACACACATGTCGACAGCAGGGTTCCAGTGACCTTTCACCTCTCGTATGATACATGCTGTGGGAAGTCAGCATGAGACTTTCACTAGTGAGCCCAAGTTTACTGGTGTCAGTGGGGGCGGACGCTGTCCACCATCCTGGTGGCAAGTCTCTCGCAGCAGTAACACCAACGTGTGAACATAGAAGACACAAGAAATGACTGATAATTAGTTTTGTATATTTGTGTGTTTGCAAAAGAGGGAGTCGTTCTCTCTGCTGACGACTGAGATCCATTTGAAACATGTCTATCTCACCAAAGACTGTATAAAAGACTGGAGAAAGAAGCGCTGGTTGTTGGACTCCCGTTGTGAAAGTGCCATCCCGTCTCATTGACACCAGATGTGGCCATATTTAAACAAACTTGTGGAACGAGGAGATGGACGAAAGACAAAAGTGGTAGCAGGAGTATCAAACTTCATTTCATCCCAAGCCACGTGTCAGCATCATGTTCAAAGGACCTGTGAGATTATAATAATACATCTACTCCCAATTATATGACAAGATCCACTCTGCATACCTTCATTATTAACTCTTAACTATGTGGCCGCCAGGAACAGGGCTCACATTTGTGTTGTATTCTGAACACTACAATTACAGCAAGAATATTTCATTCAGTTTTAAATTAAAATGCGGCTCATTCATGACGACACTGGTCAGGTTGAGGATTTTCTGCGGTGATATAAACAAAACGTGTACGCGTATTACAACTATTGAAATACTTGTGACGTTCACAGCCACGACTCATGACTGGACCAAGGGGGAGAAGATGAATGAATGAATCCTTAATTTTTCATTTGTTAATTCTAGTTAACGTATGTCTCCTACTGTGTTTGCTTTCAAGCGGTATCGGCCGTGTTAAAGACGACACATGCCTTGTGTCCAAATCTCTTATTAAATTAACTTCCCTCTTGTAACAAGTCGATGATGAACAAACGTTAGTCTTTGTAAGTCTCCCGGGACCCGTAGAAGGAGGTGGCAGGCATGAAAACCCCTGGAAAAGTATCCACATCGCTGGTCAGCTTGGAGCTCAGGAGTTGTGAGAAGTTTGTGTGATTTCAGTGTTTCACAGCAGGAACTGGACACAAGTACATTTGAAAACAATGTGGGCGAGAGTAACGTCCCTCAGAGATGCCGTGCTCCCACAGCGTTTGCTGCCATCGTCTACGTTAGGGTTTATTTTCAGACGCCCGTTTGTTTACGTGCTAAAACTGGAACACACTCACTGAACCATAAAACTTGAGAATTAAATCCCTAAACGAAATCAACAAAACTGCAGCTGCAACTTCAGCCTGACACTGGTACACCACACACACACGCACGCACGCACGCACGCACGCACACAAACACACACACACACACACACGCACACACACACACAAACACATCCACACACACACACACAAACACACACACACACATAATACACACACATACACAAACACATACACGCACGCACACACGCACGCACGCATGCACACACACACACACAAACACACACACACACATCTGCAGGTTCAGAGGAAAACAGGAGATCAAGGAGTGAGGTGGAGTAGAAGGTCGGGGGCCGCACTGGTCATCAAACACAGGGAGGCCGGCCGGCCACAAAGTTCGATGCTACATGGAAGAATCTATCATTTACACGCTTATGTCACAATACGTGTTTCTGAATACACTACAGTTTTCTATGAACATAAAGTGTCGTATCCTGCAGTCGACACGTCGGTGTGAATCCAACGGGGCTCAACGTGTCTGGGACTGGGATGGTTCGGGCAGGAGGATTTAAAATCAATTACATCTTCTATGATACTATTCAAGCATTCGTTGGGGGAGAAGAGGATGACGGGGAAATCAAAGACACTCGTCCTGATAATGTCACAGAGGGTTTAGTGGAGGATCTGGTTGAATCCTCTAGATTCCAATCAGTCGTTGTTTATCCGAATGTAACGGAACAGAAACAGCACAAACTCTTATCTGCATGCGTGATGGGTCTGACGGGAGCCAGATGAGACGGCGGAGGAGCGCCATCAAAGCGCTCTGCTGAGTCACCACATCACTGCCAGACAGAATGACAGAGCGCCGAGTTGACATCCGCAGCTGGAACATCTGTCCAGCATCCTCAAGCTAAAGGATATTTAAAGACATTCTGCCGGCAGTTCAAAGGTGCAGTAAGTAACATATCCAGGAATTCACATATGTCATATCCTCACAGACAGAAATGCATTAAAGACCTACAATTGTTACGTTCAAATTAAACCACTTTCAGGATTTCGCCTCTTGGCCCCTCCTGCCCCCGTCCCGCCTTGTGTTGCTCTGGACCACCATGGTCTTCACTAACGGCAGAGAGGAAGTCTTCCACTTCTGCTACAGCTCATAACATGGCAGGGGACACAGATGTGTGTGAGAGGACGGCGATTGTCTCCTGCTCCTAACCTGCATGTGGTCGCTTTCACCAGCAGGACGCTGTTCTCCACCCAGCCTGTGTGTCGGCTCTCTGAAAGCCCCAACCGCTCCTGAACTCAGTCAGATCCACGACTCTGTGGCGTCTGTTTCTCCTGTCACTTGGATTCAAACATCTCAGTGCAGAGAGTCTCATCAGCAGCTGGTCATCCGCGCAAACGCAGGAGGCCAGTGCAGCAGAACAATGGCTCTCCAGTGTGTTTCGATTGATATCTTTGTTATATTTTAGGCCGAGGAAAGTGTCTCTGATAGCGTCCGTGGTTCACAGCTGGAGTTAGACGGCCGATAAGAAAAGGTGACTGATCTGGAACGAATGTGTATGATCAGTCAAAGTCTTTCTGAAACTAACCAATGAGCAGAGAAAATATGGTGAAAAATATTGCAAAAAAAAAAAGAAAAAAAGATACTTGATGAGTAATATGAAGTCATGATTCTGCAGAATTTGAACATCCGGTATGTTTTCACATTGTATTTAAAATGTTCAGCTCTGGGGCTAAATCATGCCGTTCTACATGTTCTCCTTAATAACTTTATTCAACTAAAGGGGTCAAAATCAGGACGATACCCTGAGACATCTGTGGGTTAAAGGTCATGGGTCATCGTGAAACTCATTTAAATCGTGAATTCTGAATCTGTTCACATCTGCCCTGGATTTTCACTAAAGCCACTTCTGTCACATGGCCCGTTGTAATGTCGGGCTACAGAAAATAACCATCAGATGTGTGTTGGGATGCTCGTCCCCCGAGGGCTCTCCAAACTGTTTCCCTGCTTGGATCTGGGGGTGTTTGAGTCTATTGTGAAAGTCTCCCTCATCTTGATCCGATGTGTTGAAACGTGCTCGTCACGTCCTCCCCCGGGGTGGAGGAGTGTAGAGCTGATCACTGGAAACAAACATCACCCGACACCGCTGCCGGCTCTGCTCAGTCGTCTCATTTGGGAGCCACATGGGCCTGAGCTCATCGGCAACAAACCGGAGGGAGGGGCCGCGTCTCTGTCAGCATCTGGAGGACGATGCCACAGAGAGGAAACGCACGTGCTTAATGAGGGAGATGAGGATGGTGTGTGTGTGTGTGTGTGTCTGTGTGTGTGTGGAAATGTGATGCAATCGTGTATGTGCGTGTGTGGCTCTGGACCGGGTCGACTTTGCAGAACTTGACTAATGAGCTCGAATCTCCTTCCAGAGGATACTGATGACATCATTAACGTAACCACACACACACACACACACACACACACACACACACACACACACACACACAGTGGTGCAGGGACTCGTCTCTCGTGCGTCCATCAAAGCTCCTCATGACGCTACAAACAACAGACACATTGTTCTGCTCTGTTGTTCATTTCAGAACCGGACCGGCACCAGTCTGATCCCTGGAACCACCCTGGAACACGGATTTGTCGTAGACAAACCCCACGCAGAAGAAACGGGATGACGTCAGATCTTTTGCGTCACAACCGGGAGAAAAATCTGCTGCGCTGTGATCGAAGTAGAAGTCCAACAAACGGGGGAAATGTGAGACGGAGCTGGCGGCGTGGAGGAACTGTAAACACCAGCTGCACACAAATCGGATTCTGGAGGATAAAACAATCCAGCTCTTCACTGCCGCTGACAGTTGCCAGCTCACCAACTTCTGCATGTGTCATTACTCCCTCAGTTTGGCTGAATATCTGCTGACTCACCAGATGTTCCTTCAAACCAGAAGCCGCCTGGACTCCCTCCCCTTCCTCCTCATGGATTCTCTCTGCTGCCTCTGACAGCTGACACAACTCAGCGAAGTTCTTTCAAATCATTTCGTTCAGCACTCACAGTCGTGGAAACGTCTGGCGAAATTAGCGCCGACGAACCCTGACGCAGCAGAAAAATTGGGTGCATGAGACACTGATGGTTCAAATAAAAGAATCATTTCACTGACAAACATCCACAGACCTTTTGTCTGTTTTCATCAACTAGGAAACGCTGAGGGGATTTGAGCATTAAGTCTCTTTCCTCCGCATCTGACTTTGACTCTTTCCATTCGATTTAAGAAGACGGAGAGAAAATAAAAAAGGAGCTCAACAAACGAAGAGGGGATGAAACGTTACAGACCAAATGAAACCTTGTGGAATTACCGAGTGAAGAAAGGAAGTAACAAACATACAGCGGCAGAAACCTTCCCACAGAACACTATTGTTCAATTCATATGATATCTAGAAATTCATTCCAGACCGGTCCAGACCGGTTTCTGATGGTACAGGTCATCAGGGTCGTGTCCAGGGATGCGCTGGGCGTGATGCTGGTGTTCTTGTTCTGGATGCCGGCAATTTGAGGAGGCGTCAGGAAGAGGAACGGTGCGGGCTGTTCGTCCTTCACACACAAAACACGAAGTCAAACGTGATAGCAGCATGCAGCTTCCCCATCGCCATGGTTACATATGTGTCAGAGCACTCTGACATCCTGTTGGTTAAGGAACACGTACGAGCGAGCCCGTTCCTAACGCTCATCCAAATCGTACCTGACGCTTAAAATTTGTCAGCCAAGGTGAGATTGTCCTTATTTCCAAAAAATATCACACCACTGCCTGTGACCTTTGACCCCTCCCTGTACAACAGAGGATGCGACCACATCTGTAATATGCCAACTAACGTAACGTGGAACGTACAGAACGTAACGACGTCCTGTCATGTGCTCGGCGCCTATGAGAGGTAAACATTTACGTACCATGACGGCCGGCGTGGGATCTGCCGGGGGCCACGTCTTTGTATGAAGCCTTTTAGCACACGTACCTTCACGACGTTGAGTGGCTCGTCTCTCAGTTTCTCTTACTCAACACATCTGCATCCTCAACATCTGGTCCGATTGATTGTCTTTTGTTTTACAGCGAACAAACAGCTCTGCCCTCTCGCCGCAGACACACACAGACAGCTGACTTCACATCCCATAAACTTGTTATTTGCCCCTAAAACGATGTTTCTTTGTCGACTTAAATGGTTGATTTCACTGGTGTGTGGCCGTCCTCCGGTGGAGATGGTCCCAATCCATCAATGGCAGCCTGCGTGTGTGTGCGGCCCAACGCTGGCAGCATCAAGTTCGAGTTAAAACATGAACCTCTGAGAACCAGGATGTAATGACCTCGTCAACAAAGTCGCCTTCCAGCAGTTTGACAGCTTGAAAAACCCTTTCCAGATTTGAGCAGATCAACAATCAACAATCACGTTGCTGAACTGAACTGTTTCTCTTCTCTGTGTTTATCTTAAGAAAAAGCATTTGGAAACGGTGACTCAGGAAAAATCTGTCAAAAAAACAAAACAAAACAAAAAGGCACCCTTCAATCTGGGCATGTTAATGAAGGCCATGATCTTACATAAAAGTTACTTCTACATTCGCTCGTAAATATGTAACAAATATATATGTAACAAACTTGAAGCAGTAAATAAAGCCCCAATGTACTAAATACACACAGCGGCGCCCCCCACAGGTTGAAACGCAGGTATTGCGCTTGAATTCTTCTATTGGTTGGGGTGAGGGGCAAAACAGTGCTTTTAGATGTACTGAATCATTATAATCTGCTCAGTACAAAGATTTGTTCACCGACTCGTTCAGTGGATTTTGCATCACCAACCGTCCTTTTGGCCCCGCCCCTCCGACATAAGTTTCCACCTCAAACAGCATCTCTGACACAAAAGTAAGGAAACGTACTCCATATACACGGGGAGGCAGCACTCGGTGAGTGGGCGGGGCTTATCTTGTCTTTTGAGTTCCGCCCATGTTGAGACATTTTTTGACTTCAGATACCACAAAGGTCCTCTGGGGAACATGAGCATCTTTTTTTCCCGTCTTGTTGTTGTTGTTGTTGTTGTTTTTTTGTTTTTTTTTGGGGGGGGGGTTGTTTGTTTTAGTTGTTTGGGTTTATTTTTTATTTTGCTGAACATGAGCATCTAATGAAAGATTTGAATTTTATTGATGAGACCAGAGTCCCAACATCCGTCAGGTCTACGTTGTGCTTCTGAACGTGAACGTTCATGTATGCGAAGTTCCAAAACTTATTTTGGCAAAAATAACAATCTAAAGTGTAAACTACAAATAAAGATCTAAACGAACACTTTAGTCTGGGAAAGATGCAGACACAGTTTACTGGAGCCCTGAAACCCTCTAACATTGTTCTCCTGCCTCCTGGTTTTGTGTGTTCGAATCTCCCTTCCACGTCTTCACGATGTCTTACGCGACTCTGCGACCAACCATCTCCAGCAGATCATCATGAACTGAACTCGTCAACCAGGTCGGGGCTCACTCCGCTCCGACCCGAGCGGAGGTTAACCGGGAGCAGCTGAGGACTGAGCAGGATTTATCAGCCCCACAGAAGGCTGAGTCTTTTTACATGACAAGAGCATCATTCATGATATTTGCAGTGCCACCATGTTGGCTGCTGAGTAAACAACTGGCACTGTTACAGGAGGCCCGCAGCGCCTTCCAAGAAACCCTCTGTAGAGTCTTTTCAGGATTCTGAAGGCAAAAATATCCCGGCGGAACAGCTCAGAATCGAGTTTGCTGCTGTTTTTTTCTGCCTTTAAATGTTGAACAAGCTCATAGGTTGCAAACTTGATTCTGTCATCCCTGTTGGGAGACTTGTTGCCAGGCAACGGACACTGACACAATGCATTATGGGATTGTAGAATTCATGGCTTTTGACGTGTGTGTATCCAGTGTCATCCGTCGCTCCTGTGGGGTGGATTAGGGAACGTGTCCCACCTGAGACGCTGACGTCCTGAGCCTGAGATTCACAGACTGGTGAAACGCAGACAGAAGACAGCAAACAGGACTCACCTGCTTCTGATCAACGGCCTGCACCTTTAATTCTGCTCCCCAAGTTGGTCCACTTCTGTTCTTACCACAGAAGACAACTTGTGTCTTGACGTCTCCACTCGACACACTGTCCTCCTCACTTTGACAGCTGGACTCGGTGTACTCAGCCGTACTTTCTGGTTCTTCTTTCCAAGCAGCACTCCCAACAACCATTATCATCTACCTGAGTTATAACCTTGACTTTTGTAAATAAATGACCTATGTCCCTCGATAACTCGTGTCCCATTACCGTCACAGTTAAAATTCAGACCTTTTTCTGCAATGAAACTACTACAAGAACTTTATTTTTAACAATATTACAGAGCAGCTATGTACAAACCGCCTATTTACACATGAATACATCCTGCTGAATAAATTAGAACTGTGCACATCTTTGCTGACCTCTGGAAGACAAAATTACTTCCAGACTTCAAACCACAAGTGAGCGCTTGTCTCCAGTGCCAGTTCTCATCCTGCATGAACCCATTTTTCTTGTTTCTGTTGGTAAACTGGATAAAACACAATGTTCATGATGGGCAGATTGTTCCATAAACATCTGTAGCGTTTTTGAAAAGCATCTAGGAACTATTAACATTAAAACCTCATGGGTGCTTTAGTTGTTCGCCCTGTAACAAGGTTATTTAGCCACAACGTTGTCATGGCGACCAAGTGAATAAAAAAAAATTAAAACAATCTTAGGATGTTTGACATAATGGACATGAACATCTTTGTGTTGGAGGATTCATAAATAAAGAAGGTCAAATGATGATGTGTATAAATGTTACCATAGAAACCCTGCAGCACAGGAACAAGCTGCTCACACACACTGGGTGCATCATTTTTGTCCACTGGACATCAACATGATGTTTAGTGTCTTGAAGACATCCGTCCACGTCCATCTTAAAATAAAAAACACCCTAAAATTTCTCTTATTAGAGCTGGAAGCACAAAAATCAAGTATTGTCCTCTGATCAACTCAGGCAAAGCGCTCTGTACGCTCTCTGTGGGGGTTCTGCACTGTGGGGGGGGCATCCTCTGGTGGCACTGAGCAGCGCTGGGACGGAGTGATGACAAAGGCTGGAGGAACCAGTGGAGCGTTGCACAATGTTTTAGAGAACACAGATGTTCCGATGTGGCTTTCAACACCACTCTGGTAACAATGGGAGGCTCCACTGGCGTGGACAGAAGAAGAACACTGTGTTCAGAGGGAACGCTCCATCTTCAACCTGCTGTGGAACACAGCTGCTTCCCTGCTACTTGATTTAAGATGACTCCATGTCCCCTTCTTGTGCTGCTCCAGAGGACATCTGTACACATTTGTATTCTTTTCCAGCTTGTATTTCAGTTGCCTGACACTAGTCTGTAGTCCTACTGTGTCTTTAAGACCGAGTTTCCCTGAGAGTCCCCGTTTTTTTTTTCTGATTGGGCAGTTTCCAGAAGCCTGCAGCAGGTGGGTACCTGGTGCAGCCCCCTGGTGGCCGACTGCAGTAAAGGTCATAAATCTTGCCCACCGCCATGTTCGCAAACCAAAAATGCTTCAAAGATAACTTCTGTTTTGGGTTGTTATTACTGCAGCCGGCTTCCAAGTGATGACACCACCTAACGCCACTTGGTTTTAATTAACATGTGGACAGAGCTCCACTGTGCTCCACCTTCCAGACATAATATACAGTCTATGCTCCGAAGGAGACAGCTGCGACGTCAGGTCGACATGAGAAAGGAAAAAAAGGGAAGGCTGACATAAAAGGAGATGAGACCGGAGACAAACTGCTGTTAAAACACTGACAAACTTCTGTTCCATCTTCATGCGTCTAAACTCCCAAGTCCTGAGGAGGTGAAGGGACACGGCACGAGCAGAGCCTCCGTCGTCCCCCGGCTCTCTACGCAGCAGCTCAGCCTTTCATAACACCTCGCCTGCCTGCACAACAGCTACCTTCTTTTCCTCATGCTGGTCTCCATGCGGCCCAGCTCCTCGCAGGACTGGTAGAAGACTTCCAGCTCGCGGCTGCCCCAGCCCCTCCAGACACACAGGCACCACTCCGTGTTTTCCTTCTGAAAGCCGCACACAACTGTGTCCTTTGCCACTAGCGCTGCCTCCTCCAGAGTCCTGAGAGACACAGACCAGAGAGGAGAGAGGGAGTGAGGGATCGAAGGGGGAGATCGATGTGTGAAGGGCGGCGAGCGGGAGCCATAGTCGGTGGCACGTCTCTGTAATTAGCTCTTCCAAGAAGCGAGTGGGCAGTTCTGAGAAGTGATTCCCTGGAAAGGCAGCAGACTGTCAGCGCACCGTTGGCACAGAACTTCCCTTTTTGTCTACGTCTAAATTCCTGCCCCTTATGCCCTCGGATGCTGTGGAACGCCGTCTGTCACCGTTAAACAATCCGCGTCAGTGCAGCGTTCCGTGACAGCTGTTCAGTGGGGGGGTGGGGTGGAGGGCTTCTGGTGACCCTGTGCGCTGAGCTTCACCGCCACGCCAACAACCCGGAATTATTGCCGGCCGCTGTCGACTGATCTTTCCGCAGCGTGTCATTACCTCCCCTTCGTGCTCTGTGACGACCGTCCTCACGAGACCAGGTGAGGTCTGTTACCTGAGCCCACGGTCAACACGGATCGGCACGAAACATGTCGCATCCATAAAGATCAACGCAGGAGTCAGAACGCAGCCCTGTGGCCCCATGACCTCTGCCTTGATCTGCGCCGTGACCTTCCAACCTGTCACCTATGTCACAGGTGCGGCATGTAATAACTGCTTATTACGGCCCCTGTTTGGGGGGGGGCTGTTTATTACCCGCTGCTAAGGCCAGGCCTCTTTGCGGAGGCTCACACAGGAGTCCTCCCTGCTCCAGCTGCCAGCGGCTGCAGTGGAATAATTACAGGCTCAGCTGAACACCATGAGGACGTGATGAAGGAGTTTACTGGGCTGTCGTGGGGGCCGCATCACTTGATGAATAAATAGCTCTTTGGCTTTAACTCCTTGGCGGTGAATGGTTTCAGACAGGTGCAGGAAAACCTCATTTAGGTATTTCTCAGACACGGTGTACTCATATGAAATAGTTCTTCAGTCCACACACGAGTCGAGTGTCACTGAGGGCCCGAGGGTCCTTTCAGCGACTGAAAGCGAACAGGTCTTGTTACCACGGTAACTCTGACAAGGCATCCGCTCCCATCAAAATCCCACATTGGACGGTTGAATTTGCTAGGCTAACACAGAATTGTCACTCTGAGATCGGTTATTCAGTCTTTCCTTTGTTTACGTCACGTGTCAGTGACTCAAAGCGAGCAGATCTTGTTACCGTGGTAACTCAGACAAGACTGGTAGAATTTTCCACTCACGTTATTCGTCAAAAATCACATCTTAGACGATTCGATGAAGTGCCGACCAAGTACCATCTCTTCTTCTACATTTATGGTGAATTTCAGCGCCATCTATTGGCCTGGAGTATGAACTACAGCCTGTCTATGCATTTTCGCAGACGAAAACTTGATACAGAGCCAGGGAAAAGGGTAGAAAACAAGGTTGTTTCAGTACGTGTGGACATGGTGTCAGTTTTAAGACCTGTCGGAGCTGCCTCCCACTGGTTGGGAGGCTGAATTCAACACTCTCACACATAGTACCTACAACCAATCAATCTCCAGATTATATACATCACCAGGATATCAACTCACCCCAAACAGCAACAGGCAGGTGGGCAGAGGACAGCGATGACACGCCCCCGTAGCTCATCAGCATGCGACTGCATTTCAATGACCATCACATCGCCTCCATGTCTGACAGGCAGACACACGCACACAGTTACTTTGTTTTCTCATACATGTGAGCAGCAGGAAGGGAAACATGCTGTTCATACGAAGACACACTCACACATCTGTTGTTACTAGGAACAATGCGTCGGACTCAAAGACAAACTGACAGTAGTGCTCATATTCCAAAACTGTAAATTTAAAATAATACAAGCCACATGTGTTCCAGATGTTGTAAATTAAGTTTCAACAACCTCAAAAAAGTCTCGCTGTTTAATGTCAGCGCAACACATTAGCATGAAACTACGCCCCCAAGTGATAATTTCACGCCAGCAAAAACTCTCAAATACACTGTGGGATTCATTTGCAGATGTTTTGTCACCACAGTTCTCGTGGTGTATTAATATTGAGTATAATCATATGAATCATTTAGGTGGATACTGTTACTGTGATACGTTTCCTGGTTTCCAGTTTGTTTCAACTATATACAGCGAGTATTTATACCTGGGGATCCACAGCGTTTCATTCACCAGCAGCACAGTGACAGCCTGCAGCCGAGGCGGTGTGACGTTCACAGTCTCTTCAGTTTCCAGCTCAAACTCAGGCCTGGTGGACTCCTGTTGATCCAGGTCCCGCTGGTCTGCAGACAGCGCCGCACGGCTGCCGGCCAGTGAAGCGCCGCCTGTGGGGCTGGAACAATCCGACGCCAGCACCTCCAGGGAGCAGTCGGACGACACGGAGCAGTAGTCTGTCAGGGAATCCTGGTGCTGGATGATCTGAGTTCCTGCCTCCTCACTGTAGGTCAGCGTCACCTCTCCGTTCATCCGTTCCAGCGTCTCGTCTTGGTCCATTGTCCTGAGGTCCGTATTTGTCACCATGGTCAGACCGGCAGGACGCTTTACGGTGAAAACGTCCCTCAGAGGATTGGTGTCTCCACAGCTGAAAAGGAGCCACGGTCAGTTCAACCAGGACCCAAAGGGGTTGCAGAAATAATCAACCACAAAGTTGGAAACTTTCCATGGCAGTTTACAGGAATTTATGGGAATTTACTAATTTATTAGCAATTTACTAAAGTGAAGGTTGGTTTAACAGGGACATTAAATATAGTCAGGGAAAATATACTTCAGCACAATCTGGACTCAAACAACCAGATTTCATTCCAGTGCACGGAATATCTATGCTGTTCCTCACACATGCACATAGCATACTGCTGGTTACAGGTGCACTGAAGACACGCCCCCTGGAGGTCACGCCCCCTTCCTTCACTGTACGTCCACCATCACATACACAGATGACTCCTAGAACCCTGGACTGCTGAGGCCCCATGTTTGAGCCCCTAGACTACAAACTGATGAAATGTCTGATGGCAATATGGTGTAAGTAGACTTCTTATGTTTGGTATTAATGTTTAACCTGCAAATATCACATGAAAATGTTGTCAGCTACTGTACTGTAGTAGCTAGCTAGCTGATGCTGAAGCTGAAATTAGATGCTAAGCTGCTATAGCTTAGCATCTAATATTTCTTCATTGAATATTTCCAAAGTTCCTGAGTTTAAGTTCCCATGGGAAGTTACTGGAACGTTTCCAGAAATGTTCCACCCCTTTGCAACTGTAGACATGAGCAGTTTTTCTCTCTTGGAAAACTGTATGGAGGATTAAAAGTGCCAAAAATGAAATAAATAAACATATCACTAAGTAATTATTTAAATGTGTCATTAGTTCATTAAAGTACAATATATTTAATGTAAAAAAACACAACAATATAATTATTTCACTCTTCAATTAATTATTTCATGGTCCCTGTATTCCAGTGCATCATGAATTTATTTTATCTGTCAACCTGGCCCATCGTAACACCTGGTTGGTTACCCTACACATCAAGTCATGTCAAATGGAATGGATTGATGGCGAGCTAGTGAACATACAGGCCGTGCCCAAAATCAAAGGTGACGCCGAACACTTGCACGTCGGAGGGTAGACTGCAGACTTTGTCGACCGCATAAACGGACATGAATTTGGACGGTCTGCCCTTTGGTGCACTTCCTGGTCGCGTCAGATGCTCTCAGCGTACCGAAGCATTGCAACACATGACCACGAATTAAATGAGTATTCATATTTTAATGAATTAATGACACATCTAATAACACATTTATGTATCTATCTAATTCCAATTTGAATTAATTAATGACGCATTTAATCATTTAATGATCTATTAATTTTTTTACTGAAAAGCAACGGTTATTCTTTTGAAATTAGCACAATGAACAAACAGGATGACGTTTGATGGACGCGGCAGGTCAGAGGCTGCTCCCTGCCAACATCACTCACTGTGAGCTTTATTTGTTCAGCTCAGTATCAGCGTCCTAATGGGCTTCACAGACCCACATCATGGAGGTTTGCAAACACTCTCCAGGGCGGCGAACCTCCCCCACAAACACAGAGGGGAAAAAACACTCTCCACATCTAATTTAGTATTTCTCTTCTCTGGAACCGTGAGCTGGCTCAGTAAAGTTTTTATGAGGAGGCTGAGTTAAGGGGATGTTTGATTTCACTAGCAAATAAATAATCCTATTTTAATCTGTTTCTTTACGAAGAGAAGTGACAATCTGATAGAAACTCGTTAAATGAGGATTTGTCTGGTTTCTGTGCTCGTCTGAATTTTTGTTTGTGGACAAAACAGAGGAGTTTAGAGGAGTTGTCATCTTGTTGTCATCTCCACCATAAGCCTTTAGACTATGCTGACGGACATTTTTCAACATTTTCTGCCAAATTATTAATGGCGAAAAAGTGAGACAATCACATATTATAAACATCGTTTTACAGCCCTGCTGATCTTAGCATACAGAGCAGTGCTAAGATAAGTCTTTACTGTCCCACAGACGAAAGATTTATGAATTTCAGTGTTTTAGTGAAAAGACGCTGAATGTTGTGGATTTAATGTTGGCTGACTGTTTCCCTCTATTGACTGCCTTTATGTCAGGTGGGCGTCATCATTGTTATGCTGACACCTTATTAAATTGGCAAAAGAACTGTTCCCTAATGAGAAATGTTAATAAAGCAGTGTTTCTGTTTATTTTATAAAGTTTAATACGGCAGTACTGCATTGTGAGCTGAGCTGCTGACCCCACTAGAATATCAAAGACTGCGAAAGGGGAATTATAAATTCTACACACTGCTTCTTAAGCATTTAGTTTACACGTTGTTTGCAGAGACGCACAATGCCAACATATTTTTCATCACTCACCAGTACGTGGCACAGAGCTGGTAGGAGGCAGCATGGAAGAGCAGCAGGGTGTTGCTGTGGTCGTCCAGGGTCCAGACCGCCTCCTCGCCCCACAGACAGAAGCTAGTTGTCATGGCTACAATAGAGGATGGGGGGGCGTAGGGCTCCAGCCTTTGAACGGCCTGAAGAGTCAGGCAGTCGATCACCAGCACACCCGGCCCGTTGGAGAACCATAACTGACGATCAGGAAGGAAACATGATGAGAGGGCGCCGGTCCGCGGGCTCAAGATTTCCAGACTACCAGGATGTGATGACAAATGGGTTCATCGCTCACCTGGGTGCCGCTGCCAACCAGGACCATACTCCGGACCGCATAGGGCCTCTGCCTGGGATCGGAGTCCTTCAGACCGAACACGGTCTTATTGAGTGTGTGAGAACATAGGTAGGTGTCTCCTTCCAGAGGAAGTCCCTCCACCAAACTGTACACTGCTACCAGGCCATCAGACATCCCCGCAAAAACTCTGGCCAGACTCTTGGCAGGTGAAGAGGAACATTTTTACATTAGTATGGTTGATGGTATGGTTGTTAACCATAGATGTTTACCTGATTTTAAAAGGAAACCAGGCTCTGGAGACTTGTAGTTCTTAAAAGATGTCTTTGCTTTTATAAAATTTGAAAATATAGTTTAACTCGTAGGACGCCATTGTTGTTTACGTTCCAATGCACTCTGGGTAGTGACGTCATATGATGGCTCTGGCCGGACTCGGTACTCTGCTGTGACTGTGCAGTGACATAAACACGTCATCTGTTCAGCCTTTTCAATTTGAACCCGAGCAAAACATTAATGAGGAGGACAACACTCAAAACACGCAGCAAAATGAAGATCAAGAAAGACGAGATGAGGCGAGAGTAGGACAAAACCGGTAGTGAATGTGCAGCAATTCTGTCTCCATGCCAACCAAGGAGAGCTCCACTTTTTTTCAAGATCAGCTCTCGTGTGATAAAATGTATTCCAATATCAATAATTTCGTAGATTATTATCATCCAGGAGCGGGTTGTTTGCTCATGAGAGCATCCAGCATCTCGTCTTTGGCGCTTTTAAAGCGAATTTTACTCGCTTCCCGAGGCCGTTTATGCTCCTTATATGAAAACTGTTGGCAAAGCATTTGGTTTCAGTCTTCGTATAAACCCAGCCGCTCCGGTGAACTCTTTCAGCAGTTGTGGTCGACTAAAAGCCTCAAATGCATCAGGAGAAAAATGTGGAGAACACAGCCGCGGGTCTTCGGGAAGTTGTGCCTGTCCACAGGCGTCTTCCAACTCCTTTCTTTCCTCTTGTACGTAGGAAATTGCCTTTTGACTGGATATTGCATCCAAAAGCGTGGCGTTGTAACTGTAGCTGTTCACACATAAACAAACAAAATAGCTATTCTACCAAGTGCAACCATTTTACGTCATCACCTCCAGAGTGCATTGCGCGCGGAAAGTATGGCGCCCTACGGAGGTCACAATATGGACTAAATATTGGACATTTTTAAAGCAAAGGCAATATTTTATGTGTTTCCAACACCAAATTTTAGTACAAGATAACAATTGTGGCTTATTAGACCCTACAAGTCTTGATAGTCGGGGTTCCTTTGAACACACTGGCCAAAACAACAACGGAGACACGAAGACAAAGTCAAGACAGAACAGACCGTTTTTCCTTTAGTGCCGAATGCATCAGGGATACTAGGACACCATGTTCACATTTTTCATAGAAACACTCCTCTCAGTCATCAGACACACAGACTCACACCATCATAAAATCAGTCCATATGCTGATGACATCTTGTTAAATCCAAGAACTCCCTCAACTTCCTCTCTTCAGTCCACATTCTGACGCGGTCTCTGGCCAGTGGCACAGTGCAACAACATACCAGTAACAGAGTAGTCTCATATTCTGCCTCAAAGATGTCTGACTGGTACATGAGGCAAACAGTTCACTGACCTTATGTTGTTTATTCATTCTTGATGATCATTCTTACTTTTTGTATCAACAAACACCACGAAGCACTTTTGGAGTGTGGGTTCACAGTATGACACAGGCTTTTTTAATGAACAGAAATCAGTACAGCTTTGATGCTGACGTGGGTGACCTTCCTGATAAGTACACACCTCTACCAACTTGAAGTTCACAGAATTCTCAGAGTTCAAAGAAACTCCATCTTATCCCGTGATACTACATATCACAGAAAATGTAGATAGAGGGATTTAATTCCTCCCTAACGGGCCAAATTTGACCATGAAAAGTAATCCACCTTGAAATGACCCGTGTCAATCGTGGGCTGTCTCCTCCCTACGATCATTAGTGAATACATTTCACTGAGAAGGCAAAAAATTCCAGGCTTAAAAGTTCCCCCCACACAGTTTTTAACTCCTTTCTGTCCTGCATCAGCACATGCCACTGTGGGTAGTTTCTTAATATCACAGGACGTATTGCAGACAAGGAGAGCCTGCATCAGGTATCACACTGCTCTGCTGGAGCTAACAGATCAGTTTTAGGAATTTCAAAACCACGGCAACTCTCTCATGTTTTAACCTGAACCTTTGTCATTGCAATCACTTATTATTGCTCCACTCTATCAAACTATCTGTTTCTTGTGATTATTCATTGCGCCTTTAGCTGTTTTAACAAAGCTAAATGTGTTTTTTTCCTTACGACTTGAACTGTCTTTTAGGTCCAAACTAGTTTTTATTTACATTATACTGCATTGTCTGTGCGGTGCCTTGAAAGAAACATGCTTTACATATGGGCAAACAAGCCAGAGTGACATTAAACAGACCATCTGAAGAGATTTGCCATTCACAGATAAATCAGCCACAGCTGCTTCAGTGTCGACACCATAAACGCTCTACTCTCTCTGCCCCGTGGAGAGTAAATGACATATTTGACCTCAAACTATCTCAGACTCTCACTCACTATCACACACAACCCGACCCTGTGTTTACCATCAATGAGGAAGCCATTAACGTCTCCCCTGCATGGCAACTGGGAGGAGTAACCAGCCTGAGGCACCTTTTCAGTGACAGCTCTCTCTCATGACCCTTGACCTTCTCAAACAAACAGTACTAATCCTCCTGCAGTACTTACAGTGAAGAGTGACTGATATCCACAACGTCCTGAAGTACTCAGTCTAAAAATGAAAGTACACATTCTTTGAAGGACACATCCGTCACAAATACTAACTATCTTCCTGCATTACATTACTACTTCATTTTGACTCTGCACATCGGTTGGGTGGTTTTGGTAAGAGGTCATGGGAACGCCTTCTAGGATCGTCAACCAACATCCCCCCACCCAAACAAAAAAACAAAACAAAATACAAAACTCTAATCAGCCATCTGTTCATTCCCTTCACAAAGGCACTCATGGAGGTCTACCAACAAAAATAACCCACAATACCTTTGCTCAACACATCACGATAGGTTTTCAACCCACAGAGCCCTTTTTTAAATGTATATACATTTAGACTTTACAACCACATACCATTCTCTATTTTAGACATAGACAGCTTTTGCAGTTTGAAATTGTGGTGGCTTTGGAACATAATTCTCTACTTGTGTGTCCCTGGACAATGCTCCCACTCTGGAGCATGGCAGCAGACGATCTACTGGCACTATGTGGAAAATACTGCAGCAATAACCCCACAGTGTGAGTGACCAGGTTAAATATATCACCTTTCTGTGCAATGGCTGAACCTCAGAGTAGCTTTTGCCTGTGTGTATTCATAGGTTTATTTCTAAAATACCTTTCATGGACAATAATCAGTCCTTCTCAATAAAATGAAATATCATAACGATAGGTATAAGATATCAGAATCTGACGTCCAACTTTCTTAAAGAGTCAACATATTTTAAGCCATGTAGCGTTCCAGTCTGGGTGCCCTCAGCCCCTTCTGGTCTTGAG
Organism: Aeoliscus strigatus; assembly: GCA_901007665.1. Classification (NCBI taxonomy): domain Eukaryota; kingdom Metazoa; phylum Chordata; class Actinopteri; order Syngnathiformes; family Centriscidae; genus Aeoliscus; species Aeoliscus strigatus. The sequence goes on from CAAKHB010008619.1 coordinate 78,505, forward strand.
GTGAGTGTGGGCAACCACTAGCAGCCTCTGATGACCTTAGTCTGCGGTGGGAGTGTGAAAATGTGTCAGGTCAGAGATAAAACTGAGCTTGTGTGCACAGTTCATTTCAATAAACAAGGCTTAAAAAAAACAAAAAAACATTGAGTCATAAATCTGATGAAAAAACGTACAACTATTTGTTTGTTAAACAAAAACTAAAATGAAATACACAGACATACGAAATAGAAATAAAATCTAATGTAAACTAGAGATGTTCACTGCTGTCTGTAATTTAAGATATTTTTTTTCATATGGACTTTTCAAATACTGTGTTTAATCCCATTAATGTTTCCTACCTTTTCATCGTGAAAACTATTTTTCCATTGTTTTTATAAAAAATACAATATGACAATTTATTTTCCAAAATCAGACCAGTTCTTCTTAAAGGATCTTCATGTTAAATCAGGACACAGCACAACTCTGAACACCTTAATCCTACAAGTTCCACTTCCAAAAGGTTCCCTGGGCACTGGATTGGAGGTCAGAGGTCAAAGAGAAAGATCGGGCTGTAAAATAACTTTTCCCACAGTAGCATTGTTCGGCACCGGACTCTCTCAGAAGGATGAGCTATTAGCACACTGTTATTAGTGGTGGTCCTAAAACCGAAGACATCCCACCTGTCAAATCCTCAGGACTGTGGATAATAAGATAATAAGATCACTTTAAGTATTAAGTTTAAGACAAATGGTGAGCGACATTTATTCAACTGACTAAAAAAATGTCCTCTCCTTGTTAATCAACTTTGGTTCAAGGAGAAGAACTTATAATAATCACAGCAAACCCATTTAAATGAGCAACCCTGTGCCGACCTAACTTTTTTATCAGCTTTAATGTTCTCATTCATTTAAGAATGTGTGTGTGTGTCTGAGGACGTGTGTGTCAGAGTTTGTTGGGCTGTGCACAGACCTGCTCTCCCTCTGGAACAGGAAACAGGCAGGTGATGATGGCTGGACAGGAGAAGTGTCTCCGGGGCTGACTGAGGGGACACATGTGTTTCAGACTGTAGATGAAAACCTCCTGCTCCTGGAACACACACACATAACAACAACTAAAACACTGCACAGGTTCCTCCTCTTTAGCACTGGGCTATGGATGCTGATGATGGATGCTGATGATGGATGATGGATGATGGATTGTTCAAGACAATTATGCATATTTCTTGCCATCAGGAAAAAGATCCCTTACACACTGAACACCCCCATCAAGGGTGAAAATAAATAATAGGTCAAATAAATCCTGTTACTTCCAAAACATTGGGACATCCCTTCTTTATTTAAATGTGTATGTAACATTTTTATTGTTGCAGCTTTACGGTGTTTAGTTCTCCGTTGGCCTATTTCTGACCAACGTGAGTCAGTAAAGCTGATTACTGAATGGTCTCAGCCTGGCGTCGTCCATGTGGCAGTATGAGCAGTGGTTCTGAAGACCACTTCAGATCAATCAGCCTTTCAATTGCTGCTGAAAACGTCCGGACTATTTTTGTTCTCTCCCTCATGAGGCCCTTGTGAGGAGAAATAAAACGAGTCTAAAAATATGATTTCATTCTGAAAATAACCCCACAGCTCCAGGATGTTGGAGTGTTACATTAGAATCATCATCTTATCTTGCCTGTGAACACTGGGGGTTGTGACACGATGTTTCACACGTCATGTGTGGAGTCACCAGGCTACAGCTGATGACATTAACAATGCATATGACTGACTTTATCGATTCATGGTCATGGATTTATCAAAATGCATGTGGAAGAAGTTTCCAGGTTTAAATGGTGAAGACAGTGTTTGTTTCTTCCGAGGGTTTTTGGTTTAATCTTCTAATCCTGCGCAGCACCAATGTCACTATGTCCTCAGACAGATGTTCTATTCCAGTGGGAATGGTGTCCGATCCGTATTACCCCTGAGCGGTTTGTATAAGACGTCTGGAGGCGGAATGGTCAAAGACATTTTGCCTCTGAGAAGTTCGCAGAGGTTGTTAGAAAGGACAAAGAGGCAGACAGAGATATTGTCAGTGTTGATTGCAGCTCCAGGAGCTCCTCCCCTCTGAACACAGAGCGAACCCCATCAACACTACATATCTGTATCGTATTTGTGACTGTAATGTTACGTGTGAATCCCTTTGTGACACTGTGTTTGCATAACACTGGATTCATCTGTGAAAACACAGACTGGGGAGCCATTATTACAGCTGAGTAAACAAACATGACTGTGCATTATTTCTCTGTGTGTGTGCGCAGTGTTGCTGGTGTTTCCATCCATGAATGAATTTCACTTTGAAGTTCCTATAAAAGCAGCACACAAACCAATATCCTCCCCCCACCCCCCACTCATACAGAAGTGTCACACTGACGTTCATATCAATCGAGCACCAACACATGTACTTGAGTTTTACGAATACCTCCGTGGCCACCCACAGCGTGTTCCCCATCTCCATCTGACAGCTGATCCTGCTGCCGGGACACGACATCCTCTTCACCTCCACCTGACCTTTCTCCACGTTCACCACACTGTAGTTCCTGCACCACACGGGGGACCACACATCAGTCACCTCATGTCCGTTGTAAAAGGGGGATTCTGATATTTCTGTTTTGCCGTTGTCAGTGACGAGATGTGGTGATGCTGCACATTTGCAGATTGGTGGGATAAGTATGACTTTTCTGTGTTTCAAATCTCACAAAATCCGTCTTTGTGCTGATAACGCCATGAAACCCGACGTATGTAACAAGGTATGGTTTCACACCATACACACCCAACCTATGAACTAAACTTTAAACCCTGCTGTGATCCATGTCTGTCCAGACAGATCACACGACCTGACAGAACCATCTTCCCTTCTTTTCTCTTTGTCACTAGCTCGTAAACAGGTAAACAGAGAATACGTCCTCATCTGGTAAAGCCCCAGGCTGGAGGCACCTTAGAATGTTTAAGTGTGGAGGTTAGCCAACTCCAGGTCCCCAGGAGGTGTAGTGGTGGCCAGTAAGAGAGGAGGAGGTGGGTGGAGAACGGGGTCTTTTTACATAGTTAACGGCAGGAAGGGGGTTGATGTGTTGAGTCAGCAGCAGTCATTAACACCACCTGCATCTCGGGATAAAAGCAGCTTTTACTGTATGCAGATTAACCCCAAATCCTGCTGCCACACACAGAAAACAATGGAGCTCTTATATCAAACGACCGCGGGCCCGTGCGTGTGTATGTGAGTGTGTGTGTTGCCCACAGTAAAGAGAAGTACAGTCCAGAGCAAAGAAATCATGAAAGCAACATTCCTTTGCCCCCCACCCACCCTCCATGTTTAATATAAATGTGTCTGGTAGTTTTAGTGTTGTCCCGCTGACAGGCAGACAAACGGCAGCAGAAACATCATCTGTTTGGTTAATAAAACCATCCTTTTATATATTTTGATCCTTATAAACTGAAACATGTTGGTCAAAAGGAAAGAGGAGACAGACAGAACACTATCTGCATGTGTGAAGGACTGGAGAATTGAAGCCAACCTGTCATTCTTGTCTCCGTCCCAGAAGGCGACGTTGTAGCCCTGCAGGGGGGACAGGAAGAGCTGCGAGTGGCTGTCGCAAGGCAGCAGATATCTGAGGCAGGGGAAGCTGGGCTCCATCATCCTCCTCACACACTGCATGGCTATGGGCCTCTGCAGGGGCAAACAAGTGCGCAAGCACACACACAGGTTGACATCTTCAGAGTAACTCCATGTGTGATACATGGAGTTATACATGTGTGAAGAATTAGATAGCTAGACAGATAGATACTTTACTCTCTGTTAGAAATAAATGAATCCAAACACAAAGACTAAACGGCTTTTTTAACATGAGCTTGATATTGATATGCAGACAATGTTATTCTGATTGAAAGAAACATCGTTGTTTCATTTAGAATGAAAAAAACCCTCAATTCCTATCAGGCTTAGATAGAATCTGAACATTTGAAGATGTCAATAGGACAAGGTCATGATGTCCCACAGGACTAACATGATTGTAATCAATGAAGTTGGTTCCCACACGGTCAGACTCGGTTCTCTAGTGGGAGAAAGGTACTTTGTGAGTGGGCGGGGCTTCTCTCATCCTCCCAGTCAACAAATCTGAAGTCGATGCTGACAGAATTCCCTCAGCTGCTTGAACGAGCGGAGCGAAGCTCACCTTCTCTGGTTTGGTGTCCCAGCATTCAGTCAGTAGGCTGTGGAGGCTGTAGAACTGAACCTCCTCTGGACTGCCCAGCACGGGCCGGATGCCTTTGGAGAGCTTCTTGGCAATCTGCAGCGGGTGGTGTCCCAGTGCCGGCCTCCGCCCAGACAGGAGCTCATACAGCACCATCCCGTAGGAGAACATGTCCACCTTCAGGCAGAGATGAGGGCAAATTATCAGGTGTCTGAGTCTCTTCAGAGAGCACAATAAATTCAGAAAATAAATATTCATGTTGGAGTCATGAGTAAAGTTTCAGAAATACAGATGAAATATATGATAAAACCAGGATGAAACTACAAGAAGCAACAATATGAGGAACAGAGGAGGAAGGGCACGGAGCCTGCAGCATCACTGAGAACATCATCCTTAACACAACAACAAGCAACAAGCACACAAAACCATCTCCAAGACTTTCATCCCACAGTTATCACAAGGGGAATGACTGCACAGACACAGATACTCCACAGACACACAACTCGGATAGGTCCTCGTTATCTCGTGCAGCTCATTCATCTCGTATCTGAGGACCAGAAATACCTGAGAGCATTCCGGTCAAACACTGTTTACAGATAATGAGAGCTGCCAGAATAACTGCAGAGACAAAGAGCAGAGAGGCTCATGTTGACATCAGCTGGTGGTGACTCCTGATATGCTTGAGGGGTGTGTGGGGTGTGTGTGTGTGTGTGTGTGTGTAATTACACATTTTACCTGTTTGTGATGTTGTGTTTTATTACATGACTTGTCTGAATACTTGATTGTAATAGTAATAAATGACATCCATTCACTGGTCAGAAACTGGCCAGTTTCTGATATTAACTATATGTAAGGAGCAGTTTGGACTCCTGGTTTATGGCCAACATTTCCTCCATTAAGCAAAGAAGAAAGGACAGAAGGACAGGAAACTAGAAGGCACAAGGAGCTGGATGACAGGTGACGGCCAAATAGGAGGAGATGGATGGTCACAGCCGATTGGTTCAGGGAAAAAAGATACCAACAGACTGCAGGTTGCTAAGCAAGTTGCTTAGCTTAAAATGTATTCTATATCCATAAGATAAATAAAAAAAATGATAAGATGTTGTGTCAAATGATTCAATTCTTTAGTGAACAGTGTAATGAGCAGGATAATAAACTGGTCAATACAATGATAAACACATTATTCCTGACTTATTTCATCCGTTCATGCTGATTTACGTCCTGTGGTTTGACTGCCAGCAGCATCACGCAAAGAACAACCCATTTTTATTTCCACTTCATCCATTTTATCAAGGATTAATCTGCTGATTTTTTTACCCATTAATCGATTCTTTTATCCATTAATCGATTCTTTTGATTAAAAAAAAATAATAATATAAAAAATCAAGCACTCAATCAATCAATCAATCTGTGTTCCCCAAACCCCAGAGTGATGTCAAACGATGAGCCCCTCAGATCTTGTTTGGTCAAAGACATTCAGTTTACTATCAATACAGGAACAAAGGAACCAGACAATATTCACACTTAAGAAGCTTCAATCAGACAATTTTCACATTTGTCATTAAAATATACCCAATTAAAATCAATCATCTACTTCCACGTATTCTGGTTACGGGTCCCAGTTGTGCTGGAGCTGATCCCAGGTGTCGGTTGGACGACAGGGATGGACCCGGGACCTGGACGAGTCGGACAACCATTGACACTCATATTCACACCTATGGGCAATTTAGAGTGACCAGTTAACTTCAGCGTGCTTTTGGAAGTGGGAGGATGCCGGAGGACCCGGAGATAACCCACACAGACACGGGGCGAACATGCAAACTCCACACAGGAGGAGCCCTGACCATGTGTTGGATGCTACATATGTCGCAAATTCCATCAGACAGCAACGCCTGTGCTGTGATTTGAGAGTGAGAGAAAAAGACAGAAGCAGAAGAAACCCTGGTTAATTTGATGGTCCGTTGGCAGCTTCGCTTGCCAGATGAGAAAGACGGGTACTCGCGTCTGCCCACAACGTGACACATGTGACAGTGTTGTTCTAAAGACCCAGAGGTGCCGAGAACATTCTGACACTAAGTCTCCGTCAGGCGTTCCACTACAACAGTCTGATATTGGCATCATCCTCTTTTGATGCTGGCAATAACTGCGAAAATATTTTTTCTGTTCATTTATACGTAATACTTGAAACGAAAGCGGGACTTAATGATCCTGCTTTGACAAGTCGTAGGCTTACACTGGTTTACCCCATCACGCTCCCTGTAACTCTCATTTGTTTTCAATCCCATGTCTCAGCAGACTGTTGACGATGAACAAACTAGTGTTTCTGTAACGTCATCCAGATCCAAAATACTTACACGTTATGTTTCCTGCCAAGATTCCTGCAACTGGCAAACATTTTGACCACAATGACGCTTCCCATTTATCTCACATTATGTTCTTCACTCCCGCTCACTACACACCACCCATCAATTATTCTCTGTGCTTCGTTCAGCCTCGTCTGCATCTAGTTAGAACCATTAAACCTCATTAAAAAGTGAAATTAGAGACAGGCGAAGGAGTGAAGGTATCTGAGGTCAGCAGGCTCAGTGGGAGAGGGGCTGGAGAATCCAGCTGAGGGCTTACAGAGATTTCTTTCTGCTCTTTGAAAGGTTCCTCTACGGATGCAGGGGCCAGTAAAACAGTAAGCCTCAAAGCTCGTCTCCCAGGGGAGATGAGGAGGCTCAGGGCAGCTGGAGCCGGCCACATCGGACCAACACACAGCTACGATCTCACTGAACGCCAGCAAAGACTGAACTGGTTGATTTCCAGTCTGTTTTCCCTAGTGTTCCCTAACACGTCAATAACTTGGTCATAGTGTTCTTTAATGCAAAGAAAGCCCCGGAAACAAGACATTTGAGCAGCTTTTGCACCATTTGAAGTTATGTCACACTTGACCCCGTGGTTCCTTCATGCCAGATTCCTGTCTGAAAACACGTGGCGTGGAGGAATTATTCTGCCACTGAATAAAATATAATAATGACGGACTATCTGTGAGTGACTGTTCCCTCTTTCCTCCGTCATTCAAACAAACATGTGGCACTAATCAGGCAACGCGCAGCAGAGACGACCTAGACACAATTAGTCCGTAACTGTAAATCCTCTGCAGCAACCAGTCAAATAAACACTGGGGCCGTGGCAGCTCCCTCCCCCTGGTGAACACACTGCAGTTATTGTCCCACATTACTCGGTTTTACTATTCAAGTCTTGAAATGAAAATGATCCCACCTAGACAAGCTGTTAAGCGCCCTTCCAGCTCTAATCTCTACCTGTACACATTTGTAACACACCTTATACATATATATATACACATATCACATGACCATTCATGTAAGCTGAACATACAAGCCAGTGTAAACAAAGGTGATGGCGCCACCGGACACAGAAACATTTGCACATATTCTCTGACCTGCCGCCCGTGTAAGCAATGAAAGGACAAATTTCAGAAGTGAACTGCAGAGCCGCTGATATCATGATCTGAGTTGAAATGATGGGACAATCACGGCTGAAAACTGCTGACTGACTGAGCTGCTGACTGGCTGGTCCTTCTGGTACATGTCAGGACCGACCGCGGTGGAACGGCATCTGATGTTAGTAAACTTCATTTTCAGTCCGTTTCTCAGTTAATGGTGTTGTATTGTGGTTTGCAGGGGCTTAGACCACAACGTTACACTTCTGTCCCAACAGCCGACCTTTACATGGCCAAAGAAGACCTTACCTTCTCATCATACACGATGCCTGGTCGGATCTCTGGAGCCTGGTACCCTGGCGTGCCCTCGACGCCCAGCGCCCCTTCATGGAAGGATTGTCGTGAGATCCCATAGTCTGACAGTTTGACATTGACCGGATTGTGCACCTGCAACAAGACAAGCTGTTTTAACTAGGAATGATGAAAAAGTGTTGGCAAACACTTTGTGGACACACCGACCTCCAGGGACCAGACCAGGATGTTGTCAGATTTGAGGTCACAGAAGATGATGTTCTTTCTGTGAAGGTATGCCAGCCCTGCTGCAATCTGATAGGCTACTTTGAATGTTAGCATGTGACCAAGGGGCATGTACCCGGACCCTACAAGAGAGACAGATTCATGTTCCAGTAACACAGACAGTCGACTGCCATTGTCATGTGGCGAACAAAGCATACATGCCTTTTCGCTTATGCTCCAGCACTGTGTTGAGGCTGCCGAGGGGGGCTAACTGCAAGGCAAAGCACAGCGGGTGGATGCTGATGCCCACCAGAGAGACGATGCAGGGATGCTGCAGAGAGTGCAACATACTGGTCTCCTGTCGAAACTCAGAGAAGCTTCGACAGGCGTCTGCGGACTGCAGGTGCTTCACCATTGTGTCTAAGGCAAGAAAATTCACAGAGATAAATCACACACAAGCAGGTTGTTCCTCTTTCGTAAAGCCAACTCTGAAATACCCTGCACTGAGTTGGAAATGTAAAGAGTCATTAGCATAAACAGTCTCTATTGTCAAGTCCTTTGTGAGTAAAAATAAAAGAGTTAGGCTGCTGTAAAGCGGCATGAGGAGGGAAAGATACAAAGAAGGTGTAACTCCAGGGATGTTTTTTATGATGAAACACCTTCTGTCTGCGCTACAGTGTAAGGAGACAGAGTTAGGTCCCTGATCGATGCCTAGCTGGACAAAGAGGTGGTTCATTCATAAAACATGGAATGAAAACCATTTGTGACGAGGCGCCAACGTAGATCAAAACGTCCAAACTGCATTTGAGTTTATTTGCAGTGTAACAAAACCCACAAGATTCCGCTGATGTGCCTCTATGCTGGATTTCAAAATAAAAAACGCTTCAGGTGCCAAGTTGCAAACAGTTTCATTTCTGACAAAAACGTCATTAAAAGTGTCTCCTGTTATTAAAGCAGGAGACAGCTGATGATGACTAATAAACACCAGACAACTAATATGTAACATAATTACATTAAAATGTCATTTAACAAAAGACTATTCTCCAACGACAGCTAGAAACAGACTAGACAACGATGGTTAGATGAAGAATGAACCGGAGAAAGACGTTCTCCACTGAAGTGAGTGAGTGCCCGACCCAAATCCACTAAAGAGAGAGAACGTAATGTCTGTTGGGACGCACACCTCAAACTGGGACAATCCTGGATAAACTGGGACGTCAGGCATGCATACGTTCAGACCGTCCTTGGTACACTGAAGTTTCTAGACAAAAATAGTCAGCGTCTGACTGTGGCAGATGCACAACGCCACTGGACGGTGTGTGTACATATGATCATTACAGAAGATGTCTCAGGAACTTTTCCATCCGACGGTTTATTACAAACAGATGTGACACTGTGAAAAAGAACCTGTGTCGCTGCCGACTGTCTGCTGTCACACTTCTTGAAGTGGAAGCGTTTGACCGCCACCGGCTGGTCACGGTATCGTGCTCGGTATATGACGGTGCCGCTGCCACCCTGGCCGAGGATGTTTGTCTCCTCCTCACAGTACTCCAGCTGGGTCTTCTCCAAAAACAGCCTAGTGCAAACACACACAAGATGTAAAATGACCTTGTTCCCTCCCCAGGTCTTTAACATGACCCAAACTGTCTGTTGGTCACATCAGCGACACAAACCTCTGCAGTTTTTTTCATTCCCAGAGAGGCTGAAAGTACACATGCCAGTGCAGGACAGACACTCTTTGGAGTCTCTGCCATAAAAAGGCACAAATACTTCTCAAATTGGTGTAACATGACCAGAGAAAGTGGGAAAAGAGCTGCGTGATCCATTTTACCCTTGTGCAAAACCATGTGCAAATACTCGGTCAGGCAAGTCATTGCAGCATCTGCACATTTTTTGTTCTATTTATTATCTGTCTCCATTAGCAGCTGAGCACTTTGTGTTCTGTCCTTATCTACTGTCTTATGTCGATGAAGGGATGGATACGGTACAAATAAAGCAAAGCATCATTCTAAATCTTTAATAAATAATATTAACGCTGGAAGCGTAACACCTTTGCTGTGTAAGTGTGTGACACAAATCACACTGACAGATGTATGAGTGGTAAAACCCTGAAGGATAAAAACCTGATGACTGGTCACAATGTTTTCCAATTCTTAAATACACCTAATCTTTCACACACAGGACTGAAACCGTTGTTTCAGTTCACCACCTAACTTTGTGTCTTTCTTTGCTAGCTTGTATCTGTTATTTTGAGACCACTGGAAAAAATAGACTAACAAACAATAGACTAACAAATGCACATACTCAACTGAGACGATTTTGTCAAAATAGTTTGTTGAATTTGTCATCATCGACTCGTCCTCCCTCTGTGAGAAAAATATTCGGAGGCAGTTGAAATCTTCATTTTGGACATAGAACTCAAATCCTCCTCTTAGCACTGTTAAATCAACTATAACCACGGCAATAATACAGTGACATTTCTGACTTTGTTGTACACCAGTCAACTTTATTTTACGTGAGTAGCATACATATTATATCCCAACCTACAGGGACGTTTCTCACCGTTGTGAAGCCGTGGAGCCTTCACTGGTGCAGCTGTCACTGAATGACGTAACTCGTGTTTAAACAAACATCCATGTTACATTCTTTCAGAACTCTACTGAAACACGTTTGTGCAATAGTGCAAATATTTGTAGAGCCTGTTTAATTGCAGCTCCAAACATTTCTAAGTCTCTGCACTCTTTTCAAGATGGAGAAATTGTTGTGCAACTGACTTTTGACCCCGATGACTCAGTTGATGACAAAAGCATTCGTCATCCATAAACCAACCTTCTCTGAAGTGAATGTGGTCCTTTGTGGTTATGTGCTGTGTGTGTGGGATGTGCACAACTCTGGAAGGAGCGGCTGGAGACTTCTGACTTTCTGACTTGAGTCAGACCTGGGTCATGTAACTCAGGTCCATACTTCCTGATGCTACACTGGGGAAGTGGAACGAGTTATGTATCTCTCCAGAAGTCATGTGATCTGAACACAGTTAGATGCAATCCACAAAATGCCACCAAAGTGAAATTACCCATTGAACAGTGAAGTTACCGTGTTGGGAAGTCGGTCATGAACAGTTCTGGGACCAGCTCCTGAAGGGGGACTGGCAGGTCGGGGTGCCGAGGACAGATGATGTGCTCCTGCTGCACCGCAGCCAGCACACAGTCTTCCATATTGAAGTAATAAACTTCTCCTTCTCCATCACTGGCACCTGCTTTCGTTCCTGTCTGGCCTGCTGGCGGGTTAGCTGAGGGATTAGCTCGGCTCTGTTGGCCCAGGGAGGCACAGAGGGGACAGGGGGCGTACTGCTCGATGACCAGACTCCCATCGCTCTCGCTGGCTGTCAGAGCTACAAGACACAAGGAAGAGCTGTACAGAGGTCTACCACAGCACCGTGCCTTTGTACATCAGCACGGCCCTGACAGCAGGGCTATCTACTGACCAGGGAACCACTGCTCAATGAGCGAGTTGACATGGTCCGTGATGAACGCCATGGCAGAGAAATCTCTCATGTCCGACTGGCAGATGATCTTTATGCCTCCGCTCTTCTTTCTCTTCCAGTTGACGTCCGATGACTCCACGCTGCAGCGACAAGCACGCATGTGACCATCTTGTTCTAACGGTATCATGCCCTTTACATTCACACACTGCTGCAGTATTTATGATTTTCAACCAACTACGGAGACACTGTCAGGTGTCAGTGGAACAGAAAGCTGACCTGAGACAGACAGGGCAACGAGGAGTGTTGGGGATAACGTCAGACAGCTAAGCTATCCTTAGCAGCAGAGACAGTAACAACCAGCTAGCTGGGTGCAACACCCGAGGCATTTCGATGACATACTGCATGTGCAAGCAATCACTGGGAGAGTCTGTCTTTCACTCCAGATTCATTTTTTGTCTCCTCCAGTCACTGCCTTCATCTTCCCGGTTCGTGTTCTGACCTCAGGTAACCACCATCAAACGTGACCAGTAGCCCCTCCTTCCAGTAAATAGTCTGGCTGCGTCGGACTCTGAAGGTGCTGCAGCGGTTCCTCTGCTGGGTTCCGCCAAAGCTGTAGATTACAGAATTCCTGCTGCACTGGCTGCGCGTATTTCTTCTGGGATCAAAGGACTGCGTCAAACAAAACAGTTTAGACCGTTGATGTCAGATGTTACGGTCATGTCAGAGCTGTAAAATACAAATGAGAAATGTAACGTACCTGCAGGTCCATCTCTCTGAGGCTAATGAGCATCCTGGCAATGAAGCGCTCCCAAAATCCAGCAGGGACAAAGCTCATCTTAAAAAGGCGCTGCAGGGTGTTGTTGGTCTGTTGCTTCAAGCAGTGGATATCCACAGCTGGCTTCGGGGGCAGCAGGTGGGGCAGCAAATACCTTCAGAAGAAAGAATGAGAAATAAAAGATTTCAACTTTCTCATATTTTCTTTGGTCTTTGCTGGATAACTCAGTAGGTGTTTGCTAGGTGATGAGTTCTAGGGGAGAAGCCAACTACAATTCATCCATCCTCTTATGTATTTCTGACTCTGATTCTCCGACCTGTTGGTGGCCACAGGAAGAGCGATCTCAAATTTGGATAAAAACTGGAAATACTGCTCCTCAGTCTGCTGGGTGAAGCCTGTTCCCACCAGCAGCATCTACACAACAACAACAACAGGGACACGAGTAGATCAGCACATCATGGGGAAATACAGACATTTCTGCTGCGTATTGCTTGCGTGGCTTCCAGAGTTTCACCCTCAGGTCTTCAGCTTGGATCACACCGTTCCTGGCTACAGAGCGGGACGACTTGAGGTGGAAGATTCTCTCCAGGCACTCGGACAGCCACACGGGACACAGGAAGTAGAGGGTGCACAGGCCGTGGCTGGTGTCGGGGAAGTGCAGCAGGGTGCCTGTCTCTATCAGGAATTTGATGGCTGGATAAAGATACGATGCAAAGAAGACAATCAAAGGCATAACAGCTACAGGTCTGTCAACAGGACGCTTCTGAAAGAGTCACTGAACCCATTCGTCAAATCAGTGTTACATGGTAGCTGTTGCAAGAGGTCACAGTACCAGACTGGAGGTCCTCATAGTCTCTGATGTCACTTCCTGGGTTCTGTTCAATGATGCGGTCCAGTTGGGCATCGGTCAGGTACTGAACCTCTCCTTCAGAGTCCCGTCTCTGTTTCTCTGCTATCACTGCCTCTTGAAGTGTCAGGTAGCTCCTCGGGATCTGGTGATAAGACACAATAGTGGAACAGGGGGAATTTAAAAAATTTGAACCTTTGTCTTTTGAACAAATGCTCAATTCCCTAATACTTGACTGAAGTTCTCTCTGTGCCTGTGTGAGCGGTACGGCAGCCTGAAGAAAGAAAGCCCTGTACACAACACAGAAGGAGCCAGTGACAGATGATCATATTTTGTAGGCTCATTAAATATGTAACAGTATTTTTCTGTTTTATTTTGCCTCAGTTTCGTTGGGTTTTAACAACTAATCTACTTGGTTCGTAAAAGACTATAGTTCAAAACTAAATAACCCTTTGTTATGATGCGTTCTTGGACAGATTTCTACGATAGAGAGAGAGAGATATTAGTAAAGATGTTAATAAAACTGCCTATGAATTCACACAAAGCCTGAATTTCCTCGCAGGGTACTACACTGTTCAGGTGAGAACTCTAAATGCGTTGGCAGACAAATTGAGCTAAAGTAGTTTCGGCTCTGAGCGAGGACTGTCATTCATGTGCACCGATGTTAGTGATGTCACCACGCCACAGATTTCAACTTTAAGAATGTGTCAAACGAGTCCGTATTTTTACATGCACACACTCACAGCCCGAGTGTGACGGTGACATGTTACGTCCCTTACCAGCCGTCCAAGCAGTTTACTGCCACAGGTGGAGCTGCTGCTCTCCTTCACAGAGAGCGCCACCTGGTAGATCAGCTTCTTCAGCCCGTCCAAACCCTCCAGGGTCTTACAGGACACCTCACTGAGAACCGAGACACACCATAAACAAACGCTGGAGATCCGGTCTACAGCTGGCAATAAGAAACAGTGCAGAGAGAAGACAAGGTAAAGAGGGAAATGTGCTGACTGCAGATGCTTCCAGGTGACGTCGGGGTAGCCAGTGGCTCGAGCGCCAGACGGGGACCTGCACAGAGCCAGGATGTAAGCTCTCAGCGTGGCCAGCCTCTCGGTACGGAACTTGGTGTCTATGAGATCCAGATGTGTTCCCACAACAACCACTGCAGAGTTAGGTGCTCGCGCCTGGAAGCCACAACACACATTTTAAGGTTATATGAAGTTTTATTTTAATTAGGTGTCAAAAACAAACCACGTTTCAACATTTACAGTCTGTTTGGTGTATCAGCATGTTTGTGTTCTTTGGTTTTGTTAATTCCTGCTGACTAATGGAAGCAGAAAGGAATACATGGTAATCAGGTTTCAGTGATGTTATTTCAGTTCCTTTCAGTTTTACCATTTCCGATGAGATCCCATTCATAAAAGGAGTCATAGCCCATCAGTTCCCTGACAAGGGGGGAGTTCCAGTTATTTGACTTCTGCAGGGTTATGAACATCCCCATGGGTGTCATCATACTGACCAAGTCACTGACCCCATCGGCCATCGAGTGGGTCATTGGGGTCACATGCATTTGAATAGGTGTTGATCTGCTCTGGGGGTCGGCCTGTACTGCACCCCCTCCGAGCTTCCCTGGCCAAGATGCAAATGTTATCATACACAAAGGAATATGCCTTGTCCTTAAGATGACTGCTGAGTCCTGACCAGAGAAGCTGGCTGTGTACAGCAGTTATTGAGTTTCCCTTAAGTGTTTGTGTACCCCTCAATATTTGGACACGTGTGTGTACACATTATTATCACGTCTGAATGTTTCTGTCCTTGGGGTGGAAAAGCTTTTGCATAAGGGTGTCACAGGAACTGTAGTGTTGTTCGACTGGACCATGATATATGGTATCACAATATATTTACTGGGTTTGTGTTTTCCTTTTTGTCCATAACGATAATTGATTGATTTGGTAAAGGCAAAGTTAATCTCCTGAAAAACGAGCTAATGCTAAGGAAGTTGGCATCTACTTGTTTTTCCACCATTTCCACCGTGACTGGTGGGGTAAATTATCCAGCCAACAAATATAAATGACTGTGTGAGTGAGTGATTGTGTGTAGAGGTGTGTTAAATGTCACCTCTATGTTGAGCAGCCATGTTTGCAGGCTGGACACGGCCTCTTCTCCCAGAGCCAGGTTCCAGATCACCACGTACAGTGCCTTATCAGTGAAAAAACACTGGTTCACCGTGGACATACTGGCTTGTCCCCCAATGTCCCATACGTTGAAGGCCACCGAGTTCTTCTGCATGAAACACGGGGAGAGCTTCATCTACAAACCTCTGATTGTTTCTGTAGCGTCTACTTTTGTACATGCGATTTCTCTCACGCTATTTTTGCCGCCGTTGGGTTTGTCCAGCTCCCAGGTTGAAGTGGAGATGCTGCATTCTCTAGGGGTGAAGGGGGACGCCCTGCCTGTCTGAAGAGCCTCCAGAAGAGCCGTCTTCCCCTGGCGCGGTGGACCAATCACAAGCATCTTCAGCAGCCGACAGGGTTCAGCCTTTCGAAGGTGGGCTCTGAGAAACGCCAGGACAGAGGTAGTACCTAAAAATACCCAAGATGTGGATTTCTAGGTTTAGAAATATTAAATATAATGAAGTACTCTGATACAGTCTGATTATGTTTCCTGATCCACTTCCTCCTTCCTTTTATGGTTGCTGCAGTGATACCAGATCACATGGTCATTAACTACACTCAAACATGTCTTCGGTCAGTCCAAAGGCAGCACCTTCTTTTCGTACATCCAGGGGAACATTGGTTATGTTCAGGTCTTCGATGTCCAACTGCCACAGGTTGGACAACTGACCCAGCTCCGCTGGAAGCTCGCGGATTCCCGGGTTACTGTAGAGATGACAAGGTTCAAAGAAATGACAAGGTACTGGAGACGATTTGATTTGAACAATAGAAGCACACGGTGGCCAGCTGCTAACACATTCACACACACTGAGGATGATTATTCATGTGCCGCATCAGAAGCAATTTGAGGTTCTGTGTCTTTCTCAAGGACACTTTGAGAGGAACTGTCATCTCAGGTTTGTTTAAAAGAAAGTTGTCTTCTTAGATGAAACCACACCAAGTACGCGACTGCTAAATACCTGATTCAAATTTTAATGATATTAATTCAAAATGTGGTCATTAAAGCTTCTTAAATGTGATGGGTTTTTTGCTTCCGTAGACCGAATATGACATTGGAGTGTTCATTTGATGTAATTTAATGAAACTTTTTCAGCATTTAATGCTGCCAACTAATTGATTAATGGAGAAAGGACTTAGGTTTTGAGGTTTGCCATCCTGTTTTTTTCACGTCTAAGTAATGTCATGAATTATTCATTCGCAATAAATAAGACTACTCAGATGTCACCGGGGGCACTAAACTCTGATGGAGAAACAATCCGATATGCTCCCAATGGCAGCAGCAGACCTTGTGGATCCACAACTTCCTGAAGAATTTGACCATTGTGAGGGAGTGTGTGTCAAAGAGTGAACGGCTGCTTGTATAACACAGCTGCAAACAGCTGCAGCCGAACAAATGACCCTGCAGGCAGTACTGGTTCCCAGGGACCCTCCTCATCTGGAATGTGACCGACATGACGGGTGTGTTCGCTCTGTAAGCCTGAGTCATGGTTTTTGACTGGAACTAATTCTCATGGTATATTTGATGTGAACAGATCACGAGCCTAAAATGAAGCTGTCACATGAAAACACATGCTGTCTACAATAAAAGGTAGTTATCTCTACAGAGGTGTGTGTGGAGGCCGAGTCAGGAAGATTGGGACTTAGAAAGGAACAATGCATGAAAAAACATTTGGTCTCTTTTACTGGCAGTGTACCTTTGTTACAACCTCTGCAGCCTCTGAGGCAGAATACTACAAACCCCCATTAAACCTCCACACACACACACACACACACATATATATGTATATATATACACACACGTACATGCACACGCACACGCACACACACACACACACATGCAATGGCAGGATGTAATCTTAAGTAAGCCATAGGTTGATTAATGATGGTGTGATTTTACAGCTGTTGAAAAGTTGAACTGAACCTAAAGGAGAGAACTGACGCGCACACACACACACACACACACATGCACGAACACGTGCACACTCAAACCTTAAAGCCTAGCGGACGGAGGACACGGACAGCTGAAGGACTCACTTGGACAGGTAGAGCTCGGTGAGGCTGTGCAGACCACACACTGACTGAGGAACACACTCCAGCTGGTTGTCGTTCAGGCAAAGCACTTCCAACGAATCCCGCAGAATCATGGGAAACTCGATCGGACACGCTGCCATGACAGAGCCATGCAGAGTGTGAGAGTGAAACTGACACGCTGTGTGTCTGTCTGTGCGTGTGTGTGTGAGAGAGAGAGAATGCTCGTGAATAATGATAACATGATGGATCAACAGGAGATGAATGTGTCCCAGCAGCATCTCATGCAGTAAATCATCGGACAGTTGTACTGAAGTACTTCTCATCAGGAAAGGGGAAACCTTTTATGCACTGTCAGGCACTTCCTGCTGTTTATTCCTGGAGAGGGCTTGTTTTAACATACGAGGTCAGACATGGTTCTGGTGAAAAATGTCAGTTTTTGCTGAGAAGAGATGACCGAAAGTGACTTTTCAGCAAATCACATATTTGTATACATGTCAGCTGGGCTACCTGGGTCTGGATCCCTCCTGTTCCATGTGGTCAGGAAAGCCAGTCGTCTGGATTTGGGGGCCTCGTCTGTTCTACAAGATACAGATTGAAATGCACACATCAGATGAAGAACAAGAGCAGAGTGGGGTGGAGATTTATTTTCTTATCTGTGACATGACAGATATCTGAATATGGCATATCACACCAGAACAGCTACATGTCAGTTTAACAGAGGCTCCTTGTTGAAAACATACTGAAGTAAAAGTAATTCCTGATGTGCCTCAGCATGGGTGTGCCTGAGAGGATGAGATAAGACTAGATCAGATTCAAATAATTGTTCCTATGTGTTGCCAGGCAACTGTGCACCGCTTGAAGCTGGGTTCAACATCTTTGATAAAATATGAATTATGTTACAGTTCCCATTTTCTTCAACTGTACAAATGTGAAAACAATGTGCTGCACATTTTAGAAGCAAGAAAGAATGTAAGTGTGTTGTCCCTAAGAGGAATTCTTCTGTACTGAGAAACACTGTAAAACATTTGTTTATTCTGTACTCAAAGAAGCTGAAGAGTCGGAACAGAGGGCACGCAGACCTTATTATGATATAAATTACCTGCCAAACAGAAAATAAAACTCAGAGACACATGTTGTCCAGTAGTAACGGCTGATTTCAGATCTGACATAAAACTGCAGTATGTTCAGGTCTGACTGACATATGTGATTTAGGTTGTGAGTATTTTACAAACGTGCTTGATTTTATTCACAAAAAATATAGCTTGAACACTGGAGGGGGCAGGGGTGTGTCTGCACGTGTGCATGTGCACCTACTTGCCCAGCTGGTTCCTGGAAAGGTCCAGAGTCCTGAGTTGAAAGCAGTTCCACTTAGTGGGTGATGGGAGTGTCGCAATGTGATTCCCACACAATCTCAAGGAGAGCAGAGCCTGACACACACACACACACACACACACACACACACACACACACACACACACACACACACACACACACACACACACACACACACACACACACACACACACACACACACACACACACACACACACACACACA
>CAAKHB010008619.1:99180-135626 GCA_901007665.1 Aeoliscus strigatus
AAGATAAATGCAGGAATTATGCCAGGAGTGGGCTGTAAGGCCACTCCACATATTCTATTATATGACCTACTGACATACATGTTAAAAACGTTGGCAATCACGTGAGGAACGATCCGACCCATCACAGGCACTGGTCAGGAACCCAACATCTTACACGGCAGAAACAGATGTTGCATTACATGTGGAAACACGATCACAGCTGCATCATCGGGCTGCCCACCTGGAGCAGATGACCTCCTGGGAGCTGGGAGCGGACGGCAGCTCTTTCAGCAGGTTGTTAGAGAGGTCGACGTCCTGGAGGTGAATGAGACCCCAGGGCACCACGGAGGGCAGCGCGGTCAGACTGTTGGATGACAGATCCAAGTGGGTGATGGATGTGGAGACGTCCATGAACCAGTCCAGCTCCAACCAGGGCAACTGTAGACCGCTCCAACACACACTGACCGCCTACGCACGCACGCATCAACAACACACACACGCACACGAAATGGATTGATAGTTTTAACTACTACAATAACATAAAATACAGACATACGGCACATGCTTATGTCCTTTTATACATAAGCTAAACATCTTTATCAGGTTGGATTTTGATGTATTATGGAACACAAAAGCAGCATTGCAGTAAAAATGTTGCATGATAATGAGATGTGAGTTTATATTTGAGATGACAATGTCGGAGTAGAACACAAAACTGGAGGATTATCACAGTTTTTCTCATTCGCTTTGGTTCATTTCTCACATTACTATTAACATTTGCACAAAGCAACGAGAAAACACAGTTTTAATTGAATTTGAGTTCAACCTCCACAACATTTAGTCATTTGTACATATCATAGTAGCAGGTTATCGTCCCTTCCAGCAAAACATAAATGCTTTTGGACGTCACAACACAATTCTCTGCTGTTTTAGAACATTTTCATTCCCTTTCGTCATGTCAGATCAGATGTCCCTGCTCATGGCCATGGATACACCATGTGATGACATCACAGCAGAGTCCTGCAGAGGATGTATTCGCCACTCCAGGAGATACTTCCCTTGCTGCGTTGCAAGAGATGATATTTGCTGTGATGTAGATGAAAATATATGGCTACACAGGGAGGAACATGCGAATGTGCATGGATGATGCACACATCCAATATGTACTGCAATACTGTATACAGTTGTGCACAGCTCTACTCAACCAGAGTTTATGTCTGTTCAAAATTTGTTTGTTTGTAATTTCTTTTCTTTTTCACAATGGTGTGAACAAATTAGAATTGAATTGCATGTTCCCAGTTACGTCACTAAATACCGTAATGTGTAACTTTACTGAAGTTTTCATATGTAAGTAGTACATAGTGCTGTCCTGAGCATTTTCGTGTAGTGTGACCAAGATCTGACTTTTTTGTATTGGAAATCATTTAGAGAATAAACTGTCATAAAAAAAAAACATGACAAAACCATTAGATTATCTTCATAAACAATGGTATCAGGACATCTTGATGACACTAACACTTTCATTGACATGAATTCCTGCGTTTGAGGAAAGAACTATCCATTTAGAGCAAGTGACACGCTTTTTCAGGTTATCGGCTACTGTACGTTTTACAAGTTTGTCCTGTTTTGAGAAATGCGGGAACTGTTGTGCAAATGTAAATATTGACGTGATAAATGCACCAAAGCGACTGAAAAAATCTGGAAATAAGAATAACCCCCCCCCAACCCCTCCAACATGCACACACGTACGCGCCAACACGTGCACACATGCACACATACACAAACACACAGACCTGCTGTCCATCTGCATCAGTGTCTGACAGTAGTTTTCCTCTGAGGACATGTTTGCTGAAGGCTGGATGGTCCATCAGGGTGTATGAGGAGAAGCCGGCACCATTCTGCAGCAGGAAGTCAGCAATCTCCTCGTTACCTGCAGTACACAACCACATAGTCCAATTACTGGGGGACAGACGGAGGTATGACGGACAAACAAGCAGAGACAAAGAGCACACAATGTCCTGTCACCTACGCTGAAGCTACAACTGATCGTGTGACAACTTCCTAGTACGACATCATCTGACAGATGACAGGAGGAACAGGAAGTACCCGCTTCTGCTGCGGCGTACAGCGGCAGGCCGCTGATGACAGCGAACTCATCGCTGTGGATGGCGCAGTCCTTGGCGTCGGCGTTGTAGCTGTGCACCAACAGGCGGACCACTTCTAGGTGTCCCTGCTGGCAAGAAGTGGCCAGCATCCAGTTGAGAAGGTCTGACCTGGGACAGGAAGCTGTGCCAGAGAGTCACGGTGAGTCTTTGTTAATACCCGTCCAAACTAAACTGTAGAGATTCTTTACTGAAATATGACACACATCACGTCTGCTCCCCACAAAAGCCTGAAGACACATGTACTCCGCAAATGAATCTGTGAGTGAGGAGTGTGCTCGAACAATGTGATCAGCCTCTGTCAGTTCATTCGAACTGATGTAAGTCTTGCAGTACAGTCTACCCTTCATGAGTTCATACAGTTTGTCTCCTGATCAGGACGGGGAGAACTGGACCTGAGTACATGTGAATATTTTCTACTAAATAAAGGTGACAATTTTGTGGACAAAACCATTATATTTGAGGGGTCATCATTTCCCCCATGTTGTCATCGAATGAACTACTAATCAAGTTGTGAGAAAACACTCAACCGATTAATTCATGATGAACAAAAGCACCTATTTGACAGATGTTTTAAACACTTGAAGTGGATACGGGCTGGTTTGTGTCGGGTGAGCTAGTTGTAGGTTAAAGCCACAACAAGAATAGAAAAATGTCCTGAAAGTGTCAATGTGATGGTGATGTCAAGACATGAGCATCTGACTGAACGACATCAAGCTCCAGCCTCGTCTGTGGTGAGTGGTGTCGTGTTACCGGGCACAGAATCCAGCAGCTCTTTGACCAGCCTGCTGTGGCCGTAGTACGCTGCCAGGATGGCCGGGTTGCTGCTGGACGGCTCGTGGGGCACGGCAATACGAGCTTCTTTCAGGAGATAACACACACTGTGCAGATCGCCGTGCTGAGTGGCGACACACAAGAGACGCACCTACGACAACATACATGAGGAAAGTGACACCGTTGAGGTTTCAGTCAGTGATTCGAGTCCTATAGTTTATTATTTCATCTTCAGAACCAATGAGGGATTTCACACCTTAAACATGTACTACTCAAAACTGACAGAAGATAATTATTTGATTTTTCAACCAGTTCTTTTTGGCTCTACATCAACAATAATAAGGGACACATAATTCTGGCCTGAACATACTAACATGTTATTTATCTCATAGAAATAGTAGGTGAGAGTTTTTAGTGTTTCTGAAAAAATGCACACTGATCAAAGAGCGTTGGACACAAATATCCCATGATGCAATGCAGTCGACAATAAACAGCAAACAATGGTGCCAGTGACCGACACAAGTGTAAGTTTGTTCCATGTAAGAAGTTTGTGGTGAGATCATGGGCCTCCGTTGTTACCGGCCTGCCAACCGACAAGTTTGACTACAAACGTTGATAGCATCATTTTAGAGTATTTCACTTCTGGTCTGTGATCCAGCAGGAGCCTCCAGGCTGCCACATCCTCACTACTCTGGAGAATTTTAATAATCATCTGAAACACACAGCTTTAACTTTGATCAGAAGAGGATTTCAATTCCTGTCAGTGGAAATGAAGACTGGTTTTGTTGTAAGAGGAAGTAAACCTGTCACTCAGCATGGATGAAACATATTTCAGGTTACAGGCCTTTAACGTCTCTTCCTCTATTATTTGGTGCATAAAGAGAAGTGTGCAAAGCAGAAGTTAACAATCCAAACACAGTCAGCTGGATAGTATGTAAAAAGTTTTTTAGTTATCCCTTTTTTAATGCCGTAATGTCTCCACTTTAGGAAAATAAAGTATTATCTTAACGTTGTCCTATTCAGACTCTATTACATCAGTTAGGAAATTCGATCTCATTACTCAGGAACATAACATTTTAATATCACTTTTTTTTGCAAAGAACAAGACTGGACTTCAATATCAGACTGACGCTGCTGGTGAAACCACAGATTTACAACAAGATTGTATTATTCCACACAGTGGTGGATATTTACCTTAACGTTTGTTAACTGTCACAACAATTACAACTATGCCTAATGTGAAAGGTTTAAACCAACTAAGAAACTAGAGAATATTCTGTCAAAAAGAAAGAAACACGACAATCATTGCAGTACCAGAATATTCCATCAATTACTGGAGTGACGCCCTCTACAGGTTGAAATACAACTACTGCAGTGCATGACTTGGCTGTGGCTGGTGGTGTTTTGACAGCAGCTGACCATCAAACTCTTATCAGGAATTTGTTCTTTTGACAGATTTTGACAGGCTGACATGACAAATATAAAACCAGCCTCTGTAATCAGTTTGTTAAATTATTAACACAGAAACACCGTGTTTGCCACTTGTAGGAGGAAACTCATGTTTTAGAAACTCCTTCCACTTCTGAGTCGTATGCATAATACATACCCACATCCCCTCATACACTGTCATTGACACTACATACACTGAAACTTCACACAAATGTCACTTCACACCAGCATGTGTCAGCTTCATTGACTGACACGTGTCAATGACCTCCACATGAGACACAAAATATTATTTGGCTTCTGACTTCGTCACGTCATCTGACACCTAAACAGCTCAGATTAAAACTCTTGGACCCTTTGAACATCCGTGAAGCCTGGAAGAGTTGCTCACATGTGTCTCAGCCACATTCAGGCCCAAAACACACTCGCTGCTGTCACCATACTGTACTACACTACACTATACTACACTACACTACTGGACCCTAGAGATGACAACTCACTGACAGCGCATCGGTAATGACAAACCACAAATGATCCTTCAACGCTGCCAGGAATCACTGCACAAGCTGCAGGCTGCAGGCTGCAGACTAACCCCGGCCAATCCCCTACATCCACAAAGTCATTTCAATATTAGCTGCAAAAAATGTTGTCCCATTCATCATGAATACTGCCAGAGAGCTGTAACACTGCAGTGGGAGAGGTGAATGTCTGTGACTGTCTGTGTGATAGCATTAAAACACCACTAACTGTGGATATATTTGACATTTTACATGTGTCACTATTAATGCCTATCTTGATTTCTGTCATTTATTAGTCACAGAGAGGTTTATTAAGAAGACTGGTTGTACTGGAGTACACATACTCTGTATGTATGTGTAACTCTGTGTAACTGTCAGATCTCTTTTGAAATAAATCAGTGTTTTGTCAATTACCTCTCCATGTGTCTAATTGAAACTGCCAACAATTAACCACAGTGGCTTTCCAACCCCAGAGAGAATCCTACTGTACTAAACTTTACTGCAGCATTCATGACCATAGTCCACTAGACAATACAAGGGTGTAGTATAGACTGTGTCCTAAGACAAAAGGGAAGAATTCTATTTTGGTATAATTCCACTATAGGACACCATACTACACTATACTAGACTACATGTATGCTGGTAAAATATATTTTTACATGTAATAATTTCCTGGTTACTCAGTACATTATTGCTGGAACACCAGGAGTCCTTGAGGAGGCTCCCGAGGTCCCGATGCATTAAAGGGAATAACTCCATAGGTAAGATATGAAAACTGTCTGGTGTCTGGTGCTCTGTTATGAAAATACCTGACAACCACACTGCAGCGTCAAGATGTCATTACGTGGTGGTATCTGTTAAAACTCATGTATCCTCTGGAGGTACCCACCCGGTCTATCTGGGGTGACGCTGCGCTACACTCAGCGCAGCAGGCTTGCTGGATCATCTCCCTGGCAGCCTCGTTCTCTCCATCCTCATATGCTGCCTGGATGTTTTCAAGAGTCGGAGAGGGGGTCAGTGCGGAGCGGAGGCCTGGAACCTCCACCAGCGAAGCCTTGGCTCCCATTTCATCCCCGGGACCTGACGCCACAGGAGACGGACACAGGAGTGGTCAAAAAAGATCCAGACGTTCAAAACAACGATGTCCCACTAAGGTACTGAAAACGACACAGCCAGGAGGAAGTAGGTCGCCTTCTTACCCACAGTGCAGCTGAGTGGATTAGTGAAGGCGGTGGAGGAGAAAGAGCCTGTGAGGCAGGTGGAGTTAGTACCTGACACTGAACTCACACCCAAACACACCAACCACACTAAGTAGTAATACTTCTGGACTGAAAACACAAAAACATACAGGATGTACCACCAACCTATACAATAATTACACAAGTGCATAATTCTTCTTCTTTTTTCCATTATAGTTTCAATGTTTTTCTGACTGCTGAAACCTTTTCGGACTTCACAAAATAATTTTTTTTGGCATGAATGATTGATGATGGCCTGATGTGAAGCAGAAAAATGAAGAAATGTAAAAAAAAAAAAAAAACACAAATAAATATCTACGAGGAATAAAATTTTTGGTCTAATTTTACAAAATGATTGGCTATTATCGTCTATTTTGGAATTGATTAGTTCCTGTCCTCTGTGTATCATGTTCACTGAGACTGTTGGCGCCTGCGTGTAGAATCAGTCGGATGAAACCCGACACAAACTGTTGGATCAACTGCTGCTGATCCTTATTATGTTTAGACGTTTTCTTTCTTTTTTTAAATATCACCAGCCACTGGTTTAGTTTCCTTTTTTGTGCTCCTTTCCTGCAGACCAGTGAGTTTGTTATGAATAATTAAGTCAGTGAGAGTCTGACTGGGAGATTTGAGAAAGCCTGAGGGAATGAAACCATTAGAACCTCATGTGCCTTCCATCAATACTGTGCATCCAACAGCCCCCATCCGACAGCCGGCTATACGACTCGGCGCCAGAAATCACTGTAAAAAAAAAAACCTTGAGAGGATTGAAGTGATGACAACCCCGCCATTATTAAATCTTGTTTAAAGACCTGAGAAAAGTCAGTCTGGGGTGAGGGTGGGGGTGGAGGGGTGGTATGACTCGACCAGTCATTTCTCTGACCTGGAAAACACTCCAACAGACACGTTGGTCCAAAGCTTGACTGCTGGATAGAGTGTAAATTAACTTAATGTTGGAGCCTTAAACAAAGCCACCACTAGTGACACCACACTGACTCCACTCAAAAAAAATTAAAACTCCCAAGTTGAACTTTCGTTCTTTACACGGGTTACACTAGATCTGCTGACAACTCACAATACAGACATTTCAGCTGTCAGTTATCTATGAAATAGTAGAAAACAATGAACAATGATGATCACACCCCAAAATAACACATCAAAGACACTCAGTTATTACTAATACTTAGTACTTACTGTTATTAGAGGAGCAGAAATATTTTCAATCAGAGGATTTTCACTCTGTTCATTTAAAAATACTGCTTCATCTATCGCAAAGTACATTGGTTATCGATCATTTTAAATGTATTTCTTTATGAAAAAAAACAAACAAACAATGAGACGTCCTTTTGGTTTCATGAGACATCATTGTGGGGTTTGTGAAATGCAGATTGAATCTTTTCACAAATATCTGCCCCCTCTATTGACATAACGACTAATTGATTCATGGAGAAATTAAAAAAAAAAAAAGATGGCAATTGATCCTTGGTCCACATCAGGAGGCGACCGGGGTGAATTGCACCAAGCGCAGCAGTTGTGTCACAACTTTAAAACAAAATGATAACAACCAAAGTGTTATTCTAAAACAGGGATGCATAATGAACCATCATCAGGTTATAAACATGTGTGTTCTTTGCAGAAATGCAAAGATTTTGCATTGTGATGTCACAACCAGGTCGATGAACAGAAACAACCCGCTGCTGTTTTCATTAAATCAGCTGGAGCATCTCGAGCTGCCCCTCAGCGACAGCATGTAAAAAAGGCACTGCCCCCCACCCCCACCACACAAACAAACAAACACACACACACACTTCCTACTGACCTGCTCATCACCGAGGAACAAATCCTCCTCTTCCTCCTGCCGTGCTCATACTTAAAGCTGATCGCCTGCTTTTCATGGCTCCTCTGCAGCCTCCTCTACTGTTCAGGCTGCATTCCCTAGATGCTCTGCCTGCTCGCTAATGCTTGCAAAAGGGAGGGAGGGAGGGACGGAGGGAGGAGAAACAGGGAAGGATGCTCCTTTGTTGGAGAGACACACCAGCCAGCCCCATCCTCCCTCCGTCTCTTCCTCCCTCCCTGCCTCTCGACACACCCGGAATCAGTTTCGTCTCTGCCACATGGGTTTGGACCAGTTCAGCCAAAACACGACACTAACACCGCGCCCCGCCCCCAACACCCAAATCCAACCACCAGCCAAAACATACGGCATAATTCTTCATTCCCAAACCACACATACTTTAGTCATTTAAGCACATGATCAGAGCTCCGTCTGGTAGAAGTTCATACTGTATATTTACATTCAGGCGGTGTTTATATCGAATATTCAGCAAACTGAAGATTCACTTGAAGTGTTTGTCAAAAACTCTGCAATACAGCAGCAAGGGAACAAAAGCGCAGTCATCAGTTTACTCCACTTTATATCATCCAGTGAAGGAAACTTTCTCCTTGTGCAGAAAGAGAGAGAGAGAGAGGGTTCCTTCATAGTGTAAAACAAATAACCCTCCAGTTTCACTTCTGTTTTTGTTAAATGTACACAGAGCTGCAGCGGCTTCCACTGTCAATACATTTGGGTTTGTAGCCATGTCAGCCAGAGGACAGCGTGTGTGTGTGTGTGTGTGGTACACTCACTGCTCAGTGGGTCCATGCTGCCCTCTCTGGAGTCCTCACCACGGCCCCCAGACCAGTAGGACATTTCTGTGGACGTCAGTGGTGAAAAGTGTGTGATCTCCAGCTCCACACTTTCATCTTCACAGCCCAAATCCATTTTTATTTAGAACGTAACATCTTCTTTTCCGGTCTTTGTCAAACTCTACAGCTCATAGCAAACCGTTCCTGCTCACGTTCACCTCTCGCATTTGCAAACTGGATTCATGACCATCTCTGAACATTTCATTCCTTTATAAACATCTTGTTTTATGTCTTTACGGTTTCACTCGTGTCACATTCAGGCACTTCTCTACTTTGTATTTTCTGTTCCCATTTCAATGTTCTGTTTATTTTTGGTTTAAAATATGAGTTGGGGGGGGGGCGATTCTGTCTGGTCACCACACCACTCCACTGTAATGACATGACTCAATGATTCCTGGATGGATGTGCACGTACTTACACACACAATGATGCGTTCACTGTAGGGACAGACAGGCTAGTGCCATCACACTGTCAAACATTGTGTCCGTTTGACAGATTTCAATTCTTGAAATACAACTTTGAGTTACATCACTGTTGCGGTTAGATTTATAACTTCCTGCAAATGTAATAACACGGTGTTATTTCTTTTGAACAACAGTCGAAAGTACTTTCAGTTTGCAGCGGTGATTACAACACTTGTCCTGTGGCTTCGATGTTCTTTATAAATCTACACATGAATTAATGACACATAAGACACATCCCTAGATTCAACTTCGTGTGTTATTTGCACTTACTTAGTGCACTTACTTTTTTTTTTGGACCGGTTTGTTTTGCTCCCGTGTTGCCTTCACGGACCAGAGCGAATCAAGCGAAAAAAGTGTACACTTCGTTCCAACTTCACATCACATATGAAAAATAAACATACAACTGACTCACGGCGTTTAGGAGCTCAGGGGCATCATGGGAAAAGTGTGACGGCTTTCACGTTCTTTGCAGAAGACTCATGTTTATCAATTTCCTGATTCCACGACACAAGCTCTTGCCGACTGACGCAAACCGCGTCAAGAGAGAACGAAGCACGCACTCATTTCCGGGAATGAACTTCAAAATAATAGTCCAAGACGATTATTGCAAGGAACTTGCATACAAAAATCTGTCACATTAGTCCGAAAGCAAGGTTTGACCAAACTGCATCCATTTCATTCTGGTTGAATTGTTTGCATGGAGGTCAATGTCAATGCAGTAGGCAGGGGGACTAAAATCCAACCAGGTGGAAGCAATCAGTGAACGCTCTGTGAAACAGGCCACAGGGAAGATGACAGAGTCATGGATCCGAAGAGGCGGAAGAAATAACTAACTAAAGGAAGAAATAAAGTCGGAGGGGACAACGTGGCAGATACTTGTTGATTTATTGCTGCTGCTCTTGTTACATGATACAATCAAGTTATTGTTCCAGAGAAATGAGAAGTTGCTGGTCGACAAACATGGACTTGATCATAAAAACGCCATTGCTAGTCCGTCAGTCATTTTTATAATAATATAAACGGATGTTTATACTAAAGATACTTCTAAGTGAAATGACCCCCAACATAATAATGTGTGTCCTATTCTGTATCACTCACATAAAACACTGCAAGATTATTGGCAAAGCAACAAGTTCCGTGTTCAGTACTTGTATTGCTCAGGAAAGTGTTCTTAATGTGATAACTTACAGCACTTTAAGATTGATTAAAGAACACAGCACTGTTCCCTGGTGGTCAAAACTAAAGACTGTGGGCAGCACTTGGGACTGGTCCCTTTAAAGCCTCTTTGTTGTTGCATATCAATTTTTTGATCTGCCACAATAATGCAATGAATTTAAATGAAAATACAGTACCTAAAGTTGAGGGCTTTTCTCAGCAAGTTTGTGTGATTAAAAATGTGATAAATAATAATATTAATAACAGATCATACTTAATTAATATTAGAATTTTGAAGTCTATTGACAGCACTAATTATGAAATAAATCTAGCAGCGCTAAAACCTTCAAATTATGAGACAGACACTTGTCCTCGTGAGCGATGTTGCTTTTATTGATTAGAGCCTTATAGAGCCAAACGTGCACCATATTTAATAATTAATATCTATTTAAATACATAACTAATGTAAGAAATATGCAGAAATGTGGCAATAAACAACGAAAAAAAATATTGGTTAAAAAAAAACAAAAAACAAAAAACAATCCGAGCAATGATGATGTGCTGGAGAGGTAAATATTACCATATCTGAGTTCCTTCCAACACGTGAAAGGTACATTTGCATCAACACAAACAACATTTGCATTATATATCATCAGGTTAGAGCTGAGAAATAATACTATTGAGAAACATACCTACAACAATCAACAGTATTATTTTTCTGACCGGATGGAGGGAGTGTGACGTTTTTCATCACCATCAGTCTGCGTTGAAGCTGCAGTTGGTACTTTGGAGAAATAACTTGTACCAGACCAACCAAACAGAGCTAGGGAGAGTATCTTGGGTTAGTTTGGTGTTTGTCGCAGTGAGTGCGTGCTGGCATCACCAAGTGTTGCCATAGTGACGTAGCCCGGCTTACAGGGTCAGATTGTTTGGTGTCCCTAATTGCTGTGGATGCTGCAGCTTTAGACAAACTGTTGTTACATCCAAACAGCTGGTGTTGAACAATACAGGACATCCAGGTGAATTAATTAAATGTGTCATTATATTTCTGATATTGCATTCATATTATCTCATAATAATGTATTTAGAATGTTGACGTACAAATTCCTCCAACGCGATCTCCAAAACTCTTACAAAGAAAGAAAAATAAAAGCAGATTTATAATTGCTAACAGTCAGTAGTGCACAGACAACAGTTGGACCTGATGACGACATTAAGAGAAGTGTTTTTTGTGTTTTTGCTACGTGACCACAAGCCTCTGCTGTGCTGAATAAATTGTGGTAGCAGTAGTCTAATATTTTTTATTTATACAAGATTTCATTAGTCATAAAAAAGGAGATATCAATTGTTCTTTCTTTAGTGAATGCAGTGCAGCTCTGTATGACCATTCAGACGGACCCGGAACGCTTTCAGACAATAATCCTGACATCACAGAGTGCGACCACCAATACGACACATCCGCTGAAGAAAAGCCCCACAAAGTGCAGATGTCAGACGTCACCATGTCAAATGCATGAATAACGAATAATCTACTTTCTCTCTGGTAACACTGAGGACACACTAACCAATTTTCTATGGAGATGTTAGCTGCTTTTTACTGATGATGACTGTCCTCTACTACATCATCAAAGTTGACTGAGCTCGTCTAACTATCACCAGCGTGACTGAGGGCAGCGAAGGCAGCATGTGTTTGGGGAACGGTGATGCAGCCTGATGTGACACGAGGGTCTTCTCACAGTGTTTCACTCAGTTTGATGGTCACTGCTTTCACCTCCGAGTACTCAGCCAGCGCGTACTCGCCACTGGGAGGACAGAAACAACCAGTTGAGTGGGTGAGAATCACTGATGAACCGTAAACATGACGAAACGTGTCTTACAGCTCTCGTCCGTTGCCTGACATCTTATATCCTCCGAAGGGAGTCTGGGCGTGGAGGGCGTTGTAACAGTTTACCCTTAAAAAAAAAAAGAAGAGACACAGTTCAACCGCTTGGATTGAAGAGTTGAGAATTTCACTTCTCCAGGAAGATATGTTGTATGGAGATCATTTTCTTTTTTGATACACTAGGGGGTGCAGTTCCCATTGTACTTTTGTTTTATTTGGCAGCACCCGTCTTAAAATGTCTGTCCACCTACGTCCTTCTGTTCACTCACCAGACGCTGCCGGTCTCCAGCGCTGCAGACACAGACAGAGCTCGATCTACACTTTTGGTGAAGACAGCAGATACCAGACCATACTGTGAGCGGTTTGCCCTCTCTGTCGCCTCCTGCTGGCTCTTAAAGCTGAATATGCACTGAACTGGGCCGAAGATCTGAGAAAGAGAGGTTTTTTGTTTTTTGTTTTTTTTACAAAAAAATGATCTAGCTCAGCGTTTCCTCCACCAAGTCAAATTTTAACTCTGGCGGTCTAACTTTTGTTTGCTTACACATATTTCATTGGTCCAAAGTAGGTCGTATAAGCTAATAACAAGAATGGAACCTGTCCCAGACGTACTGTGTGGGACTCATACAAGTATTCTGAGTGTTACGAAATGAAAGAAGCTGTAACCTCTTCTTTAGCAATGCGCATGTAGTCTTTGACCCCAGAGAAGATGGTGGGTTGAATGAAGAGGCTCTTGTCACCCACAGCTTTTCCTCCGCACTCCAGCCGTGCCCCCTCTCTCTTCCCACTCTCAATCAGATCCATGATCTTGTCAAATTGCTGTCGATCAATCTGAAGTCAGAAAGAGACGGTTTGATTGACAATACAGGAACCGCTGCATTTGATCACACTTAAGTTTGGATAAGTAAATTCATTAACATGAATGCTGGAAAAGACATTTCTCAGCACCGGATGAGGTAGAATCTCTGCTTCAAGGCTATATGCTCAGCTCACCAGCTCTGAATTCAAAGATGTTACCCGGCACCCAATGTCTTGGTAACATCTAGTTTTCAACAGCAACACAACCTGCAATGTTTGTCTTTACAGAAGCATGATATTCTGTTGAGTATTTTTTCATGGTTATTTTTTCCCAGCCATTCCAGCGCCTCAGCTGCACTCCCTGTGGCTCCAGTTTGTTCATCAGTCTCCTGACTGTCTCTCGAGTCACCACGTAGCCAGCCTGAATGTATGTCAGATGCATCCTCTTGTATCCATGGAACTTGCCATGTGTCCAACTGATTCATGGAGAGCCATTGCAATGTCCTGCAGATCTGAATGAGCTTTTCGTCTGAACAACTACAAAGTCTTGAGGTGATGCAGATGCAGCTGATTGCATAAAGTCTAAAATCTAATAACTCACATCTATGTGACTTAAAGACAGACGTATCTCCCAGTGTAACTACTTAGTGTGAAAAAAATACTAATGGTAAAGCAGAAAAAATACCTTGAAAAACAGAAAAAAAATCATGAAAACTACAAAACGCTCCCACAAAAAATACCAGGAAAACAGAAGACAATTACTACAAAAAACAGAAAACAATACCATGAAAAAAAGAAGAAATAAAAGATTTTTGTTAAATGTGTCAAATGAATGCAATGCACATCTGTATGTTTTCCTAAAAATAACCAAAGAGATATAAGTTAACTATGTTCCCATAGACTCCCTTGGAGCATTTATTAAGTTAATCTCCAAAATCCATTTCTATCAGTGAGTGAATCACTAATACACTCACTAATCACTAATCACTAATGCATCATATGTCTGCTTGCTCAGGAAAATGTTCAGTCTTAAACTCCTACAGTATATTTTGGAATAAACTCAGATCTATATAACCCCCCCTTCATCTCTGACCAATAAGATCAGGTCACCTGATCACATGATATTTGTTTACTGCTGAGGTTTAAATAAAACAATTTGTACACATGTACAATTTTAGCCGTCGATTCAGAAAGCAAACATGTGTGAAACAAAAAAATAATAAAGAATATATATCTCAGATTTCAACAGTCCACCTGGCCCTCAGGATTATCAGTGTCATGTCTGTCAGAAAATCCGACAGAGCCAACTTCCCCCTCAGTACAGGATGAGCTTGCAGATCAGATTTGCACCAGCAGACAGCAGAGGTCAGTAAAGACTTTGAACAAGCAGACAACAAATCCAAAACACCCTGCTCATCCAATGGTGCGTGCGTGTCTTCCAAGCTGCAAAAAGAAATTTGCCAAACAAAACTCCCTCCAATCTGGGGATAGCCAACAGGGTCCAGCTCAAAGGACCCTGAGTTCAGAACTGAAGATGGGGGCGTGCAGTATTAGCTGTCAATATATGTTTTTTGTAATTACAGTGACTAGTACACTCAGAACTGCTTTATTTGTTACCAAGAGAAATGCTGTTGCATGTGGAATATTGTGTGTGATGAATGTAGAACGCAAACAACTCATTTTTCATCCAGAAATTTTGTCACTGCAACGTAAGAACTCGGCCATCCACTGCAAGTGGAACGCATTCAATGAAGTCAAAAGTGTTTTAGTGTTAAACGTTATCTGCACCTGAGGTCCATGGGTCGTCCGGGGGTCCAGTGGGTCTCCCACGACGATCTTCTTGGCGTTTTCAACGCTGCTACGTACAAACTCATCATAAATGCTTTCTTCTACGAAGACCCGCGAGGCAGATGTACAACACTGACCCTGGTTATAAAAAGCCCCTTTCTGAGTTTCCTCCACAGCCAGCTGCACTGTAGACACACACACACACACACACACCACCTTATCATATTTCAAGTCAATGAGAAGTACACAACGTAAAACACATTTCACTACTTAAAATCAAACTTGCTCAATATCAGGTGCTTTGAAAAAGTATGTTGACAAAAAGTGGGGCCCTCAGAATGCTGACACACAGCTTCAGTATTTCACATGACTTCTGCTACAGGGTATCTGGTGGTATTGTGCATCACCACCAAATGCCTTCTCAGCCCCACACCCTCCGATAAAAGCCTCCTGTTCTTAGACATAAGCCCATGTTGAGGTGTTCTCTGGCACATCAGCCAAAACAGGTCTAATTTGTAAATGTTATTGCGCAACTTCAGAGTTTTGTGACACTAAACAGGCGTTGTTTTTCAGTGATGTGGTGATACATCCTGTTAACAGAACAGCACCTGAGTGTCAGAACAACTTTTCATTAATGAGAATCTTTCCTTACAATCGCAGTCGGCAAAAACGATGCAGGGGTTCTTCCCTCCGAGCTCCAGTGTGACTCTCTTCAGGTTGCTTTTGGCTGCCGCCTCCTTAATCAGCTGCCCCACCTACAAGCAGTAGTCAAATCTCAATGCATCATGGGTAATACTTTAAAAAGCTGAGAACAACGTTAGAAAAAAAAGCTTTGTCTTCTGTATTCTATTATGTCAACACCTGCATTAGTTCTCAGTAGAAGGAAACCTGTCTTGAAACAGGAGCAACAAAAGATCCTCATCAGGGTCATTTTGTAGCAATTATTGTTTCATAAGAACGCATCCTGGTGAGCAACAAACTTTCAACAAAGAAATATCACCAAAGTACATATATACATATCCTTCATTCATCCATTCATTCATTCATTCATTCATCTTCCCACACTTGCTCCGGTTATGGGTTGCAGTCGGGCTGGAGCCGATCCCAGCTGTCAACATGCGAATGTCAGGGTACATCTTGATGAGTCGCCAGCTCATAACAGGGCCACATGAAGGACAGACAACCATTCAGGCACACATTCACACCTACGGGCAATTTAGAGTGACCAATTCACCTCAGCAGGAAGCCGGACAAGCCAGACTTATTTGACATTCACATGTCCAAACGCTGGAGAGTACCTCTGTAGAACCCGTGAATGCCACTTTGTTGATGTCCATGTGGTTGGCAATGGCAGCTCCTGCAGTGGGGCCAAACCCAGGCACAATGTTCACAACTCCAGGAGGGAAGTCCGCCTGACACGCAAACCCAGAAGACATGTTTGAGTAGGGATGAGATGTTTTGTATAAGAACATTGACAACAGGTTTTTTACAATACAAAAAACTGTAAGTATCATGAAATGTCAACTGCAAGTCTGTACCTGGTAATATTCAATGTCCGCGGGTAAACAAAACCATGAAATCAGCGTCGTGGTATATTACCGACATTTTACCACATATATGCCACCTGATCTCAAAATACTGTTTGACTGTTTCACTTCAGATGCTATGTGTGCCCTACACCATAGGCACGGCATCGATGCAGACCCGACCCAGTAGGTATGCTGCTGATTTGATGGTGAAGCATAAAAGAGGTGAATTTTATTGTTGATCTGGCATCTGGCATCGCACTCATCACTTGACTTCAGAAATGTGTAATCCGATGACGTATCAAATGTATTACACATTATATCCACATACTGTGTAATGATGCATCTAACCCTTGTTATGTATGAGGCTTTGTTATTTCTATTTGACACCCCTTCTTAGAAACAACAAAAAAAATGTTCTTCAAAAGTCAAGTTTACATGAATTTACATGTATTCATTTAGAACGACACATCAGCCGCAATCAGCATGAACACATTTCTTTCAGAACCACGACGGCTGAGGAGAGAATATGTTTTCTGTTGTGTCAACCCTCTGGTCGAAGTCTGGCTGGGGTTTGTGTTTATGTTACAGCATAAGGGTTTAGGCTCTCTCTTGTTGCAGCAAGAGAAGCTTTGTGGTTTGGGCTGGTGTTACTTATGCCATGGTCACAATAATAACAATAATTAGGCTTAAGTGACAATCAGACTGGAATGTGAGACCCACTGTCATCTGAATATAACAACATTTTTTTGGGGGACATCTCCATCTATGAGCTAACCGATCATTTTGTAACATCAGGAATAAATGGTGATTCAGAGAAATTCTGCGGTTCTAAGTAATAGGAACGTTAGCCCTGCTTTTGCAAAGAAATAAATTGGCTGCATAGAGGATTTGGTAGCTTTGCTACATTCCCATACATGCTCCAGCTTAGCTCCAGCTTCAGCCACACAGTACACAGTAGGACTATCGACTCAATATTTCTTACTCTACATTTCATGCTATATTTCTCTCTAGACACCATAATAACAATTAGAAAACAATGGATATGTGGGGGTAAAGTGAAACACTGGCTTCCTGCAGACATGCGCGCTAGCAGCTGGATCCAGTGTTGCCCCCCTAGCGAGAAAATTAGACAAAAGCGACTAGCGACAAATCTAGCGACTTTTTTTGGTGATCAGAGGCTCCAAGATCGCGGGAGGGGGGAAAAATAATTGCGCCGTTTTCTCCCTTTCCCTGTTCAGAGAAAGAGACAGAGAGGGGCAGTGGAAGAGAGACACAGGTAGAGAGGGGCGGGGGCGGAGTTGAGAACAGCGTGGACTGCACCCCCCCCCGCTCTCACGTTTGGATTGGACCGCTCGCTTGTCGACTTAGCGACTTCCGATGCTGGGGAGTTGGCAACACTGGCTGGATCTTCCTTTGGACCATCAGGTCCTTGTTTCCTTAAACACTGAGTTTAGAAACATGGCATACACCGAGCCTTCCCGCCACCACGTTGGTGTGAAATTAAGATGATTGGGAACTAAACACGGACAGTGCTTGTTCTACATATGTGTAACATCGTGTAACGTTATACAGCTATATACTTTACGTTTACGTTTCACAACGTTGGGAAGTGTTGAAGGCCAAACAGCCTACCCAGCTGGAAAGAACTCGCCAACTACGACAAAAGAAAAAACACTCTAATTGCATAAGACACATCATTTTCTTTTGGAAAACAGACCCAGTCTGTTGAAGGAGAATTGTGTGAGAGGTATGAAGTCAACAAGGCTTGGATTGATCCCAAGTTGCATGTCGAGCCTAGAATCTGACCTCTTTGATGAGGGATCCAACGTGGAGGGCTGTGAGGGGGGTCTGCTCTGCTGGCTTGATGACCACGGTGTTTCCACAGCTCAGGGCCGGCGCTATCTTCCACATGAACATCAGCAGAGGAAAGTTCCACTACGCAGACAAAAGAACACATGTTAGTTCGATGCCATCAAATACAACCGAATCAATTCAAACACATTGTTCAACCACAGACATGCATGCTGAACTCAATTCAATTACGTCCCTCTTTTAGGCTGTCAGAGTTAGTTTATGAAGTTGTGGTATATATCATAATGTCTTGTTTTTTACCAATCCAATTTTAGGGTGCTGTTTTGTTCACACACTCAAGCAACCATGACATGACAAATAAGCCATAAACTGAACTACATTTAAAATGCTTTTAAGTCTCCGCAAGACTTTCCTGGATGTGAACTGGCCAGCTGGCTCAGACCTTCCCATGACTGGTTTGCATGTTCTTTTTAAGTATGTGTGGGTTTCCCTTGAGTATAGTGGCTCCAAAGACCTAATGACTAAACTGTCTTGAAGGTCTGACTGTGAGCGTGTCCAGGTATCTCTCACCCAGCGTCAGCCGGGATTGGCTCTCATTTCCTACTGATTTCTCTGGTGATTCCTGATCTTGTTTTGTTTTAATAGTCACGCCAACATACTTGTACTAAGGTGTAAGGTGTACTTGTACTAGGTTTGCTGAAGATTAAGTTTTGAGTAATTTAGGTCCCAGATCTCCAGTGGCCTCAGAGACGAGGGGGAAGGGTGAAGAGTAGAACCAATCACTTAGATTTTGTAGTGAACTGACAACGAAGTCTGAAAACTATTTTTCTTAAGATTTCGTATACAAAGACTTATTGTGTCTTCTGTGTGACTGGATTGTTTTTGCACTGATTCTTTAGTCGCCTCAGTTTGTCAATTGTTCAAGGCCGTGAAGAAATGTGATTAAAACTACACGGGTACTCTGACACGTACATATTAGAAAGGGATATTCTCGGCGCGTCCAAGCTGCGCAGCTCTAAATCAGCATACTGACAAAGAACTGTGGAAAATATCATGACTTTGTTGAAAAATAACAGATGCATAGTAACAAGGGCAACAAATATGAAACTGTCTGTGCACCTGTAAAGCAGCAGTGATGGTATGTTAAAGTGAACAGAAAAAGAAACACTGTACTGCGAAGATGAAATTCACTATATGACTAAATGCTGCAGTGCTGCAGCTGATAATCCATGCCGAGGCATCATAGGTGAGTCAGAGTGAAATTCACTTTCACTCGTGTGTCTGGAAAGAATAAACAGATTAATAAAAAAAACGGTCTAAGTCAACAGGATGCTCTCAAAATAAACAGAAAACTCAGACAACAGTTTTTAACACTCAGACAAATAAGAAAGTAATACTCATAAGCGCTGCAACTTTATCGTTCAGGCACTGTTAACTTTTATGACCTGTTGGAGGCAGCAACATTAACAGAGCTTGAGAACACAAGTGAGGATAAAGGTTTCCTGTTTTCCACTGACAATGACTCATGCTATGTGTGTGTGTGTGTGTGTGTGTGTGTGTGTGTGTGTGTGCGTGTGTCAGTGGCAGCAGTGCTCTCCATAATTATAAGTATGAATTTCACTTTTATGATATAATCTCCCACAGCAAACTACAGCTATTCTGTTGCTTGGCTTCCTAATCAACATCAGAGGCTTGAGACAGTGGCTGATTAATTCTGTCGGTCTGGAAGTGCAAAGCAGTCCGGTACAGTGGAATGGCGAACAAGAAGCTATTCTCAGTAGGGACAAATGCAGGTGTTGCGCTGTGTGAATGTTGGGTTAGTTCTGCAAATGAACCAGTTCACATTCCAGACTGCTACCTCTGGATTTTAGGGCCACAACTGCATCAACAGAGCACTCTGACATTCGTACATGCTTCGCAAATAATAGTGTTATAACAATTCAGACAGCTAAATTAACAGCTAAAAGTGCTAGTTTACTTCATCGGATGATTATATTGTTTTTATAGATGTGTGTCTAACGAGTAAGAGAAGTCACTGGTCACGTTGGCTCATTCCTCTAAATCAGGAATGAGTCTGAAAGGGAACACATTGTCAGGAAAACAGTTAAACTGGGTGGGAAATGAGCTATGCTAAATTT
Organism: Aeoliscus strigatus; assembly: GCA_901007665.1. Classification (NCBI taxonomy): domain Eukaryota; kingdom Metazoa; phylum Chordata; class Actinopteri; order Syngnathiformes; family Centriscidae; genus Aeoliscus; species Aeoliscus strigatus. The sequence continues at coordinate 119,546 of CAAKHB010008619.1, forward strand.
TGCTACATGGCAAAAGAAAGATCTAAGATGTGCAAGTGGCAGGAAACAGCCACTACACCCCCAAACGACACACAGCTATTGGCTGCAGCTGGTGGTGTACTCGATATCTGGTGGTGAGAATGCACGTGTTGTTACCACCTGGACCCTGATACTTTCACTTCAATGACAATCCAGAACTTAAACGCTTGATATTCTTCGATGAAGTTCGTGAAATATGAGTGTAAAACAGTGAAGACTTGTTTTACAGCTTGTAGCACTTCAACAGCATTGTTTCATTGTCCCTGTAGGTTCCTTTTATATACATATTTTGAAATGCATCTGGGAGTCAAATGAATGCTTTTTTTTGGGGTCTGAGAACATAATGTGACCAAGGGAGTGCCAGGATTGCCACACAGCTGAGTGGCGTTCCAGGGCCTATACTGATCCAGAGATGAAAGTGATATCCTTCTTCTCTGACTCTAATGAATGTTCTATTCTCTCAGAATGTGGCAGCGTTTCTCCAACACAGTGATTCCAAACACATGTAGAACGGTTATTATCCATATGCAGATCTGCAGACACAGTATAGTCTATGTTTAACACTGGAGCTTGTGCAATGCTCTGCTTTGGTTGAATCAATATTAAAAACAGACTGTTCCTGCTTTATGTTCTGAATGTTACTTTTCACGGGCTCATAACAGCGGAATGGCAAAACAGTACATCAACAGTGTGTGTGTGTGTTGAATTATTCTTCATTGTTTTTCACACTGAGTCAAAGTGCCATGAACAGTATTGTAATAAGAATTCCCATTAAACATTATTGCAGATAATTAAAACCAGATCTCCTGTGGACTTACTGGAATGATGGCTCCACACACACCAACAGGCTCATGTTTGGTCACACTCAGGAAGCTCTCATCTGTAAACAACAACAACAACAAAAGTCGGTATATTCAGTTATTATTAACATTCTGACAACACGTTTAATATCTCATCATGTTTCACACTTCGGGTAATGAAACTGTTTCATGAGTGTTGTGTTTTTGTCTACATTTGACCTGTCCAACCTGCAGCAGCCTACTGAGCTGGACCTCCTTAAAAAAACGGCCATGTGATTGTGTTTTGACTTTGGGTCTGGCAGATTTCTTCTCTTCCTCCAGTTTCCATGATAAACCGTCTTCCCCGACACCTCAGCTGTCTTGGCACTTTCTCTATACTACAGACAGTTGAAGTGAAGAGTGATCTATTTGAGGGATGGATCCAGCAAACACCAGACTTACCAGCGGGAGACCATCGTCACAAGTGTAAGCCAAGACCTGATGTTTCCAACCCCTGAGCAAGTCATGTTTGTGACTAAATCGAAGCAGATCTTAGCCGCATCATAAAACATAATAAGTGTTCAATTGTACATTTTCCTACAATACGTTCTGAAACATATTGTGGGGGACCAGGCTGCACAGCGGTCTGGTAGTTGCCTTGGAGGATGATGAACCCAAAAAAAGTGTACAGTGTCTTCAGACCCCAAATCAAATGAGAACTCCCAAGATTCAACTGATGTGCCTCTAACTTGGAAAAAGAAAAAGGACAAAATAAGCCCCGCCCATCTGCACAGTGTTCACACCACTGAGTGGAAGACTTCTCCCCTACAGTTTTCATTAGTGACGACCACATTGGTCCAGAGCAATATGAGCACAGGAGACACAGCTTTTACAAGAGGGGTGGGGCCAACGGGACAACTGTAAGGACAACAGTTGAGACACAAAATAGATACATAATAAATAGATATATCATATCCCACCAGTTGCAGTCGTAGTAGAAGTCAAGTGCAATAGCTGCGTGTTAACCTGTAGAGGGTGCTACAATGTATACTTAATCCAGCCTTCAGCACTCTTTAATTTGTTGTTGTCGCTTTGTGAATTTGCGTTCACAGTCAGCCATTTTGAATATTCCCTCCCGAGTACGATCAGTGTTCCACATACATTTGTGAAGTACATGTGCATGTCACATAACTGAACCCGGCCTCTCAGTCTCCACCCTGACCTTCTCCAGTTTCCCATGTGACTGATCCCCCTGATGGCAGGACTCATTTCCACCTGCTTTTATCCTTGAGTCACTGGGAGAGTCCCTGATCCATCCACTGAGGGTGATGGGGAAAAACGTGTCGGGGAGCTGCTGTCAGTGCGCGACACAAGACGTACGAGAGAGTGACGAGCAGCCGTGGGCCGACTGACACGCTGCTACCCTAATACTCACCACACTTTTAAATGTGGTACCCAGAAACATATTTATTAAAGGACCGCGTTTGAATGAATCAAAATAAACCAGTCAAACAAGATATCTTTCTATATCTTAAAGGGTTTGCAGCGTAACACAGATACTTATTGTACTTACATAAGTAGAGTATCTATTTCTTTGATATCTTGTTACAGTCCATTCTCTCATCATCTTCATTTGAAGGAGGCGTAACGTATACTGAACGGAGATGACACTGAGCGGTGTGTTCACATCAAACTACAACTCAGTTATCTGTCTCATCTCTGTAGCAGCGTCGCCGGGGATTACTGGCTGAGGGGCTCCCGACTCGGTAAGACATCGAGTGTCGTTAATCCTCACAGACTGTTGCACCTCACTGATTCCTATCTTGAGCCTCTTCCTCTTCCTTTTGTCATGCCGTGCCTTTCGTCTCTCACCACTCTATTGGGAGCTAATCGAGAGGAAAAGGCAAGCGTGTTTTGTCTATCGGCTGGTCCTACAGAGACACAAAGTAGGATCTGACAGGAGGGGGGAAGTATTAAGAGGCTGGGGAGGATACCACCCATGGCTGTGGACAATTATGAGCCGGGCCAGGTCAATCGCTCTGTGGTCATTAATTTGTGTCCCAGTGGTGCGCTGGTTATGTGAGCTGCTGACGAGACATGCGCAGAAACGCTTGATGTCTCACGATAAATCTTATCAAACATACATATTGATTGACTGCATTTATTCACGTAATCGTGTGTGTGACATTTCATTTCTTTTCTTTTTGTTTTCTATTCTGATTCAGAGTCGGTGGTGTTAAGTTACTGTAAATGCAAACTAAACATTTCCTAACGCTCAAGCTTCACAAAGCAATTATTCTGTGAGAACGTTTATCAGGAGATTTAGGACTCAACACAGCAATGCAGCAATTTTACTGCTACCACAAATTATGTAATTGCACACATTTTTAGATATTATTGTTCATGCTCAAACTAGCATTAAATTGGCTAAACAAAAGTAAGAAAAGCCAGACAGAACTGGAAATGAAACTTCATATTTGCATAATATTCCTGGGAGTTTTAAGTCAGCTAAAAACACTTAGCGGGATTCAAAACAACATAGTAAACTGGAAATGATGACATTTTTATGACATTGCGTGAGTAACAGTGAGAAATGGGTCAAACCCTAACTTGACAATAAAAAGCATTCTCTTCCACATGTTGACGATTCACTGCGCTAGAGTCCTATGAAGTGGAAGAAGGCGATACTCACCTACGGGCAGACTCTTGCCGTGGATCTTATCAGCCCAACCAGCATAGTATCTGAGTGTTTTGATGCTTCCATCCAGATCAATGTAGAAGGACTGCAGGAAGGGTTTGCCTGTGTCCATAGTCTCCAGAGTCTGGAGAAAAAAAATCCAAACTAGAATCAACTTGCTCAACTTTTCGCACTTTAGATTGTCACATTGGTAAAGTACCGTTTTTATTCATTCCTGAATTTGTAAATGGTGCTGGGGTGTTGAAAAATCACCAATTCTTCACTTAGATGATCGTATTTGAGTTTCAAACAACAGAGTCCCAGAAAATAATTTCAAAATATGTTTGTTGTAGTTTCAGGGAACTTCACATTTCATCGACTGTACTCTGTACACGACTGTCTGTAATTTGCAATTACATTGTGTGTTTGTTTTTTTGTTTTTTAAAATCAATTTATCATGTTAGTAATAACTACTGCCTAATAAGCATTCTTGCAAATTGCAGGTTGCACATAAACTGACGGTTTAACAGTATCGGTAATACACCAGGGATTTTTATAAGATGTTAGTCTTCCATAATAATAACTAGAATCAGGGTGAATTAATTGTGTGGCCAACAAAGAAGTGAGTTGTGTAAGCTACAATGAGGTAGTGTCAGTGTGGAGCCAAGGGTGGTTCGCTGGGACTTCAGCCACAGCCATTAAATACATGTACATTTGATTATGTGAGGTCGTAAAAATAATCTGCTTTGAATGTGTCTGACACGATTTACACCAGATTGTGTGCACATCTCTCCTCCCTATCGTCTATCATGAGTTTCTTTTGTTCCAAAGACAAAAACGTGCCTCTGCGGCACTTTACTGTCCCTTTAAATGCTGTGAATCTGGTCCTTATTTGCCCAAAATATAGCTGGCAGTTTAGCACAATTAGCCGCGCACACCACGCCATCCAGAGCATGTTTGCAATTAGCAGTCACATGCTATCTTACATTATTACTTCACTCACATCTGTAAGGTTTCATTTACAGATAGAAGTCTTAATGCGTGCTGGCAGACGAACAGAGTGGAACGGCACAGTGACAGGGATTCTAGTCCAAACAATATCTGACAGAGAGGGAAAATAACATCCAGCAGTCATTATGGAGCGGGAGAGCGTGTGTGTGTTTGTGCAATGATGTCATGCAATAATAAAGTCCAACCCCTGATATGAATAATTCAATGTAATTTTCAGATGAAGGAAAATCCCAAAGTTTTTTGCTCCCAAAACAAACTTTCAGAAACAAGCGCTGTTGTTGTCAATAAGGAAACTACAAACAACAACAGTTCGATCATAAAGAGCACTGAACGTCATTAAATGTGAGGTCATGACACCTGTAGTTTATATCGCAACCCAACACAAGCATCATATAACCAGAAGGCTGTGGCGTCCACGCCTATTGTTAGAAACGGTGTTTAACTCGGTTCCAAGAGAGTGTATTTAAAGAGGTTTGAACAAAACAAATAAGTCAACATACGGAGGAAAAAGCAGGTGCACTGACAGGTTGTGGTAAATTATCGACACTTTCCATGTTCAGAACCTCTCTGTTTATTTATGGAGCCATTGAACAAAGAGCAGGGGTGTTCTTTATGAGCGTCGGTTTGCTGGAAGAAGAAAAAAAAGTTGGTCATCAAATACACCTGGCGGGGCTGTTGACTAACCCAGGTCCTAAGTAAGATGTAAAAAAAAAAAAGCTATTCAATTTACCAATCAATTTATGCTACAGTTTGCTTTGGTCTCTAACTTAAAAATCTCTCTTGAGTGGTGAATGTTCTGGCATGCACGCAGCAGCGCGTTCTACGTCAGTGAGAGATTCTATGACAAATTGTGCAAAATCTGTACTCAATGTGGAAAAAGGCGTTTCGTTCACATCATGGTAAATCTGATCTAATGATACTTATGGCATCCAAGATCTTGAACAGAAGAAAAAAAAATCCTAGATAAATATTTACAACCCATCTAATGACATGAAAGTCCGTCACAATTATGTGAATCCCTCTGAGCCACTGACCTGCAGTTTATTAGTTAGTGGACGCATGAATCTGAGACCGACCAAATTCTGACTGTTCACTAATTAACATTGATATAGTTATTATTGTCATACAGACAGACAGGTATGCAGCTTGATTTGGTTTTATTTTTGGGAACACTTTACCAGCTGTTGGCCAATATGTGATATGATTTCAGGAAATATATCATGCCCATTTCTTGTGTGTGTGTTCAAACGTAATCTTCCCAAATGTCTCCAGCAACGTCGAAGTTACTAAAAAGTGACTGGAGGTTGGGGTATAATGTTGGAAGCTTACAATGATGTTAATGGTATAATGCGATAGAGCAAATAATAAATGTTTCTGTCCATGAAGGATTTCAAGCATTTCTTGTCCACACCCAAGTGTTTGATGCTGCAGTCTAACTGGTTTGGGAGGAAAAAACACAGGGAATAAGCGCACCGCCAGAAGGAGTCTGTCCCTCTCCATCAAGTCCGCCAATTTGTTCAGCATCCTCCCACGGCTGGACGGGTCCATTTTCCGCCACGGAGAGCCCCTCTGCTTGGCCACTTTGGCTGCCTCCACTGCCTTGTCTACATCTTCCTGCACAGAAAAATGGATGAGAATGAGTGAGGGACAATGCCAGAACTCTCATTTGGCAAAGGCCTAGGTTCGCTTGTGACGAGAACAACATGACAAAAGCCTTTAAAAACCAGATGGCTGCGTTCCTCTGGAAACAGTAGAGCACATGTTCTGTCTGGTCCTCGTCCCCTGTTCCTCCATTAGTGGGACAAAGATACAGAATCTAAGTATTCATTTTTTGAAAAATTCCTCAAACAAGTACGAAGACGTGAGGTGAACTATCTATTTGTGTCTTTTGTGGTTTTAAAAGGTACTTAGTAAACAAAATATTGTCTATATTTGGCCAGTTATTTTCTTATGTATTACATGTTATATTTTGAAGGGCCACAATAGCTAGTGCTTTTGTATTATAAGTATAATTGATACCATGATATGAAAAAAAATAACCCTCAAAGAGGTGTAATCAGTGCCTTCTTACTTTGTCTGCTTCCTCCACTTCACAGATTTTCACACCTGTCGCTGGGTTGAAAGTTGGAAAAGTCCTTCCTCCGGTGGATTTGTGCCATTCATTGTTGATGAAAATCTGTTGAGGACACTTGTTTTAACCACTACCAGCTCATCAAGAGTAAAACACGGTCCGAAAGCACCCGTATTACCTTGGTGTGTCTGATCTCCTGGACTTTGACAGGCTGGGGAAAAGGCATCGTTGGGATCTGTGGCTCCGTGGCCACTCCATTTTCTGTCGATCCGTTCTGTGCCATTCTAAGTCAGCAGCACAGTCCTCAACCAGTCCGTCTGCTCCGTACACTAAACACTGTTGAGCCATCCACTGGCTTTTTATAAGAATGTGGAGTTCCTCCCTCCTCACACAGCAGTTGAGGAAACCGAACTCCGCCCCTATAAAGATATCAAGAGTGCTTATCTGTGGGGAATCTTGTCCGTGCGGCACCTTTGGATCATCCTGTGACATGTACAGTGCTCTTTTCATTAAGATGGGACGGTGGCTAACAGCTGGGCTGACCTACTGACCACCTGTTATGCTGAGGATGATTTGGTGTTTTCCCCTTCTTTTCATCTTTCTTTGTCTTTGTCTTTCTCTCTCTTTTCATGGGGTGTATTCCTGAACTCTTGAGTGACTATGACCGTTTTTGTGAGGCTTCCCGAATAGCTAAGGAAGAGCAACATTTCACACCTGAGTTGTTTTGCAGCGTCGTCCACTCCAGGCAATGAAAGTAATGAGAGTGAATTCATTCTCTGGCCCAATATTTACATCGCAGCCCAGCAGCTTTGATCAGCGTCTGTCGGCCTATTCGGACCGACTGCAGGCTGCTCGTCAACCATGCGAAGGTGTTATGAGTTGTGATGTTCCTCGCAAAGTTGGTTTTTGCACCTGGGCCTGGTGAAGTTGAATAGGGTTGAACACATGCAAACAAATCCTTTTGTTCTTGGGGGACAAAGCTGCTTGCTCGCTTCGGACTCGCACTCATACACAGTCTGCTATTGTTTCCCCTTCGTTGCTTCTTGTCACTCTTCATGTCAAAGTCTAATTAGGACAACGAGCTTTCCGCAGGCGCATTTCTCACTTCAGCAACTTTCTAACACTTCATAATGAGAGAGACTCAAAGGGATTGACCAAGAGGAGGGACAGACCAAGAGTGTGTGTGTGTGTGTGTGTGTGTGTGTGTTTGGTAAAACGGGGAAAGGGAAGGCCTTGGCAGGAGAAGTCAGGGGACACAAAAACCAAATGCAAAGCATTGGCCTGGTCCCATGCAAATATGCAGGAAGCTGCATTGGAAAGGATGAGTTTGAATGATTAATAGCAAATGAAAATGACATAGTCCCCGAAAAGGTTTTTTCCGCTCTGCCAACAAAGGTTACTCCATTTCATAATAGAAAATATAGAAAATATAGATTGACAAGTGTTCTCGACCAAGGAGAATATGTCTTTGTGAGCCAGTTTTCTAGAAAGAAATTGTTACGTTTTTGGACAGATATCTGTCCGCATGGCTTTTTTTCAGTGCAGTGATGCAGTAATCATACTCTTATTTGAGACAAACGCTACTCGTAATAACCTACCCAATTTTATCAGTGTTCTATGCAATAGTATTTTTCTTCGCCTCCTGCTGGCCATTAGAAAGACAGCAGGTTTTAGGCTCTTAATTCATATTTTTTATATAGTCTGTGTGCTGATCTAAGAAAATAAAGAATTACAACAAAAATATGGACTTGATTGGTCTGGTCGTACCTCCAGAAGAAATGAGGTGTTTAATAGTATCACTGTCACTGATTCTTGGTTAGTTTTCTCGTCATTTTTTCAACCAAGTGATCGGCCAGATTATGAAGTAGTTCTGTAAAAGGTCAATAATCAATCAGCCAACTGAATGAATGTTAAAACAGTGTCTTGTCGTGGGAAAGTGGAGCTAGGAGGCCTCTTCTTCCAGGCTTGGCTGCTCAAGCTAATCGGCACCACACACCTTTTAATGAAGGTCAAGTCTCCTTCCAGCAGCAGGCTTCAAAGCCAATTAGAATCAGTACCCAGACAGCTAATTGCAGCATTATGTCTTTTGTTGAGAGCTTGTTATTGGTCAAACAGCAATTATCATTCGTTTAATCTTCAATTCTGAATTCAAGAGGCCACGGTGACACGGGAGATGAAATAAGTGAAAGTTAACATGGTGAGAAAGGAGGGGTTGTGAGGGGGTGCTGAATCTGCAAATGTTTGTATGGAAAGGAATGAATAAATGTAATTTCAATGACGCAATGTGGCAAAGGCACACAAAACAACATGAAATGTTTAAAAATGAAATAAAAATACAATTACTATGTGGAAATAGTTTTAACAGATACACAGGAAACCCCTTTAAAAAAATATCTGAATGTTATCAGTTGTGAATACTGATTCAAGACATGTAAATAGAAAACGGAACAGTTGAATGATCTGTTTTAGTCAGTGTCTTTAAAAAATATTAACTGTGAAAATAAAACAGTTAACTGTAGTATTACTAAAGTTTAGAAGGGAGGCATCATGGCAGCTTCTACGTCTCACAATCCTGTGGTTTTCTCAGCAACTTCTTGCTGTTCAATTGCAGCTTATAAACCATTAGTTAGTGATATTGAACATTGGAGAAACTCATAGTTTTTAGTCTTTGTGTTTAGGGCTGGTTGATTTGGAAACAATCCATTGATCATTCAATCTACTGATCAATTCAAAACTAAAAACTATTTATATCAAAAAGAGAGAGGGGACCAGGACCGTGAGATGTTTCTTAATTCTTCTGTCAGTTGTCTTTAGTGTCAAGATGTTAAAGGTTCTTCAACAGGATATCGATATGTTAACCACCTGGTCTGGAATCTGAATCTTCTTTTTAAAATGAAAGAAGTTTCCCATTTCTGTCTAACGTTTCGCAGGACACTTCCTATAAATTAAAAAGAGGCACACAGAGAAAAAAAAGAGAGTGAAAGAGAGCTAGAGAAGGAGGGAGTGTGGGAGGGAGAGCCTGAACCCTGGAGATTACTCTGTCCAGGTGTTCTGAGCCAAACAAAGGCTCTTTATAGGGCCTGATGAGAAGCCATTGCTCCTCCACTTGTTCCAAAACACTCACTATAGAAATATTAAAAATATGGACCAGGGCTGGGCCTTCCCAATGACAGTCAGTGGATTGTGTTGCGCTGCGATGGCAACAAATAATGTTTGTTTAGAAAGTTTAGAAAGTCCACTATCAAAGTTGATCACATAACTTGCAGAAGTTAACCAAGTAAGATGACTGGAAAACATAGAGGAGCAGATGTCGGAACAGAATAGTTTTTACCTAAACCATGTTATTAGTAAGGGTTCAGGCTTGTTGGGGGCGACGAAAGAGTGGAGAACTACCCGAGATCCCATTTCTTTGATAATAGACGGTTTTGGGGTCGTGCCTCAAAACCATTTAACGCACACCTACCCATTGATTAACCCTCTTATACCACAGTCATGTCTAGTCTTAACTTTCTGCTCCATTAGCTATGTCTGTGAAGTGTCTGTCATCCAGGTCATGGTACCTTGCTGGGTTAGAATTGAAAGAGTCTATTGCATGAGTGACAAGTGTCTTCAATCAAACAAGCAAGTCCAGTTCCCTAGGATTTAACCCAGCAACTATACTGTTAGCTTGTTACCGCTTGTTTGAACCAGTTTATCATCAGCTAGTTCAAACGTCTTTATATATATTTTATACTAGCTTCAACTTCAGTCTATATGCTACAGTTGGTTTGAACTAGTTTGTATAGTATAGTGAGTTTGAGCTCCTTCATCATGCACATTTAACCCGTTTGAATGACTGACTGAGTTTATGAACCAAAATGTACTTCCTGTTGAGCATAAAAATGAACAATGCCTTCTCTTTGGCACAGTTTTGCATTGTTTCATCATTCAACCCACAGCTCGGTCGAAGCTCACCTTGCAGAGGGATTTGTGTCTGCCTGGCGGCCAACTGTCATCCCTCGCTCCCGTGGACGACAAAAGGGAGATGGCAGCCTTTTGATGTCAGGAAGAGATTCTTATACTCCTGGCTGTTTCTCACCAATTCACGTCAGTCCGGCCACTTAGCCGCTCTGCCAGAAGGAGTGAGAGAGCGCTTTGTGTTTTCAGATCAGAGCAATTTGCAAGTTCATTCACAAACTGTATTAAATAAAAGGAGCTTATATAAAGAATCTATCAGCACTGTTCCTAATGGGCCGTAGATTCATTTACCTACCCGATGACATGTAGTTACTTGACTGCATATCTGAGAAAAAATGTCTTTCAAGTTAAAGGTTCACATATTTTGCAGCAATTAAAACTAAGTCTGTTCCAGAATTGGAGGACAAATTAGACATCAACTTTTGAAAAACGTATCCTTTATTCATGACTGATATTTTATGACTTATGTCATATATTAAAGAAAAACATGCAATAATCCAACAAATAATCACATTCCTCCAGCCCAAGCATCAAATTTCATGCAGTGATTTGTTTGTTGTGCACTACGCTGCAGTTATGAATGCTTGGGAACTCGACAAAGGATATTCAAAGAAAGTTTAATATCATCGAAATCATTCACCATTATTATTGATTTTCTCAAATATGTTTTCTCAAATACAATAATGTTTTCTCAAATACATTATACATGAAATCATTCAAACTATTAGGACAAGGACAAAAAGACAAACCCTCATGGTTATAGAACATCCTTTATGATTATTCTTTTAAATAAAAATGATATGTCGGGGTTGTGCAAAATAACAGGGTTGAATGGACACATTACTTCACTTCCATTGCCTTGACACACTCAGTCAATGCAGACGAGATTGAAAAAAATCTGAAAAGCAGAAGTGAGGACTCACCTTTGGTCTACCCATAGCATAGACTTGATGATGTCATTTCCTCTGTGTCATTGACTTACTCCTCGTCCTCTGCCAGCCGAAATTATGTACATTTCACTTGTAATCATATCTTTATATTAACTTTTTCTTTATTTGCATGAATATTTCTCACTTCATTCATCACTTTTGATATGTTTTAAAGTTTTTTTTATTTTCACAGGGGGTACCTACATATATGTATATGCTAATACAGAGTAATTTACACCTTTACATTAAGACCTAACCTACGTAACAAATATTTAGTCACAGCTCTACCATCTCCTCCACTCGTATCCTGTTGTTTTGTCAAGCCTGTATTATAGAAACGGTCCCATGACCCCCTCTCCTTCCCAGCATTGTTATAAATTCTCACCAACATCTGCTCCTACGGCACTGTTTGTGTTATAGTCTCGATCATTTTTTTATAATCTGGTGCAGAAGCACCTTTCCATAACCTGAGGGTAAGCTGAGGGTATTCTGGGCTGCCGTGACCTTTATAACTGTAATATCATGTCTTGACACGCCCATTATTTGTATTTAGTCACCCAATAAGCCTAATCTTGGCAAGATGGGCATCTCTATCTCCAGAGCCATCACTTTTAATATGCACGACATAACAGCTTTTGTAGGCTACCAGCAAAGTCCTACAGAAAAGTGTTGGCAAATAATAATGAATGAATAATCAATTGAAAGTTAATGAATGAATAATCAAATTGTTCCACTGTATAGCACTTGCAAATTAAGTTACAAAACTCTAAGAATGTGTGGGCTTGAGGTCTGACACCTTGGTTTCTTACAGGTGAACTGTGTAAAAATTGGCAGAATACCGACATCTAGTCAGGTCAAAAACATGTATAAAAATACAGCAGCCGGGTTGCCAGGTTTGTTGCCGACTGTGTCAAGCGATCACACGCCACCATTCAGGTCAAGTGATGAATCTTACAGGATAGCTATGAATTTCAACTAAACAACACATTTTAAAACAGTATTTAACATTATCTCTGCTATCCGTGACCAATCAGAGACAGATCTATAACAGACACCATCAGTCGGATATCATTCATCTTTTCATCCTGCTGAGGATTCTCTCAGATTTGATTTGGCAAACATCCGACGGAACTTCACAGTATGTTCATGGTCGTCTATGAGACCTGTGGGAATACAAATAGAATATAGAATATAATAGCCCACATGTTCTTTTGACAAGCTAAGATCTTGGATCTTGGTTAACCAACTTTTGATACTTTTGACTGTCAAAAGAGTGAAAGAAGAGCATGAACAGGTTAGAGAAGCTGTCATCTTCACACTGGTAAACGGGTAAAACTGCAGTGTCATAAACAGCTAAACACAGCTGCAATGAGAGTATTTAGTACCGTCTGGAGGAGAGATGAACAGAAATCATCAAGTGCTCTTGTTGGAACAAAAATGTGACTGAACATCTACTGAGTAAGGAAGATTCAGAAGAGGTTTCAGAGCATTGGCCACTTGAAACTGTCATGCTGTTTGTTCAGTTCATATACAGAATGATGAGTTTAAAACATCTGTGGAAGCATTTCTGTTCTATGGGCATTTGCGTGAATCACTATTGCTTGTTTTAACGTTTCAGGAGGTGTGAGTCAACAGGTCATCCATGGATCCATGGATGGATCAGCCTCCAAAATTGGGCAAACACACAATTTAGGTTAAATTCAATGAGATAATTAGTTTCAGTGCTGAAGAAAACATAATGTCTGTGGTGACGGTCAAAACTAAATACACATACAAACCAGTCAGTGTGAGGCTGGAGAGGAAGGGTTTAGGATGGCAGCATGAGGGAATTCAGCCACTCCGTTCTGCCTCAGGAATCTGTGCATCTGGTGACAGGTGAAGTGCTTTCACCACAAAATGAAATCTTGATCAAATGGCACCGCTAACAGCTGCTTACAGTAACAGAGGGGTGAAGGCCACCAGAAAGAAACTCTTTGTTTTGTCACAGCTCAGGACACGACAAGCGAACATCACACCGCTGACCCCTGATGACTGCCCGTCTCCTGAGCTCAGCAGTAAGATAAAGAGTCCCTTGAGAAGCCTGTTGGAACACAACCAATCGCAGCTCCTAGTATGGCTTCTCATTTCCAGGCCGAAAAAAAAAGATTTGTTTCGTTACACTAAACCAGAAGTGATCTCATGTCATTGTGTCTACAGTAGATTTTCATTAGATGTTCTTGTTTTTTTCCAAAAAAACATGTAAAAAAATTCATTCCAAAATGTGTGGTAATCCTGCTGACAGAAAGCAAACAAAGGCAGATAAAAAGTACAACCCCCTTTGCAGACATGCTGCGCTCCATGGGATCATCCAGGAATGGTGACAGCACTTTCCAGCAGAGGTGAATGTTCCTTTCAACAAGGTGTTGGAAATGTTCCTCAGAGATTTGTATCCACATTAACATGATAGCAGCTCGCAGCTGTTAGAGATTTATCGGCTGCACATGTGACTCGCCCGTTCCACCACATCCCAAAGAGGCTCTTTTGGATTGAGATCTGGTGACTGTGGAGGCCATTGGAGTTCTTATTGTCATGTTCAAGAAACCAGTTTGAGGTGATTTGAGCTTTGTGACATGGTCCTGCTGCAAGTAGCCATCAGAACATGGGTACACTGTGGTCATAAAGGGATGGACATGGTCAGCAATGATACTCAGGTAGGCTGTGACTTGTAAATGATACTCAATTTGTACTAAGACTGCCCAGAAAATACCCCCCACGCCATTCTGTTGCTCAGTTTTTGTGAGCCTATGCGAACTGTTCTTTGGAACAGGAAACAGGAGTGGCCCCCTTCTGGTGGTCTTCTGCTGCTGATCTTCTTCAAGGGTTCTGCATTCCGTGATTGTAAAGAGTGGTTATTTGAGTTACTATCTAGAACCGGCCTGCCCATTCTCCTCTAACGTCTCACATCAACAAGGCCTTTTCGTCTCCCACAACCATAAAACCCCACCACATCCAAAGTCCCCAAAAACCCCTTTCTTCCTCATTCTGATGCTCAGTTGGAAGCAGCTGCTGCCAGGTGTTTGGCTGATTAGCCATTTGTGTTTCCAAGCAGCTGAACCGGTATACCTAATAAAGTGACCAACACGCTTTAGGTAAAATTCTATGAGGATCTGCTCAGAAGGTTTTTCTAGAAAAGAAAGGGAAAATGAATGAAATGGAGTTCTATAAAATTGTGTCTTTGCATGAAGTCAAGCTGTGAGACCAACATTTACCCACAATGCCTCACAACGTTCAAATTCTGCTTTGATTTGTGGAAATACCGTATGAGGCAGCCGAGGAGGAAACACTAGATATTTTTAGATGGCACACAGAGCTGTACAGACTCCTGACAAAGCTGCTATTGTTCCGCTCGTCTGAAGGCTCACTGGCCCACAGAGGGATGGCATTGTTTTATCATGTAACGCTACCAGTGATCTGTTCAACGATAGCACCCAGTGTTTGGTAAAGTAAGACACAAGTATATTAAAGCCACTGTTAGGTCACCTCAGCTCGGCGCAGCATCTGGCTGAGTCCTGCTTTGAACAAATGGAGGCGAAAGAAGAAACCACCTCTTATAAGGCAGCATTCTGGAGGAAAAAAAGAGGTGCTGTAAAATGATACAGATGGCAGGAGAGATGCTTGAATAAGTGCCATTTTCACATTTTCTGTTGCATTATTTGCGGCTTTGGGGCGGTAAAGGTGAAAAACCAAATATGCATGAATGAAAATCAGGCCCCCACATGCTGCTGCAGGTAAAGAAGTATAAACAGAATGACCTGAAGAGAGTCACAGATGATTATTTATCCATATTTGTTCCTGAGATGTTGACTTCAGGGCGACACGGTGGTGCGGTGGTTAGCACCATTGCCTCATGGACTGTGTATGACAGCTGGGTGGACCGTGCACCTCCATGTCCCAAATGAAAATAGGAATATGAGGGGAATATGAGTGCAGCTGTATGACACCATTTGGGATCCAAGCTAAAAGTGATCAGGAATTGGAAGCGTGTGTGATCAGTTTAATGTAAAACAACACATTTCTACAGTTTAAAACTAGATTTCAATCAGTCTCACACAGAAAAAAATACCCAAGTGCCATCTGATAACATGGCGGGAAGGAATGAATCGTACTGCAACCAGCCAGCAGGGGGCGATCAAGATCTTTTGGCTACACTCTTACAAAACACCTGTTAGTTTAAAGGCATAATAATGCCTCCCCAGTGTGTTTTCACCAATGAATGTGGAAGCACAAAATGTCATGTACATGTGGCAGAAACATGAATGGAGCTGGTTCACCAGTGATCACGGACCGCACTGTCTCCACAAACTGCAGACGACATGGTACCTCAGTGTATCGTTCTTATTTTTCTGTTTTAAACCCCGTTCTTCTCTGTCATTTAAAACGGCTAGCGATTAATTATCTATTGTGTTTCTTTGTATTTTGCTTTTGATGTATTCTCTGTACTGCTTCGTTGCACTGTAGATCAGGTGTGTTCTCACAAGTGTGTTCAATTTATACTGCTGAGGCAGAACGTCAAGATCTTTGTTTCTACATTGGCTGCTCAGAGGCTGAAGATACGTTGTGTTATATTATTACATTGTGTACTAATGGTCTCTCTCCCCAT
>CAAKHB010008619.1:135646-151646 GCA_901007665.1 Aeoliscus strigatus
CCGCACACACACACACACGCCAAATGAAGTTGCCAACACAGAATTATCTGTAATTCTGTTTATTCACACATTTCATGTTTTTTTACAGTTTGAAAATCTGCATATTCTGTACATTCAGTAGTTGATGGTGTGGAAGACTTACAGCTGTTTGATAGCCACATAAGACACGTAATGAATTGTTCCCTGACTGTGACGACCAAAGTCTGCTGAGGAACTGATTGGAGAAGGCAGTTGAAGTACAACACACTCATTCACACACACGGCACAAGCTGCTGCTGCTGCAAAATGGCCTCCTATCAAATCCAGAGTCAGTTACAGTAAGAACATAACACAGTACTGAAATGTGTGTGAGATTACTGCATTGTGGAGTCCAGGGTGAGAACATTAGGTGTTGCGCATAAACCGACAATGTGAAATTACATCAAAGCCTTGAAATGACAAATCCTGTGAGAACTGGACAGCATCGATAATGAAATGTCACTAAAACCTTTCAGAGTCTTGATAATCTTTTGGAGTTTGAAAACGTGTGTGACAACGAAGGAAAAACTACAGTCAAAGTGTTGACATAATTGACCAGCAGCTCGCTGACCAGTTGGTGGTCTTTTAGTTTTAACCTTTTCTAAGGGAAGCTCAATGAGGGCTGGGTTGTAGGATGTCAAACTGAAACACTTCCTAAAATGATTCAGCAAGCAAACATGCTGCTCATTTGAATATCACAGCGACCATTGTGACATGAACTTCCTTTCCGCTTGGATCGATTGATTTGTGGAACTAATACGGGTGCATGAGAACCACAGAAATGAGATTTCACAGGGCGCCAGTGTCAAAAGTGTGGTTATTCAAAGTGAACGACAGAGATGGACGTGTGTTCAACATGTAACGCAGGTGTCGCTTTCAGGTCTCCAGGGAGGGGAGTTGTTCCAGGAGTTGTGTGAACAAGTCGGGAGAGGGTGGAGTGAGGCTTATGTCCGGATCAGACTACATGATCCGTTTGTCTTTCACGATGGTCACCATGTCGGTTTGAACAATCAGAAATACTTGCTGTGCATCAGTGGGGAGACTGGCAACACAGGGAGGGAGGTGGGACAAGAAGCTCTACCGAGGAGCTTTGAAGAAAACGCTCGTGGAGCAGTTCCTGGGTGTCAGGAAGAGGAAAAGTACGAGCTGTCTGTCGTTCAGAGAGAACATGAGGTAAGAATTTGACAACAGCATCCATCTCCCTCTGCTGCCATGGTTACATGTACGTCAGACAACTCTGGAGACCACTGGTTCAGGAGCACAAAATACAAAATATTCAGGAGACTTCTCGTTGACTCCGTTCCTCTTTACTGACGCTAGCAGTTTGCTCCACCACATGGAAATATGTGAAACTTGATCCCGACATAAGTATCACTGAAACATTACAAAGACATAGCGGCACCTCACGTTGCAAACATCTGACACTGAAGTCATGCTACACATGACAATTCACCGGTTGGTTTTGCCGCCATATAGCTTCACTCAAACATCCCAATGAGTCAAGCCTCTGTTAATTCCCTTCCAAGGTTAAAATACCCAACTGTCCTTTGTTCCAGACGGAAATGGTTACATGGCTAGAACCCTACATTTTATTTTTGAATTGTCAAAATCAGAAATTCACAGTATAAACCCCACAACAAAGTTGCCTTTGAGAGATGATGGATTAGAAGAGAAGCACCCAACATTTCCACTGTGAATGCATGAGTCATTACAATTCTTGTACATCTGAACTTCAACACACACACACAAGCAAAATAAACAGATCACAACACTTTCCAAACTTTAAATACATTAATAACAGAGATCATTGCTTAAATAAATTCTACAAAAATATCTGTCGTACATGTAACATATTTACAGTGACTGAAGCAGGGAGCAGCTGAAAGAGACGGCGTTCCTCAGGGTGCCACCAGCAAACGTGGCACGTGCAGAGCTTTGTTCTGGCGATGAATCCAATGAGAAGAAATACTTTCTACTTTCACACAAAATCGCAAGTCAGTTGAACCGACACTGAAAACCCAAGTACATGTACATCCACTCGGGAACTGAAAGAGAATCTTTCTGAAGACGTGAATTCCCTTCCATTTTTTTTTTAATCAACAAACACGTCTGCACTCAGACGACTTCTGGTTTGTAGGACATTCAGCCCAATTTCCTGCTGGACTTTGCAACTGAACAGAATTAGTTGTGGCGGGTACGCTACAGCTGACACAACAAACAGGTGATGACTCCCATTAAATAACTAAACTAAGAATTTGGGTTTAGAACAGTGTGACAAAACACAAGAAGGACTGATTTTTTTAAACCATCCTTTGGAAGAAATGAATCGTCAGCTCGACATTTTTCAGCTCAGTAGTCGACAAGTAGCGGAGAGCAACAAAAAAATGTTATGTGAACAGAACTTGGAAGGAACTAAATGCGATCAACAAGTGAGCAAGATCAAAACAACAGTAAGGTTGATAATTCAGTCTCGGTATTTTCTGAAGGTTGTTTCCTAACAAACAGAACCTGTGTTCACATGAGGTGGTTCCATTTTCCCTTCAGAGGAGGTCGCTCCACTTAAAAAAAAAAAAAAGAGGTGAAGAAAAGGCTAAAATGGCGATTAGGAAGAGAAACGTCTTCTTTAAAAGGGTTGTAGAGGTCAAACAAACTGGTCCATGTATCCAGACCTAACCCACGTAGATCCGTCCTGATGAGGAGCTGAGCAATTGCATAGTCGTTAGATGGCAGCGGGACGGGAACAGTCAACCTCTCCTCTTGCACACCGCTGCCTTTCACACACTGTCAAACTTGTGCTTTAAATAGTCTTTCATAACTTTTGCAATGGGTAGATCCTCCAAGAACTTCAAGCTTTGAAGACCGATGCAGTGGCGGATTTTTATCCGACACAAGTCTTGTAGCGTCCGAGGTTGTTCTGCAAGAGGAAGTCACCACAGCTGATTAATTCTGTGAATAGAATATGCATAATGTGTTTCAGCAGAATTACAATGTGTAACATGTGCAGGACTGCAAATATGACAGCCGCGTCAGACTGAAGGCTACGAGAATTAATTGCCTAAAACAAAGTCAACGTCTAAATTGTCCGATTGAAAGTTTTTAAATATGGATATTTTAGGGTTCCTGTGCTGCTTTAACAATAGTAAATCCAATGTCTTTGATTTGTGGAACCACAGGATATTTGACATCCTTTTGGGGTTAGAGAATCATTTTATATGACAAAAACTATCCTCATGTGGAGCCCAGGATTGACTTCATTGAGCCTGATCAGGAAAGCCTGAAGAAGGATGGACAGAAACTTTTACAAATAAAGCAGTGAGAGAGTAGTTTATTCAATTAAGAGAAGAAATGGAGATCTTTAGAACCACACTTACACAAAACACCAGTCCTACCAGCTGCTACCGGAGCTGTGAGTCGGGGAAATACCCTCGATTCCAGGAAGTGCTGAGCGCGTTATCAGTGTGATGCTAGTGAACGACCTTTTTCTGACTCCACTGTCTGAGATTGACGTTAACCTTCCACCTGCAGGCGTCCATCGCAGTAGAGGGAGGATCTGTGTTTATAAGCTTTCATGAACTGACTTGCTTGGTTTGCATGAAATGTTATAGGTCCATTTACCAAGAAAAGATGACCAAATTAAATGAAATGGTCCTCAAGAAGTTGAGAGAGAATCTGTGACATCAACTTCCTTATCGCTCCATTTTCTGGTTTTAATGGGTTCTTGACTTCTGTAACTACAGATAAAAAACATTCTCCATTCAGTAGAGAATACACAAACTGGTTTTCAGGATGCTGTTTGGAAAAAGTGTGTAAACTTTAAAGAAAACTTTAAAGACCTTTATTGGTGTTGCTCAATCTGCCATGGTTTGGTTATCTGATCTTAAAAAGGTGTTTTCTTGTTGAATAGAGGGCGACATGGACAATATGACTCTCCGCATTTCAGCTAATGAGGGCGTCACCAGTGAACCACATCCGCCATGTCATCAGGTGTAAAAAACACTTCAGATATTTCTGGGTGGGTACCGCTTAAGACTTGGCTTGAAGACTGAGCTTGAAGACTGAGCTTTGTGACGTGTATCTGTGTGCGATGTGAAAGAGCTACAGGGAACGACACTGATACGAGTGCAGCGGCCATGAAAAGAGCCGGGTGCCAGTCATTCTGTGTGCGACGAGCCTTTCATGGCAGATGAGTTAATCCAGCAGATGGAGGTGTAATCAATAACCTGGCTGACATGTGATCTCACTGGGAGTTTGAAAGAGCTCGTCTGAATCGGGGGTGCAGCTCTTTGATATTAAAGTTCAGGGGCCAGTGGAGGAATGCAGCTATTGTTCCCTGGAAATCATAATGCTTCAGGTAACGTGCTGTCCTCTTGTTCTCGCACTGAACACTGCTCATTATAACAGCGTGTTGGCAAGCAGCCCTCTGTCGCTCTTTGCAACTCTCTCTTCATTTTCTTCCTCTCAGCTTACAGGAAAAAAAAACACACCAAACTGCTCACACTCACAGATTTCCATCTCATGGTTGAAGGCACCGGCAAACAAGCCAGGTGGTTTGATATTATTATGGTTCTCTGTGCTGTGCCCTGCTTCATTTTAAGTGTGGCCTGTTACATTCTGACAGGCTAAAAAATATTGTGCATGTAATTATAACAGATTGCTCCATTCATCATTGCCAACTACTTGACATCAATCAATGAATCATTTGAAATGCTTTTCATGAAAAACAAACAAAAAGTACATGTGTCTCTTTGAAGCTACTAAAGACAGTGAATGGAATATCTTTTGGAATTTGGACAGAAAGACATCTGAGCAGTTGTCATTTGATTTCATTTTAGAGGTATACATATATCATATTTTTCGCCATTTTATAGATGAAAGAATAATCTACAAAATAATCAAATAATTATTTTATGGTTAGCTGGTTTTATAGCTGTACATATGAATTCCTTAATCTGATCAAATGAAAGTTTCTGCTTCAGATTGAAGATTCACAGAAGCAACAATGAAATGTGTAAATAGTCTAGACATAAACTTATCTTCATAAAAGTTAGAAGTCTAACACCAGAAATTATTTTATATTTATTGTAAATTCTGCACTGGTGTTGAAACCTTCTCATGACTAAGTATATTATTTTTTTTTTTTAAGTGAAATATTTATTACATTTTATTTATCAAAATTAACTGTTTGCACTATTAGATGGTTAATTTCAAAGAGGTTGAAATGGCATAAACGTTTTTTTCCCAAACGCCGCCAAAGGACGTGTAACCAGCTCATACTTACAGTAACACTATAAGTAGATGATCACTATAAATAAGCAAAGAACACAAAGAGTGGGGAAATATATGTAAAAAATAAATATAGCATGTGATGACTCAATTGACTGAACTGACTAGTTAAAAGAATTTTCCATGAGAATAAATAATCAATGTACTTAAATTATTATTATTACTATAATTATTAAAAATATCTGTGCTTATAATACAGTGAGTGCGTGTGTGTGTGTGTCAAACTTACTGGTGACCTCTTGCAGGAAGTCCAGGCAGGGCCGGCTAATTCCAGACATGCTGACGGACACTGCTACAGGTGTTTGGCCCTCGTAGTTCCTGGTGTTGGTATCAGCCCCGTACGTGTAGAGCATCTGGGCACACAATACATCGTCCCTTAGGGCTGACAGGTGCAGTGGGGTCTGGCCGTCTTCGAGCCGTCCCAGATTAGTGTCAGCGCCCCGTTGCAGAAACATGCGGCAGTACGAGTGATTGCCCTTGATGACTGCATATCGCAGCAGGAAGCCATTCTGAATGTCAATGTTGGCGCTGTGGTCCAGGAGGATGCGGACGCAGCTTGAGCGTTCACGTATGATGGCCAGCTGTAGCGGCGTGGTCCCCTTGTCACTCAGTGGGTCGACCTCAGCTCTGAACTCCAGGAGTAGGCGTACAAAAGAGTCCCGTCCGTAGTGTGCCGCCACATGCAGCGGCGTCCAGCCGTCGTTACTCTTTGCATTTATAATGTCACTGCGAAACTCAGACTCCAGCATAAGTCGGGCGATGCGTGCTCTGCCGTGCATGGCAGCGTAGTGAAGTGCTGTGAAGCCTCCAATAAAGTCCTTCACAGTGGGGTCAGCTGTGGAGTGAAGACAGACAGAGATGTTGGTCAAACTACACTGTGAAGAGTGAACCTCTGTGGTGTTGTCCTGGCACACAGTGCCCTCTAGTGCTTCTGGCATGCCATTACATGCAGGAAGGCTGACCTCAGGTCATTGACTGTGAATGTGTGCAGATTATAAACCAGCTGCAGGAAATTAGAACAACATCTGTTAACTCTTCTATCTTATTGACAGCTTTGCTGATATATTGCATCTTGTAAACATTCTGTTAATTCATAGTATTTAAAAAGATTTGTATGCACATCTGTTTCTTTGATTTCATACTTTGTATATATCTTTATATTTTAATTGACCCTCCTATCATTTGTCTTTTTTTGCCATGTTATTTTATTTTATTACGTTAATATAAAATCATCCACATGTAGAGTAGATCAACGTCTATACGTCTCATTGCAAAACTAAAATACAAGGAAATGAACAGTGGTTTGACAAAATGTGTGTAAATGTGCACTCCCCATATCATGTTCAATGAAACAAGCCCAGTTGCTTTGCAGTATAACTTTAGTATGAAATAACCAAACCAGAGATAGCCTCTGACAGGTTCATCACACTTTGAATGCACCATTTGTATGATTATAATGATACTTGACCAACAGACTGATATTTTATTCTACAGAGTTTCGTCATTATTTGTTCCAGGAGCACCTGCTGGAGCAACTTGTCTGTTGCTCCGTTCATATCAACACATTCAAACGGACAAACACTGGCAATCACAAACTGATAAATCCAAAAGGGTCTGACCTCCATGCTCCAGAAAGACGCGAACACATCTCTCTTTTCCTTTCGCTGCAGAAAAGTGAAGCAGCGTCCACCCGTTGGCGTCACGGACCTTTGGGGAGTATCCCTGCTCAAGCATCCTCCTGACAGTGCAGACATCACCGGCTGCCACAGCAGCTTGGATCTGCAGCTCCTCATGAAGCTCAGGGTTCCTTCTGCAGTGATGGTTCAGCATCCTGTCACATTCAGAACAACAATGCTTATCTGTAACTGAACTCACTGTGCACGTCTGGGAGGATGAGCAGATGCTTTCACTCACCGGGACACACATGTTCAAACTGTCAGTTTTTAACATCCAAAGCAATATTCAGACCTGAAATACTATTCAGCATTGATTTAACTCAGGTTGAATATTGCAGAATATTGCATTTCTATGATTGTTTAAGCTCCTGCACATTGTTAGTACAAACTTTTATTTGTTTATATTAAGGCCACAACTGATAAGAAATAATTTTGTCACACATGACCAATACAGGATTATTAACACTGATGGTGTACTTTTTCATTCATTCATTTTCTGCAGCTTAATCCGGTTATGGGTCACGGGTGTGCTGGAGCCTATCCCAGCTGTCCTGATGGTGTACTTAAAGATCCTAAAGCATTTGAGCCCCAAAAGCCATCAGAATGTTTAAATCAATGGCATGTTTCAGGTAGACCCACCAGTATGAGCAGAAGTACTGTTTTCAGAATTAGAATCAGAATCCTTTGTATTGTCCTTGTACACAGTTCATAGAAATGTTGTGCAGCTTTCTCTTACAACACTTTATAAATGAAAAATAATGAAAAAAAGGAAGATAAAAAGAAGAAACTCTTAAAGACACCAAATGCTAAAAATACCAAAAAGACAAGACAGAAAGTTATGACTTACAAAGAGTATATGTGTTGCAAAAAAATTATATGCATATACTAAGTTTACACTAGGAGCGCAAATCACTAGAGGCAAGTGCTGCAGTGCATTCAGTATAACAGTACGTTAGTGAGTGTGTGTAAGTGTGTGTTCGTGTTCGAGAGAGGGTCACCGGGCTGAATGTGGTGTGATGGAGTTCGAAACTGTTTGTGACCAATCTAACAGTCCTGAACCTGTGGCCTGAGGGCAGTAATTCACACAGGGATTGTCCAGGACTTCTGTGACTTAAGTCCTTGTAGATGCTGCAGGCCTTCCTCCTTATTCGGCCAGCAACTACAGGGTCCAGTGCGGGGAGCTCCGTTCTGAAAATGCGCTGAGCTGCCTTCACCATTCATAATTATTGTTCCGATTACTCACAATCACCACTACTATTCCTCCACCTTCCTTGGAGTATAAATCCATAATTTCACTGTCTGTGCCTTCATCATTGGTGATTCTGTTCTTCCTCTCCACAAACCTCCTCCTCTCGCTCACTGTGTAAAGCAATTTGGCTACATTTCAGGCAAAACTCTCAGCTAAACTTATGACTTCAAAAACATGATATCCTAGTGATGCATCCCTCCCTGTTTTTAAGTTGGATATGAAGCTCGAAAAACACATTCCGACATAATTGAGAGACATCCTGGATCATGTACATCGCTGTCAAGTGAGTGCACACTGTGGTTTATCAAATATTCACCTTTTGACAAGATGAAGAGAAGGACTTCTCTTAGTCATATCGGACGACGAAGGGACTCTGCTTATAGCTAGTTTGTCCTGGCTGGGACACAAAAAAAATCATTTCAGCAACAAGGCATGATTAAACACAAATGACCCAGCACAATACAGTTTTCATGATACAATGCGGCTGCTAACAAGAGGCGTCATATCAAACATACAGCATGTTAGCTAGCAGAAGCAGCTCTAGTTTCCTACTAACGTCTGTAAATGTGTTTAACTTACAAGTTTCAGAATAATACTTTACAAATCTCTGGGCCCAGTATATATAGTAAACCTATAAAATATACAATTCGAAAGGGATTTTATCAAGTAAGTCAAGTTGGAAGAAAATGGACAAAAGAATGGCTATATTTGCTAACAAAACCAACGGGCATCTTGATACAAAAACACATGCTAACAAAAGCCAAATGAAGACAGACGGACAGATTGGGGTAATCTGTTAAATGTATGGTAGACATCTTAAAGATTGTGGGAACGTTTGTTTTGTTTCTGTCAAACTTAATTATATCGCTATGTTTGTCGAGATGAGCATTGACACTGGTTAGCCAGCAAGCTGAACAACCAACTAGCCTCTAGCTCGCTTGCTAGCTTGACACTCAGGACCTAACTAGCTGTGGACAAATAAGCCCGAAACAATCTGACTACCTACAATAAAATTAATTCGAAACGTTTCAGGGAATACGTAGCGGATTTGAATGGTATAAAACAAAGACTTACTAGATAGACGTTGAGTCGACATTTGACTTGGCCAATCAGCTTCCAGTCGTGGAGAAATTAAGTTGTCAAAGCTGCATTTTGTTGCCTCGTTCAATCCAAATCCTTAACACGAAAATCAACGTCGTTTAAAACTCATTTAACTGTCAATTTCATCAATGTTCAACATTATTTTTCTGTCGAACAATAAGCTTTAACAACAAAGTCTGTCTGAGCGCATCAGTGTCACAGCAGCAAAAGTAAACTACTTCCGCCCAACGTCCTTCAGAGTAAAAGCCTCCTCGACTGTACAAATAAAATTGATAGTACTGTTTTGCAGTATTATAATATGTAACATAATTCTTACTCCACTGTTTACAATATAACATGTTTTTGAATCTTTGAAAGAATAGCCTTGAAAAAAGAAAGGATGTGACTGCAATATTGTTTTGCAGTTACGTTCTCCTTTAAAATAAATGAGCAAAATATGGTTTGTCTGTATGGTCAATGTTCAAGATGAAAGTTCCAGTCACATTGAAGTCCATCAATCAAGCATATTTACGTTAATACCGTACATATTAACATTAAAGCTCTGCAAAAAAACACATATTAACACAAAGAGAATATCAGCAAAATAATAACAGCATTAACACATTAAGAAATTAAGAAATCGTCAGGCCTTCATCCCGACTGTGTTTGTAGTCACACATACCCAATCCAGTCCCCAGATAATCAATTGATGATGCGACCGAACGCACAACAATTAGATTTATTTTGAAACTGTAACCAGAGAAGATGTGTTTAGCTTCCGGCAACGTCATGCATATTTTAATTGGCTGAAGTGCTGCTTCCGCATAAATCACGTGGTACGGGGCCATACGGAAGTAGCAGCATGATGGAGAGCAGCGGCACCGCATTAGCCCGTTTTGAGCAGCTGAAAGAAGCGTACAGATGTGTACAGACTGCTTCATGTCCCCGGCAGCTCGCTGCGAATCTCGCAGATGTGATATTTTCCGGAATGGAGGGCACAGATGGTTGCCATGGCAACAGCGTGGAGCTGACCTGCATCAGTCTGACGCTGGTGGAGAAACTGACCTCTGGCCTGACGTCACAGAACCCAGAGTTCACGTCATACTGCGCGGAGGTCCTTCGGGTGTTTCAAGTCATGAACCTCATGTCTCGACTTGTGAGTGTCCGAGTGTGTAAGTTTTCCAACTCAAAATGTCTACTAACGGCCCTGTTCCTCAGCTTCATCACTTCACAAGTGAAGACCAGTTCGTGTCTCATTTGGCGGCAAAGAGTGTCTCTGCTTGTGTTTTACATGATCTGAACAAATATGTGAGTACCTCCGTTTGTAACTCCGTGTTGTATTAAATTGTAAAAGTGTAACAAATGATGTCATTTGTCAGGGCCTTGTCAGTCCAGCCTGGCTGCAGACGTGTGTGCAGGTATTTCAGAGCTCGCCCTTCAGTCATGAGCTGGACTCCTGCCTGTGGTCGCTCACTGCAGTCGTGAAAAGACTTGTGAAAGAAGCTGGACAAGGTGAATGAACCCAGTTGGGTTTGCACATTTACACTGTGTCCACTTATCACTCCACCATAGATGCATGCTGCCGTCCCCTGATTACTGTAAAATGACACTTAGGACCCACATCTATCCTTCTTGAAGGATGCTGTGGTACATATGCTTAAAACTGATCATATTCCACCACAGACCCCCTATCTGAGAACATCTAACTGTCTGGTATCTTATCATGTAGTCACTTCTAGTTGGAAATAACATGAGATAATCCTTTAAAGCATCGCAGCAAAAATATAAATGAACAAGCATAAGTCAAAAAGTCAAAAATAGGTAAATAATTCAACATGCACACACAAGACCTTCAGATACAAATTGGAAATTAAATTAGTCGTCCCTGAAGGACCTAGATCTGAAGAACCGCTAGTCTGATAAAATGAAGAACAAATGAACATCAGGGAAGCTTCTCTAGGGTCGTGTTTTCCCTTGATTAGTGTCTGCAAGGATAAATCACTTGGTGGTCTCTTATTGAGTTTCTTTTTTTGTTCAGAGACTGTTGGGAAACTTCTCCTCGCCTTTGACTCCAGCCTGACAACGTTATATTCAAGGATTCTTCCAGAAGAGGCAGATGTGGTCCCACACAGACGGTGTGGAACAACTCTCTGCCTTCTGTTGGACCTGCTGGAGGTGCTGACGGCCTCCACTTCAGCATGTGGAGCCAGCGTGTGTGTGAAGAGTCCCAGACTAACACACATCCACTCCTCATCGCTCCTCGTGGTGGTCAGCTGCTCCTCAGAACGTTTCGTAAGGAGGCAAGTGTTACTGCTCCTGAAGAGAGCTGTGCTGCAGACAGTGGGAGAGGACTGGTCGTCTGGAGGTGCGCCACCTACTGGACTGAAACAGGAGCAGCTCGGCTGTGACATGAGCAGGCTGGCTCACAGTGTGCTTCAGGCAGTGTCTGCTGGCTGGTTGCAGAGTCTCCATGTGGCGTGTGCGTCTTCCTTTGGGGGGAACCGTGCCATCAGAGGAGGACGGAAAGCAGACTCTGTGATGCTGAGGGCCATCAGCCTGCTTCTTCTCAAGTCCATCGAGCTGCACATCCAAACCACACCAAGTGAGAAAAAAATCACAATGCTGCGAGGACATTGACACTTTACATGTAAAGATACATTGTGAGTTTGAGTTCTTCAGACTTTTTACACATAAAATAGTCACATGTTCAGAATAGTTTTCTGGAGAGAACATGGTCCAATTGCACAGAGAAAGTGAATGTTGCATAGAATATAAAGATAGAAAGCTCCATGCATCAGCACAATAAATATATATAAAATAATGTTTTTATCTAATATATTTAATGTGATATATTGTCCTCCATTCTTTTTAAAAAAAAAAAGTCATCACCGTAGCAACAAATCGTACTCTTGACTGCTGTACGTCCCCATTCTGTCCAGCAGATGGCGTCAGTCCTCCTCCTGAATCCACATGAATGCAGCAGCAGAGTTGAGTATATCAGATTCTCCAGTGCTTTGTCTGTAGGTCTCCTCACCGCCGCTGAGGTTCATGGGTATCTACGGACTCTGTGGGACTTCCTGCGGCAGAGCGGCGGCCAGCTGTCAGAGATCACCCACAGCTGCTCCTTCTTCACGCTGCTGTTTGGAGAGCAGGACGACGACATGATGGAAGCAGCCAAAGCATTGATCTCCATTTTCCTCTATCTCAGGTACATTAAACACACAGTCTGTATTGTTTAACCAGCAGATTAAAACATGAGGATGAGTGAGAGGCTCTGGCTATTTCCTGAAGCAGTATGTCTATCCCTCTTCAGACGTTGTATATGAAATGTAAGTTTGTCCAGCATTCCAGTGTTTGTCAGATCATTGACAAAGTTGTAACAACATGAGAAGATACTCGAAGCGTTGAGGCTGCGTCCACATGAATGCATTTTAAAGACAAATTGACAAATTGCTACCATGGCAACTGTAGCACCCCCTTCTTAGTGCTAGATGGCAACTGAAGATGCTGATGGCCAAAATTAAGTGAAGTTTAACTGTGGACCTATGATACCACCGTGAGAGCACACCATGACATGAACTTTTTGTCCCGCCTCCTGCCCCGCCCCTTTTGCAGAGTGTCCACTCAAGCAGACGCAGCCTGTGCATCTGGCTGTAACCCTCATTGTCACTTCCTGCTGCTGCTCCAGAGTGTCTCTTTCGACCACAGCATCCTCCTCGACTTCCTCATTTCCATGGAAACCTGCTTTCTGGAATATTTTGTGCGTTACCTGAAGTACCTCAATGCTGACTGGCAGGGCTTCACTGCCGCGTGTCAAAACATCAGTGTGTCCGCTGTTGATGCGACCGCTGGGTCTGAGCTGATGGGAATCAGGTCCGTGGCTGTTCTCCCCCCAGTGGACGGGCTCTGTCCACCCCCAGGGCTTCGCCTCGTCGATTACGACACTTCTGACGAGTCTGATCCAGACGACATGGAGGTCTGTCAGTTGCCTGAGGGACCTGACGAGTCTGCACGTAACCAAAGAGAGAAAATGAAACAGCAGTTATTCCCACTGCAGGAATATCGCTTACCTAATTCATCAGAATTACTAAATGAGCCAAACTCTTCCCAGGAACGAACACCTACAGAGTTGGCGGCAGGACAAACGTTAGCCAGAGCAGTGAACTGTCTGTCAGAGCTCAGGGATGTGGTGACCAGACTGCAGAGGAAGAAACTCTTCCCGTACAACCCAGCGTCTCTCTTAAAGCTGTTAGTGCAAGTTTTACACCAATAAAAGCATAAATGCAGATTATTATGTTTGTTTGTTTGTTTGTTTTATTCTTGGTGAGATGAATGTCATGACTCAGCTCGACGCTTCTCCAGAGAAGAAGCTGATCGAATAGAAGATAGAAGAGGAGATAGTGATCTCAAAGGGAAGGACTACTAAGTGTGAGCTGATGGTGTCAGAGATCCTGGTGTTGGTGAATTCAGTTTGAACCATTTTTACAGTTTTGTTAGTGGTTGACTACAGGGGGGCGTCACCTGTGTCGACATCGACATCCTTTGGTTTTAAGTCACATGGTTTTCTCTGAAGATTTCCATCTTGACTCTTCAGTCTGTGTATGAGGAACACAACTAACTTTAGCTGTTCGTAGACCAAAGTACTACTATAAACTACTACTTCCTGTCGACAGGAATAGACACTATTAGTGGAAACATAAGTCAGTATTTTAACAAAGAAACATCAACAAAAGTTACACAACATTAAGGACATAGTTACCCTCGGTGTCCTGCCAAGATCTCATAAGTATCTACAACAGTTACAATTCCATAATCCTTTTGTTCAAGAAGCATGAATATAAAAATAATTGAAAGTGTTTGTACATATCCGTTCTCCAGACAAAATGTGAACAAAGGCAAGTCGTTTCACATGTACCTGAAATACAAACAAAGAACATTTCTGCTGATGGGTAAGATGGGTGTCAGTGTCCAGTGGAGGTAAACTGTTTCCTAATGGTGTTTCAGTTTTTAAGATCTGTGAAGGATGGAAGTTGTGGAATTTCCAATTGATATCGTTCACTATTAAACCTTATGTAAGCAGAATAGGTGCAAGGTGTGTAAAAATATGTTCTTTGGGCCTGTCTGCCATGTTAATGGTTATTTGGATGTGTCATCAAAGGTCTCTGTGGGTTTTAAGTTGACATCTACACTCTTCTACTTGTTTGCGCTGTGAGTACACAGCTGATTTCAAAGTCATTCTGTAAGCATCGGTCTGTGGACATATCCAGAGCAGATCATATCATGTTAAACATCATCTGGAAATCATCGACAATATGTAGGTACTGCATTTGTATTATAGTGTAACAAGAATATTTTAAGTTGAACAAGGTCTGTCATGTAATAAATGGCATAAATAGTAAAGCAATGAAAGTAGAAATGTCAAAGTAACTGAGAAGAAACAAGAGGAGAGGAGCTAAAAAATAGCTCAGGTGTCAAATGATGTTAAACTGGTTCAAGACCGCAGATGATCATCTGATACATTATGTAGTTTGGTTTTTTTTTTGCATTTTACATTCTGTATTTGTCTAGTCGACATCAGTTGCTGGGATGTTTGCTTTGTGGGAGAACTCGCTTTTGTTCTTTAACAGGAACACAGAGCAACGAAGGTTATTGTATCCCTGCAGGGCAGAAAACACTTGTGTGTGCGTGTGTGTGTGTGTGTGTGTGTGTGTGTTGTGGCTGTCTGCTGTTCCCCTACTTCCTGGAGGGAGGGAAAGAAAAAACCTCTACCCAGGTAATTGTGGCTGTTCTGGGTGTGACCGTGAAGAAAGTCAAACAAAGAGAGAGCAGCTAGATATGTGTCGTAGGAGGGAGATCGAGGATATTATCATCTGGCCTCATTTGCCACAGCAAACATAGCAGTTGCTGGTTTACAAACCCTCACTTGTGTCGGGTAGCACTGACAGTGACGGTAAGAACATGTTTTCCTCTGACCTTGGAGTGTGATTGATGAATGTTCTTCATACCTTCAAAGTGGGGGGCATTTTCAAGTTGACTTTGGTTTTAAATGTATCTTTGTGGGAGGGGGAGGTTGCCTGCAGCTGCAGGGAGCGTTGTTTAATCCGACGAGATCCTGCAGTCGCTGAAGTTTGCTCTCAAGCTCTGGGAGCTTTGTCACGGCCGAGTTGGAGATAATGGAGCCTCTGTTCTCAGAGAAAGATCAACACAAAGGTCCAGTGAGATAATGTAGTCTGCCTGTGAAATCAAAAG
Organism: Aeoliscus strigatus; assembly: GCA_901007665.1. Lineage (NCBI taxonomy): Eukaryota > Metazoa > Chordata > Actinopteri > Syngnathiformes > Centriscidae > Aeoliscus > Aeoliscus strigatus. The sequence continues at coordinate 151,202 of CAAKHB010008619.1, forward strand.
GTAAAACATCTTAGGTTTAAGATGTTTGAGGACTATTTTCCCTCAGTTTGACAGTTTCAAGGACCTGTGTTGTGGGAGATCCTTTGGGGGAAAAGTGGACAGGACTTTGACTGGAGTAAAATCTTCTATAACAGACAAGTCAAAATATGAATTTTGATGCTTTGAAAATGTTTTAGAGCTATTTCAAAGGTAGATGAACAGATAACACCTGAATATATATATTTTTTTCTCCTGCATTTAGCTAGTCTATTTCTGTTTTTTAAAAAAATGCAAATTTTGGTTGTCCATTTCAGCTTTGACCTTTTAATCCATGACACAATTACAGAGAGTCTCCTGTTATTGTAGACCATCTGAAGAGAGCAACATAAGCACGTAGGAGACTGCTTTTATAGGAGGGGTGGGGCCAAAAAGTTAAAAACAAGTTAAAATAAAAAAAAGTGACATA
>CAAKHB010008627.1:0-13039 GCA_901007665.1 Aeoliscus strigatus
AGTCCACACAGGCTGTTCTTGTAGCTGCAGGTCACGAAAACATCCGGAAGTAAATCATTGGAAGAATGAGAAAGGAGAACTTGAAATGGTTTCTTTGGAATATTCAACACTGGTGCGATACAAATAGACTTTGACTTGACGTAGGTCGATCACATGCTGATCACCCATCAAGAGTCACAAGACTCATAGTACTGTAGTTCAGGATGAGGTCCTTGATCTTGCTGGGTACATAGTGTTGGTCAAAGATGGGATCAACCAGTTGGAGCCCACACAAATTCTTGCATTGTTGTTTCTGGGTTCATTGGAGATAGATTAGTCCTTCAGAGTCTGTTCAATCTACACTCACTCTTTGATCACTTTGACATCCATGAAATGGTTTCCATCATAGCGAACAGTCACACTAAAGTCCATGGACACTGTGTAGTGTTTCCCTGACTTGAACACAGAGACTCCAGGGGCCGGACTCACTGGCAGGTTTACTTTGGTCCCATTCACCTGTACGGGAGAAGGATGGGACGACACCGTAAGTGACATTTGGAATAGAAAAGGTATCTCCTCAACGTAGACAGGACACTGACATGGTTCCCCCGTCACTTCTTACCTGCACAGTGCCACCTTTGAGGATGGAGATCTTCACCTGGCGTACATACACATGTGCAGCCTTCACATACGAGATGGTGGGCCTGTTATAGCGGTTTTCGTTCTCGGCATGGACCTCAAAGTACGGCAGGGATGTTCCATTGCACGGCCCAGTCATCAAGTAAGTGCAGTTGCCCATGAAATTGTACTTCCGTTTGTCAAAGGTGGTGTAGTGGGGATCACCAGATGCTATGCAGGTAGAAGTGCCTAAAGGGAAAATAAATACAAATTGACAATGGGTTCTCTGAATGAATAAAGCAGACGCTTTTCACTCTTTTGTCCTAAGAGTTTGTTTATGAGTCAGATTCAGATTCTTTAATTTCCCTGAAGGAGTCATCCAAAGGGATAAATAAAAGCAAATCTGAATCTGAATCTGAATCTGATGATTTTCTGGATTAGTCACCTTTAGGATAGCAGCCTGAAACACCATTAGCCTCGCGACATTCTTCACTGGGGTCACAGGAGTTGTCAACACATTCCAAAGTGTAGTTCCCTGCACAGCGACACAGCTTTGAGCAACCATCTCCATATACGATCTCACCCGGCTGAAATGAAACATGGTAAGAACAGTCAGAGTCAGATCTACCATGCTGAATTTCTACTGGCTGGCCAACTGACCTGGAAATAGTTATTGTTGTTGTCCAAGCAACCGCATTTGTTCAGGGGCACACAGCGTCGCCCCTTGAAGACAAACCCAGGTTTGCAGAAGCAGCCACTGATACAGGAGCCGCTACAGTTAGTGGACGGTTCCATACAGGTGGGGATACACGCTGGACCACATTCTATGTACTCTGCATCTGGAGGGCATGGTTCTGTACAGGAGAGTTACAGGAAGGGTTGACAAAGAAAACATTTCCTTAAGAAACTGTGAATAAATGATACAAACCAACAGACAAGTAAAATAATAGACAAATCGTTGTGAAACAATAGGACATACTTGGTGGCTTGGTTGTTGGTTTAGGTGTAGTTGGTCTTGGACTTGTCGGTTTGGGTGTAGTTGGTCCTGGAGTTGGTGGTTTGGGTGTAGTTATTGGCGGGCGAGTGGTTGTTGGTGAAGCTGTAAAATGTGAATAATGTAAAAACATGTACTTGTACTCGGTGAAGAGCATGTTGCTTCTTACCTGTGCAGGCGGTGACACACACTGCATCAACAGCAATATCTGTCTGAGGAGTCTCTCCATAGGTTCCCACGATTACAAACTGTCATGAATTAAAACACATGCATGCAAAAGTTAACACATAAATTTAAGGTCTACACATGCTAACAGGGACATTCCAAATTCTAGCATTTACCTGTGTGGCAGAAGTTCCCAGGTAACGAACTGTTGCAGGCTTCCAGGCTTGACCCTGGTTCCCTCTGACAGTGAAGAGAGCAGGTCCGAGGCTCCCGCCTGGTCAGAGAGGAAGCAACCTCAGTCGGTGTCTCTGGATTTATGTACATGAAGAGGAATTCAGTCTTGTACCTGTGGTGATGCTGTGCACACTGAGCTCCATTGTGGTGCTGGAACCATACAGGTAGTAGTAGAATGTGAGGTCCAGACATCCAGACGGAGGGGTTAGGACAGGGCTTCTGATCTGAGCCTTGACTCCAGGTATTGCCTCGATGGAATCCAACAACATGTAGGATCCAACTTCACACGGCAGGGTTAAAATAATGAAAAATATGAACTATATTATTTATTTGTTGGATAACAGTAATGATGAAAACTATCCCCATCGTGGTAGTATTGAATTTCCATTTACAACCACAGTTCAGGAGGCAGACTGGCAAGAAGGATAAAATCAGCCACTGCTCCAGGGGCATGGGCCAAGGAAGAATTAGACTTGAACACATGGTTTTGAAAGCGACCACTTACATCCAGGCTTGGAGAAATCATCATCAGGTCCAGTGCCGGCAGTTTCCGTTGAACCAGTCCATTGGCCGAAGCCCATGACAGAAGGGTTGTCTGTATCTGGAGTGGTCCACCCACAGAGGTCACCAGTCACATCAAAATTACATCCAGAGAGGCAAGCTGTGGAGCACACACGAAATGCGTCAGCAATGAAACCGCTTCTTTTTCTGTGCCTGTACGAGAGTCACCATGCTGAGTTAAACCTACTCGGACACGCTCCTTCAGTGATGACGATGTTGTCCAGAGCGGAATCACAGGAAGATGAGAAGCCCCTCTGAGCCTCAAACACAATCTGTAGACACAGGGACCGTATCAAATGATGTTTCCTTCAGACATTTCCTGTCCTCGCCTGGGAAACCATCAACGCTGACTTCGCCCTGAATTTAACCAACATGTATTATGTGGGTCTGCTAAAGCAGAGCCGCATATTGATTACTATATCCTCAATTGCAAAATTTGCAAAAATTGCGACTATCCAAAACATTGGAGAATTATGGGGAACCACGTGCTATGACTCCATCAGATTAATGCGATAACCGTTTCTGAGAAAATCGAGAAAAAAGGATTTAAACACTAAAAGGCAGTTTCAATCAGATGTAAAAGGGTTCTCAACCTGTGGCCCGTGGACCACGACGGGTCCAGCAGCAGACCCTTTTTAAAACAGCCCAATAAAGGATTTTCTAGTTGAAGTAATCGGGCACAGCCTAAGTTGACTTCCACAGGCTGATTCAAGGGGAACGTTTTCTGTCTCCTGCTGTGTCTGAAGACGACACTTCACTCATTCACACTGGGGACGCCCTCCAACTTCATCACATCCTTGTTTTATTCGATGGGGCTTGACACCTTCACTTGGTTTGGAATAGTGGACATAGCATTCTCTGAACTACGAAACTCCTCAAGTCTGGAGCCACCTGCTAACACTCACCTGACTGACTGGGTTGGACACAGTGACAGAGCCTTTCAGCCAGCTCGGACTCTGCATACCGGTCCTATTCCAGACCTCCGTCTCACTGCTGCCGCTCCTGGAAAGAAGCCTCAGCACATTCCGGTTGTCTGATCCATACATGTAGTATTGGAACTGGACACAGATGTGAGAGGCCGTCGGTGAGAGGGACGCAGTCAGGAGACGAGCTTTTTGTCCGTTTGACACGTTGTCACACTCGTGGTAGATATAGAACCCCTCTGCAGACACAAGGAAACAGAACATGTGTGTTTACGTCACTGGCACACAGCAGTGAACAACGGTTCAGTAGGTGCGTTCACTGACGTCCATCAGGGAAGTCTCCAGGGGGGCCGGTGCCGGGTGTTGGGGTTGGACCTTTGTGTCGGGTCCAGTCACTGTTGTCTGCAGTGTCCTGAATGAACCTGCAGAACGGTTGACTGTTGTCGTTGAAGTCGCAGGACGTCACGACCACTGTTGGAGCAACAACACGGGACAATGAGCTGGTCCGTCAACGGAATCTACAAATGCTGGATTCAGTTTGTTCCAGTGGCTCATGTGGAGAAGAACACTCGCTCCGCATGTGTAGTTTACATCCATTTTTGTCCGTACAAGCTCACTCTTTCTGCAGTGCTTTGTCAGATTTCTTCCTTTTTGTTTTCATGTTAAATCCTTTTTACTGAGGGACTACGGCCAAAGAAGGGAAGGACAGAGGGTGTGAGGACAGAAGACACCTGGAATCTCCACAGTGTCAGTGGTTTTGATTATGAGCAGTGAAGATAAGGAGCTTTCATAAGGGAAAGTCCAAGGACGCTGGATCACATGCTGAGCGACGGGACCTGCTCTGATTGTGTTTATTTCTACGTTTTTGGGCGTGTGTGAGTGTGTGTGTCATTTGTCTCAACTCACCACTGTCGCTCTGTGAACTCTGGAGCCTGCAAACAATTCAAAGGCAGAAACATATTCAAGCTCAATGTTTTGAAGTGTGAAGGACACACACACACACACACACACACTATATGTACATATTTACACAATATAAAAAATGATCCATTTAACCAAACATGTCTTTACACTTAATCCTCATATCAATTATTAACAAGCATTTGAGTCATTTAAAAAGTGTGCTTGTACTGACACTTGTACTGAATGTAATCTCAAAAACAGTCTGACACTCAGCCTAACTGAAAATGATTTCATTCATGTAATTCTATATTTCTCATCATATTGTATCATATCCTTCTTTAATGATTTTAAACAGATTTTTGTAGAAAAAAAACAATTTTACGTCATTTTTCGTTTTTTCGGGTCAAAGGTCTCATCATTAGGAGTTGGAACGGGGAAAGGGATAAATTAAAAATACACACTATCACTACGATCATATGACAAATACGATGTTCAGTGACTCACCTGAGCTGTTTGTGTCCTTCAGCTGTGCTGCTGCACATCCATAAGAGCAGGATTAGAAACCTCATGGTGTCCATGGTGGACTGAGGAAGACCGAGGACCGACGACTGGACTTTATATACATGGGATCAGGGGAGTTGGGTGGAAAATAGGGTGTGGGGGGGCGGTGGATGCTAAAGGTGTAAATAAGTAACTCAGGGCGATAGGGACAGGGTGTGCTGTCGGCGGGTGTGAGTTTGTAGGTGTGTTTGTGCTTTTGGACCTGTCAGCGTTTTGACCTGTGCAGCAGTGGGTGTGGACGCCCACCAAACATATCACAAATGACATGGTGTCAGACGTTACAGGGCTCATTGTGTAATAAAAAGAATAATTTGATCCAACAGAAACACATTTTTTCAGCACGGAGTCATGTCCATTCCACCGGTCGTCAGACTCCAACTGATCGACTGTGTCCGTCGCTGAACGGATCGAGACAATAAAGGAAACGTGAAACTTGTTCAGACATCTGAACTTTGGTCTAATTTCCTGTATTAAGGGAACAGTAAGAGGACAAACATGAAACTGCTGAAATATTTTAAAAATGCATTTGAAGACAGAAGTACATGTGACCACTGGATGCTACATTTTGGTGTTTGGTGTGTGTGCTATACATAAGATTAATTTTGGCAAACAATGAAAATACAATTCAACTTCGTCTTTGCAAAGTAATTCAGTCTAACCAGAGTGCAAAGAGCAGTAATGTGCCGCGACAATTAGCACGAGTGTGATTGTTAGCGCATGTGATGTTAGCATCTATGTGATGTTAGCATGTACGTGGTGCTTCAGCATACACTACCGTTGAAAAGTTTGGGGTCATCCAGACAATTCCAGTTTTGTAGCTTCTCTAATCAACAGTTTTCATGTGTTACATAAAGGTTTTCTAATCCCCATTCACCTTTTAACATGATTAGCTAACAAAATGTAGCATTAGCACACAGGAGTGATGGTTGGTGGACAAGGCCTCTGTAGGTGGAGGTAGATATTCCATTAAAATCAGATGTTCACAGCTTAGAATAGTCATTTACCACATGTCTAGACCAGTCTGATTCATTTAACGTTGTCGTCATTGGAAGAAAAAAAAAAAGCTTTTCTTTCTCAGTGACCCCAAACGTTTGAACGGTAGTGTATATGTGATAACATGTACATGATGTTAGCATGTGTGTGGTGTCAGCTTCACTCATGATGTACTTTGTGAAGATGAAGGTGTCTTCAGTCTCATCCGTCGTCACTTGATCCTCTTTGAGTTCTTACGTTCACGTTTGCAGACATGTTCCCAGAATAAACCTCAGTTTGTCAGAGATGGACATGTTTAGCCTCATGTTGCCATGGTGATTATTTCTCCTCCAGTGTGAGATTGTTCATGACAAATGATTGATAAAGACCACGACAGCTCAGAGACTTCCCACAGTGCACTGAGCTCCTCTGTTATGTCACCTGGTATAATTCACATCCATCATAGTTGCAGGACCTCTTCTCTGGTTTTGGTTTCAGCGAACGATGGCGTCCACATGTCGTGGTCGTCCACCGGCAGACACGCCAAGCAGATTATCTGCTCAGAACAGGGCGTGTTTGATAACATCACCAGAAGGTTGCTCCGCTTTCCGCTCTGATCTTTAGACCTTCTCTGATGGTTTATTTGAGTCGCAGTTATAACAAAAGGACAAACACGCTGTGTCATTTTATATGTTTGAACAACACTTACGGCGTTTCCACTGTTACATAAACAACATGAGACATGAAATCTGTCACTGCAGTTAAAATATGAAATACAAGTAATAAAGATAAGTATTGAATGAGACAAAAAAAGGCGTTGCCGCTGTGATGAATCCATGATCTGTTGTGTTACACGGTGAATACACATGATGAAGTTGTGATAAATAAACTTTAAGATCAAAATTCACACACAATATACTACACACCGTCTTAGATACAGTCAGAGTCGGCTCGGAACTGTGCAATACAATGGCACACTCAAACACCAGGTCACACCAATGACCTTTGACCTCAGCTGTCGGCCTGCGTCATAAAAAGACCTTCAGCAACAGATCAGATACGTGTCGGGGTTCCCGTCGCATAAAGATACCAGGAAGTGTTCGTTCACAGAGTGACTCAGGGACTTTACAGTCATCTGCGGGATGCTGTGTGTGTGTGTGTGTGTGTGTGTGTGTGGATTTCTATCAGCTGCTGTTAAATTAATCCAAAGGACAACACCATCAAACTACGGGACTAACGAGTTGCTGGGTTCATCAACAACAGGTGAAGGTGGTGTGACGCAGCAGCAGTGAACCAAACGTCCACTTCCCGTCTGTGAGGAAATGGATTCAGGGTTTGACGGGACTAAAGAGTCTGGCTATTTATTGATGACACACACATACACACACACACTAATTACCACATATCGGCACACAGTTACACACCCTGTACTTTATCTGATTCATATCTACTTTGAGATTAGTTGTAATTTATGTATAAACTGCGATATGAATCATAGGTATTAACTAGAAAAGAGCACAGACCTCTGCCAAGCTGCTCATTCAACCTCTATTTACACTTATTTTATCGACATCAGCAGATCCCTTGACCAAGAAAACATCCCCTTATCCACTGGAAACACTGCGATATCCGTTTTAGTTCAATAGTCAGTAAACTATCACGGTTTTCCTCTGAATATCGCTCCAAAACTATTGAAGATACAACAAATGTGTTCACACCGATTCAGCAGACTCAGTTTGCCTTTCGTTGTGAATTTCAAAGAGACATGACGGTTTGAAAAGTGGCTCTGGACAAAGAAGAATCAGTAAATGAACTGAACAAACTAAAAAACATGGACAAACAAATCCTGGCGTTGAAGGGGTTTCTTCTCATAACCTTTGACCTCTGTTTGAACCTGTCATTTCTTCTGGACAAATGACATGTTTCTGTTGTCTGCACCACCTACCACACCTGAAGAAGCAGTGTGGGACAATCAAAGGGGCGGAGTCAGACGCCCACTCACCCCCTGAATGCCGCTGACCAGTTGTCATCACCGCGAGGTTCCTCTGGTCAGGACGGGACAGGTCGGAGGAACCATCCACCTCTAGACCCAGGGACACGTCTCCTGGTGCGACCTCTGTGACCTCTGTGACCTCTGTGCCGGACACGTCAACAAGAGGAAACAAAACAAGACCAATCAGCTCACATTTGAGGCGCAACTGTGTCTTCACAACAGTAGCTTGAAATGCTATGCTAACCAAACCACAAAGAGAAACGCCAGATTATACATTCACCCGTTGCTGTGGAAACGGCAGTCATTTACATAAGGTCACAATGGGCGGTCGCAGCTCAGAGCCTCACTGCTGCTGGAACCTTCTGTTGCTAGTGAACACAGGTGCTTGGACTCTTTGGTCTGACCTGGACCTAATGAGTGATGACGAGCTGCTGATCAGCATCAGGTGTGAGGGAGCAGGAACATCGGATGCTGCCTTCAGGTACTGTCAGAATGATGGTAAATACGTCCGATGTGCACATGGACACCTGCTCCCATTGTGGGAGACTGTGAGATAATTGTGATCCACGAGTGGCAGAGATGAGCGAATCTGACCTTTTGACATGGAAGCCCTTGAACATTTCATACTCCAAGTTTTGAATTCACCAATGGGAAGTTCAATCTTCCCAACAGCACATGAAAGCAGCAACAACCAGCAAACATCCAGGCCTCCAGACGGCGCAGACATGTTGGCTGTGATTGAGAAACACTCATCACAGTTCATGAAGCACGTTACACACGGGCGTCTCGGGGTCACGTGACCCAGAAGCTGCTTCAGTCAGCGTTTAATGTCCCCATAGGAATGAACGGAGTCACGTTGAGACATGTTCACTCAGTCACATGAAGAGACGAGCTGCTGGTAAATGTGACACACACCACCAGCAGAGGGTGCACTGATCATCTCTGTTCTCTGGTTCACACACACACACACACAACTGAAGACAGTTCAGTCAGTTTAACTGTGAGATTTATTCCCGATGTATTTCCTTCTTGTTTTACTCTGTAGTCTATAAAGACACATTAGAATGAATAATAAACCAAATTTGTGAACTATGTTTTATCATTAAAACTAATAAATAACCAAGTCTGATCACAAATGATATTTTATCAGAAACAGTGAAAGTGAAACAGAAACATTTTATTGTCGGAGCATAAAGTTGTATCATTAAATCCAGTTATCATTGCACTGGGGACACTGAACATCAAGATCAGAACATTTTGACCAGAGATCTTTGTCCCTGGTCCTGGACCGCTGCTGTTCATGGGTGACCGGTTTGTGTGGACACACACATTTCATGTAACAAGTAACACGTTGTGTTACACTCCAACACAAAAACAGAATCCGGCCATGGTGATTTGATCTTCCTCTGCAACGAATTCAAGTTGCATTTGAAAAAATTAAAACATCGTCAGAAACCTTAAAAATCGGTTTGATACATAATTCATTTGAGGAGAAATGGCTTTAGCTCGCAAAGGATTGTGGGATATACTAGACGGGGACGGCTACACCGGACCCGGCCTTCGTTGGCCCGAGAAATGAGGTCGAATAAGAAGGGGCCTTCATTAGAAATGAACTGGGACCCTTCATCACGGCGCTGATAATTCAAATAGAAGTCATTTTATTAAGGGGATGTACTTTTAGAGCAGAGAAGAATTCCTCCATATACTTTATGAAGCATACTTCATATGATACATCATCACGTCATCTCTGGACTTCTCCTCTTCACGGACAGGACGTTTGTTACAACCAACGGTTTCTCTTCATGTCCCACTGGGGAACAGTGGAATCATCAGAGGGATGATGGATGGATGAGTGGAGGAAACAAGAAAGATGAAAATACACCCAGGACGTATGGACACAATAACAAACAGATTGTCTCAAAAACAGATGAGTGTTTTCACTCAAAACACTCATTTTTAGAAGTTCCTTCTATAAATAGACGCACACACACTTTCGTTTTTCCATGAGTTACTTCCTGTCAGTTATCATTGCGACCAGCAGCTTCCTGTTCTCACTGCAGCTACAGACGAGTCAGTGTTTGGAATGGAGAGATCAGTCACCGGGGACACACACACACATGTCTCTGTGGGACCTGCTGACTCAGCAGAACACATGGAGACACTTTATTAGAACATATGTGAGGAATGAATGGGAATCACACACTCTGCTGGCTGTCTGTGTGTGTGTGTGTGTGTGTGCAGGTCAGGGGAGTTGTCTCCCTCAGGAACGGTGAGTAACAACTTATAAATAAGTGTAGTTTTACAACAGCACACACAGTTTTTCCGAGGAAACAAACTCTCTCTGAGAATCCTGGAAATGTGGGCGGAGCTACAACATCAGCAGGTTGTATATACATGCACCAATGCACGCGCAAAGGATGATGGGAAAAGCAGCAGAGGAAAGTGTGTGTGTGTGTGTGTGTGTGTGTGTGTGTGTGTGTGTGTGTGTGTGTGTGTAAGAACTGTGAATCACTAGTTTTTCTGGGCCGGTTCCTTCATCATCTCCCGTTGCTCCGGTTACGGGTCTCAGTTGTTTTGGAGCCGATCCCAGCTGTCAGCGGGTGGACGACAGGGTACAACCTGTCAACCATTCACACTCACATTCACACCTATGGGTGATTTACAGTGACGAGTTAACCTCAGCATGATTTTGGAGGTGGGGGGAAGCCGGAGTTCCTGGAGAGAACCCACACAGAAAGATCCCAGGGCCGGAGTCCATCCTTCTCACTGTGAGGGGACAATGCCAACCACTGCTCCACCGTGTCGCCCTGACTGAAGGATAAAACATTATTACGGCACTTACTTCACATTATTACAAACATCTAATGAAACTACACTTCCCATGTTAACACACACACACACAAACTATTCGATCCCGTCAGCTCCTTGGTGGAGGTAACAAGGATCAGAAGAAGACGGGATGAGAAAGGACAAACAAACGATGAATGTGGACAAAAGGTGCCTCTGAAAAAAACAATCTGCTGATCAGTTACATAAGAACTGCCTACACATGGTTGCCATGGCGATACGTCCCTGTTGAATCGAAGCAGAGCAGCTGACGCCCAAACGGAGGAACTGACCCACGTCCATTCTTTGACTTGTTTGTCTCTGACAGGAAACGATTGAAGTGGAAGATGAAGGTGCACAAAAGCCGAGTCACCGTTGTCCTGCTGAGTCATCGTCCTCTGCAGGTAGACGGGAGCAGGTCCATCAGACAGTAGGAAGACGGACTGAAAGAAGGAGGGGCATGTGTGTGTGTGTGTGTGTGTGTGTGTGTGCAGCAGCTGCTCAGGTTGGTTATGTAACTTATGACTGTCTCAGCATTGATTCAGCGTCTTCATGAAGCTCCTGAGTGTTTGTTTGGGTTGGATCCTCAGAACCTCGCCCACGGGTGTAATCACACCACGGACATGCTCCCACAGGCCAAACTGCTCCTACTGCTGCTCTGAGACCTGCTGTTGTACCATCAGAAACTTCCTCTGCACCTCCAGAACTTGTTGAACGTACCTTCAGGACCTCCTGTTGAACCTTCACAACCACCTCCAGAAGCTCCGGTCGGACCTCCAGAATCTCCTGCTGTACCTGTGGTACCACCAGGGAGGTTCGCCCCTGGTTCACCCAGAAACCTGGACCGTAGATGCATTTTCTGAGCTTCCCACAAAGTATTTGAATTTACCAAAAGTAATATGCAAATGAGCTGATCTTTGGTGCCTCTTGGCCACGCCCACTTCAGTTAACAACGTTACGACCCAGAACCAGATGAACACTTGACAGATTGCGACTCTGCATGTTTGTGTCATCATAACAATGATTATGAAAAATGAAAAAGTTAAAGCTGATTTTTGTTTCAGTTTGAACTTTTCAGCATTCTTTTCACGATCATCCTCATCAGTTATATCTTGTTCTTTAATACACATGCATTTTGTTTTGTTTTTGCATCACTGGAAGTAGTGAACTTTGTAAACTCATTTTCTGTCACTTGCCTGTAAGGAAACACGTGACAACACGTGAGCATCAGAACAATCCCTGAACTTTTACTCACACGGTGAATGATTCTGTACTCAGCTCGTTGCTGCTCATCACATTCGGAAATTCACCCTCTCTTATTCACAGTGACTGTGCTGCTGTGATAAATTCTCTGGTGATGAGGAAAGTCCCCAAACACACACACACACACACACACACACACACAGTATGTACCTGCTCCTACAAGTGGAAAATGTCATGTTTGACTTTGTAGGTTTGATGTTTTATTGTGTTCTACACTGAGGAACGTCGTGTTCCAAAGTTCTGCCCTCGTCTCCTTGGCTCCATTTTGACAAATGCTGGAATTCTGAAGAGTTGCTGTAGGCTGCGCTGGTAACACACACACACACACACACACACACACACACAGTCTGTGTCCTGAGATGAGAGGACGTGGAGAGAATGTTGACGAGACGCCAGAGAATGTGTCTCAAATAAACAGAGCGATGAGGAGAGACGTCCACTAACAGTTTCATAACAAACCAAGTGTACACACACACACACACACACACACACACACACACACAGTTCTCATGGGATAAATTGTGTACAGCACTGTAATGATTTATTAGTTTGTTCAGTCTTTTAGACGTTAACACAACACACATTACAACTTATTTATCTCATGTTTCATCTCTTTTATTTTTAGAGAATTGTTTGTTTGCATCAATAATCTTTTTTTTCTGTGAATCAGATTATGAAACATCTAGACCCCTTCTGGAACATTCCTGTGGTCATTGAGAAGATTGTTCCGTTGGTTGACCAGCATATGGTTCCAGGGAGAACCTGAGGATTCTCCAGAGACACGAGTCACAGCGAGTCACCAGCTCCAGCTCCTACGTCCTCCATCATCTTCTTCTACGTCCAACTCCTACATGCTAAAGATCTGAGCTGCTGGAAAAGTGAAGACGAGAAGACGTGATGAAGACGTGAGGATGGAGGACAAGCAGACAAACTCCCTCTAACTAGTTCCTGTTCAGGGACGAACCGTTGATGTTACATTTCTGATTTGTTTTCTTGCTTCTTGCACTGTGTGTGTGTGTGTGTGAGGGTGTAGTGGGGGGGGTGGGG
>CAAKHB010008627.1:13059-26583 GCA_901007665.1 Aeoliscus strigatus
GGGGGGGGGGGGGGGGGGGGGGGTGGGGGGGTGATAAACTGCTGTCAAAGAAACAAAGGACGGGGGAGGTGTCATGTGATCACTCACAGTTTGGGAAACACATACAAATACTGTAAATGAGTGTGATGACACACACGACGGAAAACAGACGACAAAAACAGGACGAAAAGATTTTAATCAAACTGTGTGTGTGTGTGTGTGTGTGTGTGTGTGTGTGTGTGCGCGTGTGTGTGTGTGTGGCCACGTAGCTGGCATTAGTAATCCCAAATACAGTAATGACAGTACCTTCTCAGCTTTCAGGAACTGTCCAAAATGTTCTAATTGCACAAATACTCGCCTAATTACAGTACTCCAAAGTATGCTGTCATGAATGTATCTGCAGCGATACCATCGGGGTCAAAGGGTTAATCCTGAAATGAGGAAAAACTTCAGCTCTAGTTTCACGTAAACTGACTGAAAATCAAACCAGACGTCTTTAAAGTTTCATTTCAGTTCATCTGTAAAACTGAAACGAGGACGTTTGCTCTTCGTTTCCACGGTTTTTCCTGAACCTGGTTCCAACACACACTCGTCCCACTGACGAGCCTCAGGTGAGACTGACGAGGGCAGACACACACACACACACACACACACACACACACACCTGCAGACAGGTAATGAAGGAGCAGAAGGGTGATGAACGTGTGTGGTCTGTAGCTTCCTCAAATGGGTTCTTCTTCTTCACATTCACTCGGTGTGAACGTGTGATTCTAACCAGACCCTCAGAACGTCAGCGTCACTGAGGATAATTCTTCAGAACCGTCTGCATTCCTTCTGTTTGGACTCATGTCATCACTTATCGTCTTCTTTGTGTTCACGTCCGGTCGACCCGTCGACCCCTCGACCCCGAGGACGGAGCGCACACGTCTCTCACGCCTCCTCCGTCAGGGACGTGTGCTGCATCGCTTCCTCAAACACACATGTGACGGAGAAAACCAGGACTCCTTCACTGCCTCCACTGTTTTTCATCCAACACACACACACACTGGAAAAAGTGTGTTCACCAGACGCCTGCTGAGTCGTACGACCTGGAATGTTGGTGCTTGAGACCAAATTTGGTGTCTGGACGCATCGCCCAGCAGAGAATCAACGGTCGGACAGAAGCTGCTGCTGAAACATTGAGGATGAATGTGTTGAACTGTTCATACGTTCATCAGTTAACACTGTACACAACACACACACACACACCCAGTGCAGGTAGCGTGTGTTTTGCACATGTCAGCACATGAACTACTGTCGGTCCTCAGTCGGTTTACTGTCACTGGTGACTCACACGTTGATGGTGGAAACGCAAAACTACATGTGCACTTTGACACACATACACATGAATTTGTGAATGATGTTATATTCCTACTGAGGACTACAAACATGTACTATTAATGTACTATTAGTGTACTCAGACTGTATTATTAGTGTTTTATTCATATTACTGTGTCAGTGTTGGTGCGTGAAATGACTGGTTTAGTTGTTTTACAGAATCCCCCCCCCCATCAAACTGTGATGTCACCTCTGTGAAGACACTGCTGCACATAACTCACTGGTGTGTGTGTGTGTGTGTGTGTGTTAATTGAAAAAACAGAATTTCCACATGAACTCTGAGGACGAACGGAGGGGTGAGGAGTGGTGAGTGAGTGAGTGAGAGGGACGTCGGTGGAAGAGGAAGCTGGTCCAGACGGTGCCAGATGACATCACCCTCCCAAATAACTTTGTGTCAGTGCGTGGGTGGTGGTGGTGGTGGGCGGGGCTTCAGGTCACACACACTCTATAACCGCGCTGGTGAAACACAGAAGTCATTCAGGTCCACGCCGGCAGCAGCTTCAGCACAGGAGACAAACTGTTACTACGGCAACCAACGGTTCATTCATCTACCAGGTAAGAAGCTTTTTTCTCTGTTTTCTGTGAACTGACTCCGAACAAACAAACATGTGAGAGAGGTTTGTTTACTGGGAGCAAACAGCCTGAGGACACGGGCTGACCTTTGACCCAGCAGAGCTTCGCTTAGTCCGTCCACGGTGGAAACATCTCGGCAGCAGCTCCTGGTCGAGACCAAAAACTGAAATTTGAAGGATTTGTGTCCCATTTATAGAGAATCAAATACTGATGTTCTGCATCAAGTTGAACTGAATGAATGAATGAATGAATGAATGAAAGTCAGAGTTGTATACAGTCTTTGTGAAAATATGTCCTTCGGTGTAACTGGAAAACATCTGGAAATGGTTTAGTTTCTTTGCGGGGATGAGTGTGTTTGTGCGTGGGGTATTATGGGCTCAGTTGCCCTGGCAACCACACAGGGGTCGATGGGACAGATCCAGCTCTGATGTCCTGTTTGGACACAGAAGACAGGCTGGACTTTGTACGTTTCTTCTCAGAGCAGTGACGAGTCTCAGATGTTGGTGCAAAGAGTTTTTCCACACACACACACACACACACACACACACACACACACACACACGCACGTCTCACCTCTCGTCCTCCTCTGTCCCAGGATGCTTTGCGTGCTCACCTTGGCTCTGCTCTCCCTGAGCGCACTGGGACTCGGCTCCCTGCAGGACAAGCAGACGGACTTTGGCCTGAAGGTCTTCTCCCAGCTGAGCGGGTCTTCAGCCGACCAGAACCTGGTCTTCTCCCCGTACGGCATCAGCTCGGTGCTGGGAATGGCTCAGCTGGGTGCAGCAGGAAACACGCGCAGGGCCATCACAGCCGCCACGGGCTTCAACCTGCAGGGTGAGACAACGGGAACACACACGCGAGCTGAGGCCTCGTACGTGACAGTGGACTCTGACCTTCTGTCGTCCCTCCAAAACAAACATCTCCCTTCACATCTGAATCACGTCCAGAGAAAACCTGTTGGTGCTGAGATTATTTGGAAGCGGACTCTGCTGTAACTGCAGCTGACCACTAGATGTCACCAGTTAGTCTCAAAGAGCTCCAGCTGCTCTGTGGAGCTGCAGTAGTTTGTGATACTTCCACTTATTCTCCAAAAATAACAGATATTTACTGAGAAACATTCACAAATATACATCTGACACTCGACACATCATTTTTACCACAAAAAAATCTACTTGAAATGAATGTGCCACTGTTTGTGCGACAGCGCCACCTTCAGGCTCAATGCTGATTAATGGACACAGAAATAAAATTCAGTCCACAATGAGGCACACACGTACCCGTTAAAAAAATGTCCACTTATCTTTCTGGGTTAATTCGACTTGTAGTTTTCTTGAATCCGTTAATTTGCTGGTAACAATGCTCCTGTGCTCTAAAATACAAAAAAGTACATATAAATGAATTGTACGTTCACTCAATATGAAGTAATAATACAAAAGCATTAAAAATGTACTCTAATCAAATGTCACCAAGCGGTTGTGTAAAGCTCCTGTGCTCCTGCAGAGCGCGGGATGTCTCGGCAGCAGCGTCTCCTGCAGAGGGACCTCCACAGCGAGGACGGCGTGGACATCGCCAGTGGCGTGATGGTGGAGCGGAAGATGAGTCTGGAGAAAGGATTCCGCCGCTCGCTGTCCAAGGCCTTCCAGGCGCACCCCCACCAGGTGGACTTCAGCCGCCCCCCCCAGGCCGAGGCCGTCATCAACGCATGGGTGTCGGATCACACTGCAGGTACTCGGCGGGGGTCAGGGGTCAGCGGCAGGGGGCCTTTTTATTCCATGAAAAGTGCTGTGTAAATAGAGTTTGATTGAGGGGTCGCCCCCCGGGGTCAAGGGTCGGGGGGTCACCTAACAGCTTCCTCTGTGCCGCAGGAACCATCCCCAAGTTCTTGGCGCCCGGATCTCTGACGGACGAGACGCGTCTGGTCCTGCTGAACGCGCTGCACTTCAAAGGGCTGTGGAAGGTTCCGTTCGACCCCAAACTGACCCAGGAGAGAATGTTCCACTGCGCCAACGGCAGCACGGTTCCCGTTCACATGATGACACTCACCAACCGCTTCAACTACGGTAGCCGCAGCCGCCCGCGCTCGCGCTCGCCGCCTGTCACGTCCCTGTCTAATCCGCTTCTGCTCCACGGCCAGGCGAGTTTGTGGCGGCCGACGGCGTGGACTACGACGTCATCGAGGTGCCGTATGAAGGGGACTCGCTGAGCATGCTCCTGGTGTCGCCCTTCGAGCCCGACGTGCCTCTGAGCGCGCTCACTGCCGATCTGAGCCACCAGAGGATTCGACAGTGGAGGTCGGAGATGAGGAGCGTCAGGAGGCAGCTGGCTCTGCCCAGGTGAGTGACACCAGAGCTGAAAACTAGTGTAGGTTTGTTCATTCAGTCATTCATTCGTTCATTCATTCACTCTGTGTTTTCAGATTCACTCTGAACTCTGAGATAAATCTGAAGTCGACTCTGCAGAAAATGGGTCTGAGAGACATGTTCAACCTGGCGACTGCTGACTTCACTCGCATCACCAGTACGTTCTCAGCTAGTCTGTGTGTGTGTGTGTGTGTGTGTGTGTGTGTGTGTGTGTGTGTGTGTTCCTAATCAGTCTGTTTCCTCCTGGCAGCTGACGAGAGGCTGTGTGTGTCTAAAGTCCTGCAGCAGGTGAAGATTGAAGTCAATGAACAGGGAACCAAAGGAGCCGCAGCAACAGGTGAGTGCACGCACACACACACACACACACACATACACACACACACACACACACACACACACTCATTTTCACCTGTGACCTTTCTTTCCTCCGTCAGCTGCTGTGATGTTTTCCCGGATGGCTGTGGAGCAGATCACTTTGGACCGTCCATTTCTCTTCCTCATCCAGCACAAACCCACAGGTACGTTCTCATCCTTCTCTCCGTTCTCTCCGTTCTCTTCGTTCTCTTTATTCATTCAGGTTCTCTCTAACTTGTTCTTTCTTTGTGCAGGTGCTGTTCTCTTCATGGGCCAGTTCAACCAGCCAGATCAGCACCAGTAAACCTGTGAGGATCCTCATCCCTCCTTCCTCATCCCTCCTTCCTCATCTCTCCTTCCTCATCCCTTCACCCATTCATCCCTTCCCCTCCCTCCCTCTACGTCTGACTGCTGTTCACTGAACCTGACCACACATTTACTTTTACATTCAGTTCAATTTAACTTTGTTACAGATCAACATCACATAGTCCCCCTGTCCTTGTTCCCTGTGTCCTTGTTCCCTCTGTCCTTGTTCCCTCTGTCCTTAGTCCCTGTGTCCTGATTCTCCCCGTACGTTATGTTTTCTGTTAATTTATTTGTCTGAATGTTTGTGGTTCATATGAAGTTCTGATATTTCAGTCGTATCGTGCTGACACTGTTACACTTCTCTTCGGCCTGGTTCAGACCGTCACTAAATCGGTTTCCGAGTCAAACGAGGTTGTGGAGCCGTGGCGCAAACCTTCCTCTCCTTCAAGGCCCGAAAGCGTCCGAGACAGAGGAGATGATTACTGGCCTGTGCTGTGTTTCCATCAGCCCTAAAATGGCCGTGGAGCGTACGACTGTGCGACGTCGTAGTCGTCAATCGTGTCACGTCCTGTTCAACCAACCGAGACGATGCAAATCGGATGTGGAGTGACAATGTGAACAAGGCCAAAGAGACATGATGCTGCAGACACACTGATCCAAATAGATATTTTACAAATGTTTATTTCAGTTTATGCCTTTTTGCAAAGTTACATTTGTATTTTTGGAGTATTTATATTTATTAAAATACTATGTTTTACAAGTTGTTGTGATTGATCGTACTGGACGTGGATGTTTGAAACGTGACAACCTCTACGACATTACAAACACAAAACGATTTTGAACGATAACAAACAAATCATGTGCACTTCCTGCTGTTGCTGCAGCACATTTACACACACACACACACACACAACACACATCCACAGGGTCGGAGGTCAAACCCTGGGAACTACTTTAAAATTCTTTGTCAGAGGATTTACGGACTCATCGACTCAGTTCGTAATAAGCGAAGTTACTTCATGATGTGTATTTCATCAGTTTACGTACATATATAGTGTACGTAGTGTGTATATATATATATATACATATATATATACTACAATCATCTTTGGTTACGTACACATCAGAACTACAAACACAAAAAGAAATACAAGGCATTCAGCAATTACAATGACAGAAGAAGAATCACAGCAGCATTGAAATCTCGTAAACATTCTCAACTATTGAAGCGTGTCTTTTTCTGCTGAGTTTGGCTGTCATGCTGTCACTGCTCCGTTCTGGAGCTGCGCTCAGTGCCGGCCTTCCGTCGAGAATGTCTGTGTCGTTTGTGGGTTCTGGTTGTTTCCTTCAGCGGTTCGATGATAATTAATGCTGGAGAACAACAAACAAACACATGAGAAAAGGAGCTGTGATCTATAACTTCTTGTTTCCAGTGTTTAAGATGTGAACTCACTTTCAACGGGAACGAACTTGATGAGGGGACTTTTAACTCGGACAGGAAGTGGATCATAGTGACACTGACCCGGTAGGACGCGTCTGGAAACCAACAGACATGAGCATGGAGAGAAAGATACTGCTGAGAAAACTAGGACATGAGATGACTGATTGATTGTGTGTGTGTGTGTGTGGCTGTCACACACACACACACACACACGCAGGCACACACCTCGAAGGATCCACCACTTTATAAACAACTCCTGAAGGTGACGTAGCACTTGGTATTCCAGTTGACATGAAGTACAGCTCCCCTAGAGGCAAGAAACTGTAGCATCTGTGTGTGTGTGTGTGTGTGTGTGTGTGTGTGTGTGTGAGCATGTGTGTGATTTTCACCAGCTTCGTCTTCACCAAAGGACGTGATGTACTGGTGATAGTTGTTGATGAGTCCAGGGAAGGCGCAGGTCGTCCCCGCACCCATACAGATCTCGTTGTAGTTCCAGAGTCGTGTGCGTTCATCTTCACGAAGACTCATCAGACGCCTGGAAGAGCAACAGAAGAGCCGTTGGACAGCGCAGGAAACACACGGACGCATCATTAGGCCACATGGACAAGTAACCAATCGATTTCTTTTTTGATTTAAAGATTTTTTTTAAACACAAATTGTCTCCAGAAATGTGTGACAAAACCTGTAGTACATCCTCCAAGCCTGTTAGTGGCGCTGTAACGCTACCACATAAACACGCCATAAACAGAAGAAGACACAGAGCATGTGATGGAAACAAAGATGGTGGAGAATAGGAAAGGAGCTAGAATGGAGACGTTTATGTGGACGGACGAACAGACACATCACACCACCTGTAAATACTTTTACTATTTATGTCTTTTTTCAGTTTCTGTTTTTCTGTTTTTCTTCTGTTTTTCTTTGTACTTTGCTGCTGTAATGCTGCTGTGGGACGACATGGGCTTATCTCAGCTTAAGTGGCAGACTCACCCGCTCATGAAGTCTCCAAACACATACATGCCGTTCAGATTGGGGAACTCACACCCGCGGTACACGTAGCCTCCGATCACGGACTTGCCAATCTTGTGAGGGTACGCGAAGATGGGCAGGACATCATCTGTGTAGGTCATCAATGAACATGTTCATCTTTAACTGATCAGTGACTGTTACTTGGCCAATCAGGCTTGACTTAACGTTCATGTACTTTTATTCAAGAACAAATATCTAGATGCCAACTGAACAGTGAATCCTGTAACTGTAAATCCAGGCGTATGTCCAGAACCTTTGTCTCTTTGTCTTCTTACCGACCGTGTGGTTTGCACACAGGACGTGGTCGTAACAGGAAAACCCCTCTCTGGCCCTCCAGCCGTAGTTTCGACCTTTCTCGATGATATCTATCTCTTCGAACTTGTTCTGGCCCACGTCCCCACAGAAGATTCGTCCTTTGCCTTCTTTTGTGTGAGAGTCACCGCGATCGATGGAGCAACGCCACATGTTCCGAACTCCGTACGCATAAACTTCGGGTCGCGCCCCCTTCTCATCGATAAATGGGTTGTCTGGAGGGATTTTGTACAGCGGGCCTCTCTCGTTATCATCCACATCGATACGAAGGACTTTACCCAGAAGAGCTGACCTGAGATGAACAGAAGGACATGGAGTGATGTTTGAAACAATTTAATTTAGTTAGAAAACATGCCTGACATCTGGTTCAGTTGTGACTGAATATATTCATACTTCCTCCTTCTGTCACACCACAACTTTTTAAACATATGAGAAAAGAAAGAGAAAGTAGCGAGGGTCTTAAGATTGATCCCTGTGGAACACCACAGAACGTAAATGTGGAGTAAATAAAATAAAATCTAGCATTTAATAAAATAATAACAATTGAAATAAGATGATAAATGATGATATATATCATGTTCCATACTTCTTTAAACAAAAAAAATTATTTAAAAAAATATTTTCCTCAGTATGTAAATATATTTCTACAAAATAGATACTTAACATGATTGTACCGCTTATCATTGTATTACTTACTTGTTCTGGGCATTTCCGTACTTGCCAAACGGGTCTCCGGACATTCCACCGTCCCCTGTGAAAATGTACAAGTAGCCATCATCAGCAAACAGCAGCTGTCCTCCGTTGTGGTTGGACGCAGGTTCGTCGATCTCCAGAATCACCCTGCAGGACAAGACACTGAACTTCACCTTCCCAATACCGGAAGAAGACAAGATTTATGAACAAATGAGCAACGGGTTGGATCCCGTCACTACTCGTAAACAGTCGGACAAACCGCTCAGAGCCGTGGTCGACCACGTTCATGTCGTCAGCTGACACGTGAAATTCACTGATCCGGATCCTCTCGTCCAGTCCCACCTCCACTGAGTAGTACACGTACAACTTCCTGTTGTATTTGTGTTTGGGGTGAAACACCAGTCCAAGAAATCCTCTCTCGTCGCCCTCCCACGACGACGTTAACACCACTTTGGTGAGGTTCAAAAAAGGCGTCTGCAGCTTGGACCGGTCCGGCAGGTACGTCCACACCAGACCCACCTGTTCCGCCACGAAGAAGCGGTGCGTGCCGTCGTTGGCGTGAATCATCGCCAGCGGATTCCGGAGCCCGTTCGCCACTTCCTCCACACACAGCTGGAGGCAGCCGTCCGAATCGGACTGGAGGTGGCCCAGGTCCTTGTTGAGCTTCTGGTTGCTGAGGAGCTGTGGGTAGCAGTAGTCCACATCATCCAGCTGCAGGTGCCGACAGAGGTGCGTCTGGTCGTCCATGACCTTGGCGATGTGGGGGTCATCGGACAGGAAGGGAACGGCGGCGCTGCACTTGCTCCAGAAATGGGAGCAGTAGTCGGGACAAAGTCCAGGGATGGTTCTCACCGGGGTACTGGGGTCCTCCGCATCGAAGAGGTGAGCAGCGTATGGAGAACATTCCTGAAGGAACACACGCCAACGTCTGAGATTGTTACCAGGGAGATAAGCATTGAACATGACAAACATCTGACATTTTGTCCGTCTCTGCCCTGGCATGGATTTGAAGTTGGTTTATGAGGTCTGTGTTGTTTTGTCCTTGTTTTTGTCGTGTCTGTACAGCGTCTTGTATTCTTCTTCTTTTTGCATTGTTGAACTGTTCCACTGCCAACAGCTGCAATTGTCAAATAATAATAAAGTCAAACGAGTAGATCAAGTTAATTCAGTCATGTTAAGTTTGTATTTAGCTTCCGTTGGTTTTGAAAAAGTCTGAGAGCTGCTAAATTGTATCCCAGCACTCATGTGACACCTCTGGGCCAATCAGGTTCCTGTAAATAAAAATGGTTGTGACTATTGGGGGGTGGCTGATGCTTCTTCCATCCAGCCCTGTGTCTGTCCTGAGTCCACTCTTTGCTCATCAGACAGGAGTCACGTGACCCATGAACTAGTTACGCGTTGACTCTTATGACACACATGTTGTGGACTTTGACCACCCCCCCCACACACACACACCTCCTCCCCCAACCCCCAGCCTACCTGACAGAGCAGCTCAAACACAAAGCCTGCGCAGTCAGCGAAGCGGGACTCGTCCAGCCGGTCCAGGATCAGATAGTACTTGTCCATCAGCTGCTGGTCTCTGTGTGCGTCGCAGCAGCCGAAGTCTTTGTACATGACGCAGAAGCTCAGCTCGCGCAGTGGACGGAAGGGCGGCTTGAAGTCCAGACACTGCGGGTGTTGGACCGCGGGGGCCACCCACAGTGTCCACAGACAGCAGACCAGCCACAGAGGACGGACGGGAACCAGAGGCATGCTGTTACCTCCTGCTAACACACTCCACTGAAGATGTAGACGCACTTCCTGTGTGAACTTTGCTCCAAGTTCCGATCAGTAGTGAGAGATGGATCTCTGTGTCCTCTGTGTCCACTGTCCTTTGTCCTATCTCCTGTCCTGTCGCCTCTGTCCTTTGTCCTCTGTCCTACTCATCTGAGCTTCAAAATAAAGCGTGTTTTTATCCCTGATTTCATTCATAGTCTTTATTTACCTGAGTTACACTGAGTGCAACACCCAAAGACAAATCCATTCATTTAAAATGTTTTGCATTATTTTCCTCTGAGAGAAATAAATGTTTCCATCTTGATCTCACTCCAGTTTTATTTGCATGCATAGAAATAGAAAAAGGAATTAAAAACATGTGCTGCTGCTGAAAGAAGCTGTTTTACACAATGTCTGACTACATGTAGAGCATGAAACGCATGCAACTCCAGTAAACTACAGTACCGTCCTCCCACATCGTACCTGTGCGAGCGATCGGTTGATGTTTTATTCAGTGTGTCGGTGGCTCAGAGCTGCAGCCAGCGGCCGTCGTACAGAACCAGCAGCGGTTCGTTGACACAGCGCCGGTCCAAACAGTACATCTGCTGAGTGAGGGCGTCGTGAAGAACCAGACTTCCCCTGTCGTCGGTGTACCGCAGGTGGAAGCCGAGCAGCTCCCGAGGCCTCGCAGACACAACGCGCGACACGTCAAACACGTCGTAACCGGACGAGGGCCTCTGGTTCAGGAACAGCACTCGCTCGTCCAGGACCAGACCCTGGTCCACAGGGCCCGGTGAGGACGTGACGCTGTGCAGAGTGACGCTCACGCTGAGGGGGCCGGGGTGAACCGTCTTTCTGAACAGAACCAGCTCCGCCGACGACATCGCCGGATTCATGCTGCTGACGTTGAACCAGATCCAACCGGGAGAGACGTGACGGCGCCCTGAGGGAAACCAGACGTTACACCTTACTGGTCCCGTGTCACATGACACAGCTCATGTTACTTGTCTCATGTTACACATCACATGTTACCTGTCACATGTTACGTCGCGTGTTACACGTCCCATGTTACACATGTCATACATTTCAGGTCACTCATCTCCTGTTACATGTCACATGTTACGAAACGTCACAAAATATGTTACATGTTACACGTTCAATGTGTTATTCATCGTGTACTACAGGTCGCACGCGACATGTCACATGACAGATGTTACGTGTTCTGTGCTGCACACTGCACACGTGAACAAATGACCTCTGCTGTAACTTCGGATGAAACTATGCACGTGTGACATTCCTGAACGTTATTCAAACGCACCATCAACGCTCCGGAAACTCTGCACCAGAACCCCATCTGACCCAAAGTCCTGCATGTCCTGTGTGTCCAGGCGCTGGTAGATGTGTCTCATGTAGGGATGGGCTCTGGCCTCGCGTCTCGCTGACACCACGTCGATGTGGATCATCTCCAGAATGGTTCTGTTGAGCTGCGGCTCGGTGTGTTTGCTCTGATGCAGCAGCAGCGGTTCCGTCCCAGAACACAGCAGGAACGCCAGCAGACACCCACACAGCATTCTGTCCTCTGGTTCTGGCTGGGACAGGCGTCCTCTACAGCATCTCCAGTCCTGGCTCTGACTGTCAGTCGGTACCAGTTTGCTCAGACAGGAAGCAGCGGAGCTTTAATGAACGGCGGTCTGAACCTGAGGAATGTTCCTGTCTCTGGACGAGCTGCAGTGAAAACAGGAGGAGGACGGACTCCCAGTAGCACAGAGTAACTACTGCCACTGCTCGTACTACTGCTGATGTTACTGGAGTTTTAGCAGAAAATTCAAAACAAAAAGAGTCATAGTACAACTGACGTACTTCCTAACATCAGGGAATGAGTAGTACTGCATCAGTACTACAAACACATGTACATGAACATATCATAACAACTGAATGACGTCACAGAACCGAACATAGAATTTACTGTAAAGTTGTAGTAAAAGTAGAGAATATTGATTTTTGGCTGAATATTTGATTGTGTACTGTTTGTCAGGGATTATTGCTGACAACAGAGTACTGCACATTTCTACACATTTCTACACATTACTGCACAGAGTTTGTCTTTTATCTTCTCCAGGACGATAAAGCTGATGTTGGTTGAGCGTCTCCTCACTCATTTCTCTTCCTCTCAGTGTCTGTTCATCTCTCTCCCTCTCTCCCCCTCCTCCTCCCCCTCCTCCTCCTCCTCCTCCTCCATTTCAGGGGCGGAGTCTCACCGAAGAAGCAGAGACCAGTGAAGCTGGAGAAGTGAGGTCTGCTGACAGCAGAAGTAGTCGAGGAGGAAACCATGTTCAGGTAGGACATTCCAGGAACTAGTCAGCTTCTTTATTCTGTCTTAATGTGTCTCTTCTTTTATTCTTTCATTCTTCACTTCTGATCCAATCACCCTGTCAGATGAATCTTCTGTCCGTCTGTTCTCATTCCTCAGTTCACAGACACATCCTGATGTGTGTACAAGTACTTATTAATGCTTCCACAGTACCTCCGCCATCAAACACACACCGTCAGTGTGTTGAACAGCTGAAATCTGTGGACACCAGAGTACAGGTGTTCAGTGCCGGTTGTAGTCCAGGTATCTGACATCAGAGTGTTTGTGTCTTTGTAAACGTCTGGAAACCTGTTATTACTGAGATTAGAAGCCCTGTGAACGGATGAGCTGGCATTACCAGCTGGTGTGTGTGTGTGTGTGTGTTAGATGTCTCCTGCTCCTTCACACATGATTCTCATCAGCAGCTTCACGATCAGAGTCTCCAGAACTCCACACTGATTGGATTCATTAGAATCAGGCGGAGACATCCATTAGAGGCCGGGTTCAGACCAGAACCACCACTGGACTGTCACAAGTGGCTGCACCGAGTTGCTTGTTGCACTTGGAATCTTTTGGTCTGGACTTGTTGGACAGGAGTCCTAAAGGTCGGAGGTCACAGAAGTGGTCTGCGTTGTTGTTACGTGTATTTTCACTGTGTGACTGTGTGTGTGACACAGGTCACGTGATCGGGTCTGATCAGCAGAACCTTCTATTTCTCCATCATGACCAGTGTTGATATAAAAGGGCACGCTCACCTGTGGACGCCTTTAGCCCCGCCCACTGAGTCTGGTCACGGAGCCGTCCCTCCCCCTCTGGGTTTGAGGCCCGATGCTGTAATCCACAGCACTTTGAACAACGTGTAATTGTACATGTGAAGTGCAGCTGTTGTTCTTTGGATGATGATTGTGAAGCTCAAACATCAGAACACGTTGTGATCAGCAGGCAGAGGCAGCTTGAGAGTCTGAACTGGAACCCCCCCCCCCCCCCCCCCCCCCCCC
>CAAKHB010008627.1:26825-39011 GCA_901007665.1 Aeoliscus strigatus
CTGTGGACCCCCCCGACACACACACTCTCAACACACACACACACTTTATGTTACGGTATGCATGAAGAGTCAGAAAACTTTGTGTGTCGTGACAGAAAATAATCTGAAATATCTTCATAAAATTCTAGTAGTAACTGCAGGCGTAGTTGTAGTAGTAGCAGTAGTAGTACAATTAGTACTAGTAGTGGTAGAATTAGTACTACTACTAGTAGTAGTAGTATTTTCATTTGAAACATCCAAGAATCGTTGCTAATGGTCTCCTCTCCCCTCCCTGTGTGATCTGTGTGTTCTGTGTTTCACAGCTCCTGAACCGATCTTAGAACCAAAAACAAAACACAAGAAGATGTCACTTCCTGTCTGGAAGTCCTGTCAGAAACGGCAACGCAGTCCACGTCTTGCAAACTCTCCTGCTGAAGGTGGGACAGATCTTTGAAGGGGAAGGTGGACCAGATCTTTGAAGGTGGACCAGATCTTTGAAGGTGGACCAGATCTTTGAAGGTGGACCAGATCTTTGAAGGTGGACCAGATCTTTGAAGGTGGACCAGATCTTTGAAGGTGGACCAGATCTTTGAAGGTGGACCAGATCTTTGAAGGTGGACCAGATCTCTCAAGGTGGACCAGATCTTTGAAGGTGGACCAGATCTCTCAAGGTGGACCAGATCTTTGAGGGTGGAATGGACCTTCTCTCAGTGATGGGCTCAGGACGTGGACACCTCATCTGGGCTTTGCTGAACGTGTGCATGCTGGGAACAATCTGCTGGCCCCATGGGTCCCTGGTGAAGGTCAACAAAGGTCTGAAGGTGAAACAGGGTCAGTCCGTCTACCTCCAGGATGGAGACCTCCAGTTCCACATTCCTCACCAGAGGGATGTGTGTAAAGTGGAGGTGGTGTTAAATGAGCCCATAACTCAGCGAGTGGGAAAATTCATTCCACAGGTAACAAACAAATCCATTTACTAGTCAGTGACGTTGTCTCCTTGATTGGTTTGTGACATTCTGGAAGATTCTTCTTCTCTGAGTCGTTTCACTCCTGGATAAGCGTCCGTCTGTGATGATGCATCACCTACGTTTACCTGTCAGTGATCATGAGGCAGAACAGACAGACAGTTAACGCACAGTAGGAACGTGAAGAGACACTGTCTGAAGAGAAGTCTGAGATGAAGAAGACAAAGAGCATGACGCGCGGCAGGCGTGAGAGAATCCAGAACATGAGTTCACCCGATGAATATTTGCAGGTGTTTGACTGCCACTATCTGGTTGATGAGGTCAAGTACGTCCACAATGGGAGTCCTCTGTTGAAGGACGACACAGTCAAGCTCCGACTCTACAGGTACAACACCCGGATGCTAAACCTGACTGCCCATTCGACTGTGCTCTTTCTGTTTTCACTTCTCTCGCATGTTTTCCATCAGGTTCAATGAGACAGACACCTACATGGAGGTGTTTACCCTCCATGTGCAAATTGTGAAGGCAGACTGTAGTATCATCAGGCTCGGGCCGACGGCGCTGGAGGTTCCTGAGTTCTACGGCCTGTCCAACGCTCTGGACGGCAACGTGGTGTCCTTCCACTACGAGCGGCGGCCGAGCCTGGAGTGTAGCATCCACCTCACCCGCCACGACACCCACCTGCCAGCCAAAGGCCAACTGGTCACTGGGGAGACGGAGAAAATGCCCAAGCGAGGAGACGAACCAGAAAGCTTCGTCCACCTGCGGCAGCAGCTAGGTGATGAAATGAAACTCCAGAGCTGAGGATTCCCTTTGCTCACACACTTTCAAATGCAAGGCGATGACATAAGGCAGCACAGAGGCTCTGAAACACTTGTTGCACTGTGTCACGGTCTCAGGTCAGATAAATTAGGTTAGTGGGGACAAAGATATAGACAGAACAGAATACCACTGTGTCATCTACAAAGAAAGTCATGTTCAAGTAAGAAAGCCGAATATTTTCATGTACCATTGCTGGTCATAGTGAATTATGGAGGGTAAGTGACCGTCTGTCAGTGTGTCTGTGTGAACGGACTTTATGGATGCGTGCACCCAGATGTGTTTACGTAATTGTGTCTGTCCACAGACAATAAAGCACGAGCGATGTGTCAGTCCGAAGAATGTCTGAAGGGTCTGAAGCTGGTGAAGTTCTCCAGGATGCTCTGTGATGACTTCCTGCTGACGGGACTCAAGTACCAGCACAGAGCTCCTCCGTCTCCACACGTGGACTTCATCACCATCAGACTGGACCTGAAGGACACCAGGAGCGGCAGCATCTATCAGGTGAAACAGCAACTCTACCTTTGCCTGTTACCAGGAGTACTACTACACTAGAATGTATTCACTGGAAAGTATTACGTTTGTGTCATACACATGTGTTTCTTGTTATAACTTAGAACACTTGATGCATTTCTTCCATTCTGTGCTGGGTTGTTTTGGTTTTTCTCACACAACCACGTGTGACAGTGTCAGCTGTCGAGACGTGTGTGTAACACACTCTGTGATATTTGCTGGTCTGGTCCAGTCTGAACAGGTCTGGATTCCGGTTCGGATCATCGGGGCCATGCCCAACCAGCCCCCCAGACCGTCCTTCATGTCCATGTTCATCCTGGAGGTGGATCAGTTCATCCTCACGCCGCTGTCCACGGCGGCGCTGGACGCTGAAGACGAGGAGACTCCGAAGCAGCAGTTAGTTTTCAACATCACCAAAGCGCCTGAGGATGGATTCATCACTCACCTGTCCGATCACACTCGGCCCGTCTCCTCCTTCACCTGGTTGGATCTCAACGACATGCTCATCGGCTATCAGCCGCCCAACTCCGCCCACAGCCAGCGCCGGAACTACGAGGTCACATTCGCTTCCAAGCTCCATGAACGGTGGCGTGAAATCAGCTGAGTCTCCATCTCGCTCATGTGTTCCCACAGGTGGAGGTTGAGGTTCATGACAGTTTCTTTGAGAAAAGCCCTCCCATGATGGTCCACGTGTCTGTGAGGAACGCAGACACTGACGCGCCCAGAGTGTCCTGGAACATGGGTACGTCAGCACGGTAGTAGCAAATGTCGCCTCTCCGTAACTCTTCATGATTAAAAATAAGTAATAAAAAGTAATATAAAAAATAGTATATTAATTCATTCAAAAATCAAATTTCCATTAATGTAGAATAATTTAAGAAAATAAAATAAAATGTAAGATCTTTTATAATCATTGTATGAAAGTGTTAAATGAGACAGCAAACCAGAGAAGATACAAATGTGCGTTTTGTCGTCGTCTCACAGGTCTCAGCCTGTTGGAGGGTCAGTCTCGACCAATAACGTGGGAGCAGCTCCAGATTGTGGACAACAACAACGTGAACGCCGTCCGTATCATCACGGTAGACGGACCCCAGCACGGATGGCTGACGGTCAGAGGTAGAGACGCCATCAGTCTTCTTCTCTTCTTCTTTTCCTGGAGCTTTGCAGGAACGTGCGACTTCAGCTTTTCGTTCATGAAGAAAATGTCAAATGGAATGAGAATCAAGAACATTTGTAACATCACAGTGGTGTGTCTGGAGACACTCTGCATGGAGACGGTTCCTGAACGTCTCAGCTGGTCCATTGCATTTTAACTTTGTTGTACTTTGTCCGACTCCAGGTGGGAAAGGCTTTGTGTTCTCTGTCAGCGACATCAGGGATGGCGTTGTTCGCTATCACCATGACGACAGCGACTCCACCAAAGATTTCATCATCTTCCGCATCACCGACGGCCACCATCAGACGCGCCACAAGTTCCCCATCAAGATCCTGCCCAAGGACGACAGCGCTCCGTTCCTCATCACCAACGTCCTGCTGGAGGTGTCCGAGGGCGAGACGGCGCTGCTCAGAGGCTCCACGCTGCAGGCGGCGGACATGGACTCCAGCGACGACTACGTCCTCTTCAACGTCACCAGACCGCCCCAGGCAGGAGAGCTGATGAAGATCCCAGGACCGGGACTAACAGGTCATCGTCAGAGAACGGTTACAGTCAAATGGAAAGAATGCTGACGATGTACGAAGGATTTCTTCCACCAGGAAGTAAACAAACAAGTCCTAAGCCCCGCCCCACAGAGCACAGCTCCTCTGCCTGTTAATTCATGATACTGAATGCGTATTCATCCAAAGTGCATCAATAATACATGAGCATTATTGATGGAAATTGTCCGTTAAACGTTTGATTTCTTCACTTTCAGTCTCAGTGTCTCAAACTACAGAGGAATGTTCCAGTCATGCTTCATGTTCACGTTGGGTCCAGGTTACCCCATAGGACACTTCCTGCAGAAGGACCTGTCCCAGTCTCTGGTTTACTACCGTCACAGAGGGACGGAGCTGCTCCACGACTCCTTCGAGGTGGTTTTGTCGGATTTTCACGACCCCCCAAACCTCTCAGACCCGCAAGTGAGTCAACGAGTCCGATTACATTTTCCGATGTAGCAAATGAAACAAGAGGAAACTGTTTGCTAATTCGCCTTCAGAGCAAAGGCTGATGGGAAATAAACAGAGACCAGAAGATACTTGTTGCTCCAGCACCGACCTGTGTTTGCAGGTGGTGATGGTCCACATTGAACCAGCTCCAGAGAAACCACCTAAAGAGGTTCCGGGTTCCACACGGTGTCTCGTCGTCAAGGAGACAGACGTGGTTCATTTAACACGGCAACACCTTCACTTTGACGACCAGGAGACGTCCGACAGCGAGCTCACCTACACCGTCACTACGCCGCCGTTCTCCATCGGTCCTCACAGGTACACACACACGCACACACGCACACACGCACACACACACACACACACACACACACACACTGAACGGTGTGTTGATGTTCAGCAGTGGGGATGCAGGGAGGTTGTTCCTGGTCGACACCATCCCCAAGTTCACCAAAGACTCCAACGCACCTGTGCTGAGGCTTTTCACACAGGTAAATCTTCTCCCTGTGCTCTGTGCTCTGTGTTCTGTCACACACACCTGCTCTGTGTCGTCAGCACGCAGTGAACTTCCTGAAGGTGGCTTACATGCCTCCCATCATGGACGTGGGTCCGTACGCACAGAACGTGCAGTTTGTTCTGTCCGTCACGAACCGCGCTGGAAAAACCGTCCCAGGAATTTGTTTCAACGTCACCGTTCTGCCGGTGGACGACCAGCCGCCGCAGGTACACGATCCGTACCACGCACGAGTACTGCACGAGTGTCAGAGGTGGTAAATACGTCATGTGGTGCCACAGGTCATCACCAGCCCCCTGATGGTGGACGAGGGTGCCGGCACCTGGATCGGACCAGAACACGTTCTCCTGTCAGACCTGGACTCTCTGGAAAACGCTCTGCAGCTGCAGCTTCTGAAGGAACCTCCACACGGCACCATGCAGCTCGCCGGGGAACCGCTGGCGCCGGGCCGGACCTTCACGCTGCACAACCTGAGGAACCGTGACGTTCGGTGCGTGCATGCCCGTCTGCTGCCTGGTTGCTTGGCGACAGTAAACAGACGCACTGCTCACTGGTTGCTAGGCTAGAAATGCTTTAACTGTTAACGAACTGTTGGCAAATTGTGTGTGTGACCAACAACAAACATTCATTCATTCATCTTCTTCCGCTTATTCCAGTTGTGGGTCCTGGGATGCTCCAAACATTTTGCATTTATATTGATATATGACATAATATTATATTATCATACAGTGTTAAACACTGTGTGTTTTTGAAAACGAATATATGATTTTAATTTGGCAGACAGAAAACATTTTCCTCATTTCAGGATTAAATACAGGTTTGTATTGAACCTGCTTTGTGGAACAAACCCAGGTCACGTTCATCAAATCATAAATAATTCTGTGTTTGCAGGTACGAACACGACGGCTCAGAAACGCTGCAGGACGGCATTCACCTCACGGCGTCAGACGGGACCAACTCCATCAGTTTTGTTCTGGATGTGTCCGTATGTCAGAGACACAACACACACAGGAGTCTTTTTTACACGTCACACACCTGTAAGAAGACGTGTGTTTGCAGGTGTCTCCGGTCAACGACCAGGTCCCCGTGCTGGCGGCTGGTCTGAGACCGGCGCTGAGCTGCGGTGAGGGACAGGAAGTTGTCATCTCAGCAGAGAACGTCTTCGCCTCCGACGCCGACAGCGACAACAGCAGCCTGGTGTTCCTCATCGCCCGGCAACCGCATCACGGCGTCGTGCTCCGGCGCGGTGACATCACCGACCGCTTCATTCAGGCCGACGTCAGCGCGGGGATCATCAGCTACAGACACACAGGTGACACCAGTACACACACGTACCTTTGATACTCAGTAATACACACATTCAGCGCTTATAGTCAGTAGTACTCACACACAAACTTTGTAGTACTTTGCAGTAAAGTGTGACAAAGCATAACATAACTCCAATCAGCTGTGTGTTACTCTGACTTCAGGTCAGGAGATCGGACTCGTTCCGCGTCAGGACACGATCACCTTCGTCATTTCGGACGAGGACGCAGACAACTCGGCTCTGTGCTGCGCCGGAGGACGTGCTGACGGCGGCGGTGGAAGTACCGCGGGCAGCAGGAGTACGACTCGGGTGAAGGACGATCTGCCCGTGTACGACCTTCACATCACAGTGTTTCCAGTCGACAGCCAGCCGCCCTCCGTCAGGACAGGTCAGTCGTTGGTTTGTGGCACCAACAAAACACACAGGATGCTTGTTGCCATGGACACCAGACACGTGTTAAATGAGAGTTGGAATCCGATGTGAACAAGAAGACGAAGGGGTGGTGGAGGACAAAGGTCACATGTTGTTCACTGTGACGTGCCTCTGTCCGTAGGAGACATGTTCGTGGTGGACGAAGGCGGAACGCGTCAGATGACGGCGTCTCACCTGCATGTGTCTGATGTGGACACGCAGGTGGACGAGCTGCTGGTCCGTCTCATCGCGCCACCTCAGTTCGGATACATCGAGAGCGTGCTGCCCAGTCCCGGCTTTGAGAAGAGCAACACGGGCATCAGCATCGGTACGTTCGGTACGATACCGATACTCCCATAGCTGAGACAGGAAGCAGGTGTCCGAGCCCTCTGTGCTTCTCCCTCCTCCAGAGTCCTTCCCGTACTCGGACGTCCTCGCCGGTCACATAAACTACGTCCAGTCTCGTCACGAGCGTCTGGAGCCGACGGCCGACCAGATGATGTTCTGTGTGTCTGACGGCAAACGTGACTCCGCCCACGTTCCCTTCTACATCATCATCAACCCAACAAACGACGAAGTCCCAGAGTTTCTGGCTCAGAACATCACAGTACGTCTGCATTTGCACCTGAACAGAGTACTCACTGTACTCGTTGTACTCGGAGTACTCCCTGACTGATCGTTGTGTTGTCCAGGTACAAGAAGGAGGGACGAAGACACTGGACTCGTCTGTCCTACACGCGATGGACCTGGACGTCCCAAAGAACATCCTAGTCTTCAGCGTGGTGACCCCCCCTCAGCACGGACGGATCGCTGTCCCCAGGCCCAGAGGACGTCAGGGGGACAGTCCTCCGTCCACGTCGCTGGAGTTAACAATGACTCAGCTGATCAACGGTACTTCTTCCTGTTACAGTACTGCATTCAAATACACCAGTGGAATGACATGTGTCCTCTGGTGAATACTGCAAACACACACACACACACTGTCCCTTTCAAGGCATACGTGTTACTATTACTTTACCTAACTAATACTTTAATAACAATAACCAAGTATGAAGGTAAAAATAAATTAACAAATAAGTACAAATACTGTAACTGGGTCAACGTCAACTTCTAGGTCCACGCGGTCTCTACTGCCTTTGAAATGAGTCAGTACTGCATGTGTCTGTCCTCTGTACTGCGTCTGAAGTGTGTCTGTACTGCATCTGTCCACTGACTGTGTCACCCCGTCGCTCCAGGTAAAACTCTGGCGTACGTGCACGACGACTCCGAGAACATGGACGACGGCTTCACCGTCCAGCTGAGCGACGGCAAACATCAGCTGCAGTGCCGGGTGCTGGTGAAAGTTCTGCCCGTGAACGACGAGGAGCCTCGTGTGGTCAGGTGAGGTCAGGTGAGGTCAGGTGAGGTCAGGTGAGGGGTCACAGGTCAAACGCCTTCTCTCGCGCCCTCAGAAACGTGGGACTGGAGGTGGAGCCGGGAGAATCCCGACTGATCACCGGCGTCTCACTCTTCGCTCATGACCCCGACACGCCGTCCTCCCGGCTCATGTACGTGTTTGAGCGCGTTCCTGCCGACGGGCTGCTGCAGCTGAAGGTTGGTGATTGAGAGTCTGACATGTCTGACAACTGCTGAGGGAACAACGGTGCATTCCAGCTGTATCCGATGTCTGAGTTCCCCATTTCCGGGTGAAAACGGAGTTGTTTGCGTTCCAGTTTCAGCACAACATAGTCCGTCGGTAAAAACCCGTCCTTGTTGCACTTGTTACACGTACAAACACACGTAAGAACAAATCAGCCCGTCGTGTGTGTACGACTTACTGAAACTGACAAAGACCTAAGTTAGTTTGTACTGACTGATACTGGTCTACTGACGCCATCTTGGATTCTGAGCCTCTGACAGGAAGTTACAAAGTGGAACGTTCTCCCAAGGTCAAATGTCACATGTCCCTAGATGTCGGTCCAACTCAGAGGACCTGAGTTCAGAATTCCTGCCAGGTTCCTTTAACCTCCAGAAGCGGCTAGCTCGCTGATTAGCACCTGGATGCTAATGGTTTCAGCTTGAAATAAAGAGCATAAAAAGTTAAATATACAGATTGAACACACTATTGGAGTAGTTCTGGCACAGTATTGTAGTATCACTACAATGTAACACTATGTAACACTCATCCTGTCCCAGAAAGGTCCGGACTGGTGGACGCTGACAGCCGGTGGAAACTGCACGCAGGAGATGGTGGATCTCAACCTGCTGCGTTACGCACACACACGCCTGCACGCCGCTGCTGCACAGGACGTCTTTGTCTTCTCCCTGATGGACGGACGCAACCGGTCCCCGCCGCAGCACTTCCACATCTCCGTCAAAGCTCTGGAGAAAGGTGCCAGTTGTCACGCTGGAACTGTCCATCAGACAAACATCTGAACGAACGTCCGTCCTCCGTGTCCACCGCAGGGAACATCGCCCTCTTCGTGAAGCCCGTGAGCGTCAGCCGCGGCAGCCGGGTTCTTCTCACCACAGACGTTCTTCTGGCCACAGACGGTGGCGACCAGCCCGAGGAGCTTCTGTACGAGGTCAGCCGTCCACCTTCTCACGGACACATCGAGTACGTCCAGCATCCTGGACACGTCATCCACAGCTTCAGCCAGATGGACGTCGCAGGAAACCTGGTGGCGTACGCACACGACGTCCGAGCGAGCAGATCCAAAGAAACCCTCCAGTGAGTCCGGAACCTTCTGGCAACTTCTCATGTCATGTTTCTGTATGAAGTACTTTTAGGATCCTTCAAACACCTCTCAGTATCATTTGGCAGTAGTCACTTGCAGTAATACTGAGTAACAGTGCGATAGTACTCAGTAGTACTGAGCAGGAGTCAGTAGTACTCCATGGTACTGAGCAGGACTCTGCGTTCCGGTAGGTTCATGGTCAGTAACGGGAAGACGAGTCGTAACGGAACCTTGGAGTTGACGGTGGAGATGGTGGATCGCGTCCTTCCGTCTCTGACGTCCAACAAAGGCGGGACAGTGTCCAGAGGATCGTCCGTGGTTCTGGGACCCGACCTCCTCGCCCTGTCCGACCCAGACACGCCCCCCTCCGCCCTGACCTTTGCCCTGGTGCAGCCGCCTCTCTACGGCAGGTTGGTGTTGGCCGGACGCGCGCTGGCTGCTGGTTCACGCTTCACCCAGGTAGACCTGCAGGGGGAGCAGCTGAGCTACGAACACGACGGAGGGGGGGCACAGATCGACAGGTTCAGCTTCACCGCAGCGGACGCCACCGCCCGCGGCTTCCTGCTGGACGGGCGGCTGCAGGCCGAGCCGGTGTTCTTCACCATTCAGGTACACGATCAGGTGTGGTATTAGCTTTAGCAACAGCTAGCAAACACCTGACAGGAGCGGTTCACGTGTTCATTCAATGAAGAACAATTATTTTGACCTGGGGCTGGATTATTGTAGTAATCAATTAGTGGATTACTACAGAACTGAGTACTGGATTGGTTTGTTTTCTCATGTTTCTCATGTTTCAACCTTCTTTGGTTTTCTCACTCATATCAAAGTTAACCACCAGGTGTTTTGTCTGATCAGATCGTACCTGTTGACGTGTCACCTCCTGAGATTGTCAAGCTCCTCCCACTTTGGAGGGCGGAGCTTCTAGACGATGGAAGATATGGAATCTTTCTGTCGTCTCGCGAGCTGAAGGCCGAGGACGGCGACAGCAGAGAGGACGAGCTGGTGTTTGCCATCGTCCGCCAGCCGGCCTTCGGTTACCTGGAAAACGTCACGACAGGTGAGCACAACGTTCGTCAGAGGTTCACACGGAACGCCAGTCCAACGTTTGTTCCTGCAGGTGGGTTCGTACGCAGGCGGTTCTCTCAGACGGAGCTGGGCCGAAGAACCATCGTCTACATCATCAACCTGCAGGCGGCGTCTCTGACCGACAGTTTGGACTTCAAGGTGTCGGATGCTTCCGGAAACTCTGGGTCCACTCACAGGTAAGATCTGATTTGTCCTCGATTGTTCACCTGTTAGTTCTTCACCTGTCGGCTGTTCCTGTTGCTTCAGGCTCGAGCTCAGCTGGTCCAGTGTGGAACTGACTCAGTCCAGGTTCTCTGTGTGTGAGGATCAGCGGAGCGTCTCCGTGGAGATCGTTCGGAAAGGAAACCCGGCCGAGTCGGCGTACGTCACAGTGAAGGTGTGTACGTGGTGCTGAAACACTCCTCAGCTTCAGGAACGACACGGTGCTGATGTTTCCCTCACATGAACACATGAACCACCTGTTTCTCTGCAGGTGAAGGAGGCGACTGCGACCGCGGGAAAAGATTTCATCATCAGTCCTTCGTCCCTGGTCCAGTTCGATCCAGGTTCGTCTGACTCTTGAACGAACCCTCCCAGCTCATCAATGATCAACGGTCCAGGACAAAGGTGTCCTGACGTGTGGACCGACTGCTGTGAGACGCTGTGATGTCTCCGTCTCTGCAGGCGTGTCAAGGAGGAGCTGTCACATCCGGCTGGTTCAGGACCAGCTGCTGGAGCCGGACGAGATGTTTGAGGTTCTGCTCCAATCCCCTGAGGGCGCTGTGATCGGAGGCGTCAAGAACGCCCAAGTAATCATCAGGGACTCAGGTAGAAGACAAGTTTTTTACTTTACTAATATGGATCCAAAGTGACCACAGCAGTTTCCCAGGACAATGTGGGCCGAAGGACGCTGCTGTCCCCAGAGGACAGGTCCCTCAGCCACCAGAGACTCGTGGAGACAGTGTCTCCAGACCTGGACGTGTCCCGTCAAAGAAGAGACTCCGAGTCAGCAGCAACCCGAAGGCGGTAAGTCCCAGTGAGGACAGCTGGGGGACGACTGGAGGACTTCCACTGACCCGGCCCCCGTCTCTCCTTCTTCTTCCTCCGTTGTCTCAGATTGCACCTTCAGCTGTTTTCCACAACGGGACAGACGTGGTTTACACGGTGAGCAGCGTCCGTCTGTGTGGACGTCCTGGTGTGTCCTCAAACTGACTCAGTTCTTCTCTGGTGTCCAGTTTCATGGGATCATGCAAATGAAGGTAGAAGACGACTCGTCCCCCGAGAGGACTGGACGGAAGGCGGAGGTCCACGTTGTCAGCAGGGGGCGCCAGCAGCAGACGCCTGAACCAAGTTCTCTACTCAGAGGGCGAGTGAGTGTCTCTGCCGCCTCCAGCTATGTCTCATGTTGTCTCACGTTGTCTCATATTGTCTCACATTGTCTCATGTTGTCTCATGTTGTCTCATGTTGTCTCATGTTGTCTCATGTCTCATGTTGTCTCATGTTGTCTCATGTCTCATGTTGTCTCATGTCGTCTCACGTCGTCTCACGTCGTCTCATGTTGTCTCATGTTGTCTCACGTTGTCTCACGTTGTCTCATGTCATCTCATGTCATCTCATGTCGTTTCATGTTGTCACATATTGTCTCATGTCTCATGTTGTTTCATGTTGTCTCATGTTGTCTCATGTTGTCTCATGTCTCATGTTGTTTCATGTTGTCTCATGTTGTCTCATGTTGTTTCATGTTGTCTCAC
>CAAKHB010008627.1:47520-58068 GCA_901007665.1 Aeoliscus strigatus
ACAGACGCAAACAGATGTTCACCGCAAGTCCAGTCATGATTCTGTCTCTTCAAAGGTCCGACAGTCTTCAGAAGAACCAGGAGCTGGAGTTTGATCGCAACAGAGAACGATTCCAGTTCTTGAAGGTAGAAAACATCTGGAGCGTGTCTCAGTGATTCACGTTTCACCAGTGAGCGTCATGTTGTGTCCAGTGGGGCTCGACGGCCTTCAGGAACATGCGGATCATTCCTCCGGGCAGTGGAATCGTTCACCAGGTCAACCTGGAGTATCTGGCCCGGGTGGTGTTTGACCACGACGGCTTCTTTTACCCCGACAGCCTGGTGGGGACCGACTCACACACCACCATGATCAACGGGCTGGGAGTTCTGGGCTGGGGTCAGTAACCACTGTCACATGTGTCGAAATACACAGAAAAAGAACACGAAAAACAAAGTCAAAGATTTATAGTTTTTCTATTTCAAAAAAGTACTGTTTAATTTTTTTTAATTTTTAATTTTAATTGTTTATTTTACTGAAAAAGTATTTTTTTTTTTAAATATAATTAAAATAAAAATAAAAATCGAAATACCTTAATGGCCGATACTTGCTGTCTGACGTTAACTGTCAGACAAACATGCAGCTCTCCTGGGTGGAGGGCCTCTCTTGTTCTTGGTCACATGGTTGGTAACCCCCCCCCACCCCCCCCGTTGACAGAAAGGCCCTCAGAGAGCAGCCCTCCACCAACTGACACCTCTCCAACTAGTTTGTCCAGTCGTCTGCGTGATCCACTTCCTGATTGACGCACAGATACACCAGAGTATTCTTCACGAGTTCTCTCTGACCACAGAGACTTTCTTCTGTGTTGTTTGCCTCAAACACACTGTTGCACAACGTCCTCGCTGACCATCAAACCCTGATCCTATTTTAAATGCATCATGCGGTCACAAACACCTCCAGGGTCTTTGTTTATCTTTATGTCTCTTGTTTGTCCCAACCCAAAGATTGCTATCAGTCAGTGTTGCCATGGTAACATAACCCTTAGGACTCAATTCCAGTGTCCTGTCGTCATGGTAACCTACTGGAAACAGGAAGTAACGCCGTATATATGACCAGTGCCGTCATCTGCGGTTCTCCGGTGTTGTCTAGCGCCACTTGGTGGCGGTGTTGAGTAACATCTGAATATCAGCTCTCAGGCGGCGGATGACTACAGAACGGTCACGTGACGGTGTGTGTTTCTGTGTGGAAGGTGTGGGTGGAATCGAGGCGGAGGCGGTGATGCTGGGTCAACCCATCAGCATGGTTCTGCCTCAGGTGGTCGGCTACAAGCTGCACGGAACCCCGGACAGGTTCATCACCTCCACGGACATCGTCCTCACGGTGACAAAGGTATCGGCCTGTACGGCGCCCGCTGGTCTCACTCCTCTGGTCCGGTCTCATCGCTCCTCCTCTCTCCTGATGTCAGCACCTGCGTCAGGTGGGCGTGGTGGGGAAGTTTGTGGAGTTTTTCGGGCCGGGCGTGGCTCAGCTGTCCATTGCCGACAGAGCCACCATCGCTAACATGTGTCCGGAGTACGGAGCGACGGCGGCGTTCTTCCCTGTGGACGCCGTCAGCATCCAGTACCTGAAGCAGACCGGTGAGTCGGTGTCCTGCTGGAACTGTTTGACAGCAAAGATCCATGGAATGTGACAGACGTGATCGTTGTCATGGCGATCGGACCTGACTTTGTCGATACAGGACGAGAAGAAGAGAAACTGTCCTTCATCACCAAGTACCTGCAGGCCGTGGACATGTTCAGAGACTACAACAACGTCTCTCAGGACCCAGATTTCTCTCAGGTCAGGACGAACATTTGTCAGTGTGTATAGATATTTTCAAATATTTCAAGTGCTCCATTGCTCCTTTGTAAACATGTATTTTACTTTACTTGACACAGCAGTACTTAAATTACCTTGTGAATTTCTCCTGGGAGATAAAATAACGCCTCTATCGATCTGTTATGTTACGCTACGCTATGTTAAGTTATGCTTTGTCGTTACGCCGCGTCGTTACGATACATTATGTGAAGTTATTCTTTTTTTTTTTACTTTATGTTGCGTTGCTGTAATAAACTTTTCTTTTCTATTACTTCATTTCACTTGACCTGGCGTCACTTTACTGTTATTTGATTGTGTTTTATTTCATTCTGCCACAAGTACTCTTAACACGTGTGTGTGTGTGTGTGTGTGTGTGTGTCAGGTGGTGGAACTGGACCTGAGTACGGTGGTTCCGTGCTGCAGCGGCCCCAAGAGGCCTCAGGACAGGATCCCTGTCACTGACATGAAGAAGGACTTTGAGTTGTGTTTGGGGGCAAAGGTTGGTACAACTGGACCGGTGGACCCCGGTGGTTTCCAGAACCGTCCTGACCCCACGCTGTGGTCTGTGCTTTGCAGCAAGGTTTCAAAGGTTTCCAGGTGGCCCCTGAGCAGCACAGCGCCGCCGTCCCGTTCCAGTTTGGTGGGAACGAGTACGAGCTGAGTCACGGCTCCGTGGTCATCGCCGCCATCACCAGCTGCACCAACACCAGCAACCCGTCCGTCATGCTGGGAGCCGGTGAGTCAACTCGACCGGCTGCGTTGAATTACCGCAACACAGAGAGCTGGGGAGGTCACGTGACGTCAAACGGTCCAATCGACGACCTGACTTCAGAATCCAACATGGCGTCAGTCAGGAGGACTGTGACAACTACGACAGGTTTTTATGATGTCCCATGAAACTAGAACGCACCATCAGCTGATTGTGTATGTGTGTGCACGTTTGGGCTGCAGGACTCCTGGCGAAGAAGGCGATCGAGTGCGGTCTGAGCGTGAAGCCGTACATAAAGACAAGTCTGTCACCGGGCAGCGGGGTGGTCACCTACTACCTGAAGGAGAGTGGAGTCATGGACTACCTGTTCCAGCTGGGGTGAGACGCTCGCACACACACACACACACACACACACACACACTGGGTGACTACATGTGTGATACCCTGACGTGGTTAAATGCTGCTGTAAGTGTGTGTGAGTGTCAGTGCAGACAGTTTCTGTGTGTGTGTGTGTGTGTGTGTGTGTGAGAGGTGTGTGACCATGTCTCTCTGATGCTTGTGTCTCCGTCAGCTTTGAGGTTGTTGGCTATGGCTGCATGACGTGTATAGGAAACAGTGGCTCCCTCCCTGAGCAGGTGGTGGAGGCCATCACTCAGGTACTGATGACATGTCTCCCTCCCTCGCCCGTCCCCCCGCCGCGTCGATCAGCTGGTAGGTCAGAAGATGGCGGTCGTCCTCACTGTGCCATGTGTTCCAGGGGGATCTGGTGGCGGCAGGAATCCTGTCGGGGAACCGGAACTTCGAGGGACGAGTTCACCCCAACACCAGAGCCAACTACCTGACGTCTCCTCCGCTGGTCATCGCCTACGCCATCGCTGGGACGGTGAGGATCGACTTTGAGACCGAGCCGATAGGTGAGCTGACGCACATGAGACCGAGGAGGTCGCAGAAATAAAAGAATCCATGTTCAGATGATAATGAAAATAAATATGATCCATGTAACAACACATACATCATTTAATACACAGAACATCAGTGTGTGCGTGGACTGTGGATGTCCCAGCTCACACACACACACACAGATGGATTTAGCAGGACAACATCGATTGGAGTCTGGTTTTCTTATCTTGTCGTGTTTGTGTCGCAGCCGTTAACTCTGAAGGACGTGAGATCTTCCTGAGGGACATCTGGCCCACGCGGGACGAGATCCAGGCTGTGGAGAGGAAGTTTGTCATCCCGTCCATGTTCAAAGAAGTTTACGAGAAGATCGAGGTTCTTTCACCTTCGTTTGTCCGTCGTCCTCGAGGTTCTGATGTCTCAGACGTGTTTGTCACGTGTCTGTAGAACGTCAATGAGCGCTGGAACTCTCTGGAGGCTCCGTCTGAGAACCTGTACACCTGGGACCCCACGTCCACTTACATCAAGTCTCCACCGTTCTTCGACGGCTTGGTCAGCGCACAAATATCACTGACACACACACACACACACAACGTACGGTACTAGAACACACGTAGAAATAAAGTGTATTATGAGTTTTACTGGTGTGATCACCAGAGTGTCTGAAAGCCCTCAGTGAAAAAATAACCTGACACAGACGGTGACGCTGCTGATACACTCGTGCTAGCATACTTTGTAGTACCGTAATTACATGAATATTTACGCTGAAAACGTCCAGTTGTTCCTGAAAGTTGAGAAGTGTCTGGGAGCGAGGACAAGGAGAAAACATCCATCGGTCCCTGGAGGTGGAGAACAGAGATGCTGCTGTCATGCTGCCGGCGAATCATTACCGTAATGACATCCACTTGGATGTGACGTGCAACCATTTAACTGAGTACAGTTAGTTGTGGTATCAGCGGTGATACCGTCGGTGTTACTCAGGAAGTGATGAGCGTTGATTTATTGGTGTGTGTGTGTGTGTGTGTCGTCTGTCTCCATTCAGACGATGCAGCTGCAGCCTCCAAAGTCCATCAACGACGCCTACGTGCTTCTGAACCTCGGCGACTCGGTCACCACTGACCACATTTCTCCTGCTGGCAACATCGCTCGCACCAGCACCGCGGCGCGCTACCTGACGAGCAGAGGGTGAGTCCCCTGACCCGGACACTCTCAGCAGTGAGACCGAATCACCACCAACGATTCGGCCCCCTCCGTCTCACAGGTTGACCCCACGTGACTTCAACTCGTACGGCTCCCGGCGGGGGAACGACGCGGTGATGGCCAGAGGGACCTTCGCCAACATCCGCCTCTTTAATAAGTTCCTCAACAAGCAGGCGCCCCAAACGGTCCACCTGCCGACTGGGGACACGGTCAGTGCTTCACGCCTGTGAGACGCAGATACGAGGGGTGACGTCCGACAGCTGAGGGAGCTGGTCCCTGTGGCAGTCAAACGTCTGACTGATCCTGGATTTTCACAATATCTTTGATTCACCTCAAAGGGTGACGAGTAGCGTTGTGTTGGAGCATAGGGTACGGTGTAACATGACAGTGTAACACTATGGTGTAGTGGTCAAGTGTTCCATGGTGTAGACGCTCTCCAATGACTCAGACATCTGGTGGAAGACGAACGTTTCCAAACATGAGCGAGCGTCAGAATGCTGCCGACTCAGCTCGTGGGTTGATGGCGTCCTGTGACCCTACCTGTGTCCCGTCCCTCCAGCTGGACGTGTTTGACGCTGCAGAGCGGTACCAGCAGGCAGGAACCCCTCTGCTGGTGCTGGCTGGGAAGGAGTACGGCTCGGGCAGCTCCAGAGACTGGGCGGCCAAAGGTCCCTTCCTGCTGGTGAGACGCTCCTTCAGACGCCGCTCGGCCGAGCTCAGCACGTGTCCGGTATCTAACGCTCCG
The DNA here is from genome assembly GCA_901007665.1 of Aeoliscus strigatus. Lineage (NCBI taxonomy): Eukaryota > Metazoa > Chordata > Actinopteri > Syngnathiformes > Centriscidae > Aeoliscus > Aeoliscus strigatus. The sequence goes on from CAAKHB010008627.1 coordinate 52,905, forward strand.
TCCCCTCAGGGCATCAAAGCGGTGCTGGCTGAGAGCTACGAGCGGATCCATCGCAGTAACCTGGTGGGGATGGGAGTGATCCCGCTGGAGTATCTGCCCGGAGACACGGCTGAAAGTTTGGGCCTGACGGGCCGAGAGCGCTACACCATCAGCATCCCCGAGCAACTGACGCCGCGCATGACCGTCCCCGTGCAGGTTGGTTTGTTTCCGTCACGTGTGAGACGCCGACGGTTCGGTTCCCGTCCTGAGCTCGTGTCCTCCCGCTTCCACAGCTGGACACGGGGAAAACGTTCCAGGTACGCATGAGGTTTGACACGGACGTGGAGCTGGTTTACTTCCACCACGGAGGAATCCTCAACTACATGATCCGCAAGATGTCGGAGAACTGACGGCCGTCCTGTCTGTGTGTGTGTGTGTGTGTGTGTGTGTGTGTGTGTGTGTGTGTCTGTGTGTGTGTGTGTAATAAAGGACATGTGTCATCTCAACATGTTTTACTGTTTTATTTCCACCATTCAGCGGTTTCCTAGCTGGTCTGTGGTTGTAGTGACTCAACGACTGTAGCACACAGTACACCGTGCTCCTACACACCTGAATCAGTCTCTGGGAAGTTCTGCAGAGGCCCGACAACGAGCTGCTGATTTGACTCAGGTGTGTAGGAGCAGGATAGGTGGCCCTCGAGGACCGCTTTGGACACCCCTGTACCCCTGTCGTACAACACCCCACAGCAACGGCGTGAAGCGGGTTTATTCCAGAATGAATACATGCACATGACGTCTGAGTTTGTTGGTTGATGAGAAACACAGAACGGTTTGTTTCCAAATCTGCTGCTGCCACAGATACAAGAAATCCCCATCTGTCCCATCGCTAAGAAAACTTGTCTGTTGTCAGGGCAACAGACCAGAGGGTACCACTGATGGAGCTGATGGACAGAGACACGCAGGAACTCAGACATGTTTCTTTTTAAAATGAATGAACGCATCATAACACAGGTAAATATAAATGATTCAATAGGTTTGTACAGAATGTTTATGCTCGTTCATGTCGTAACTACGTCTTAACGAGAATCACGTCTGTTTGTTTTATCTGCCCTTTGAAAGTTATTTAACTTTCACTGTGTGCACACGCTCAGGTGATTCTGGAGTGGGGAGGGGCCACATTCAGGAGGAGAACTGCTGAGTCGTACCGGTGAAGGTCACTGAAGTGGACGTCTGCAGGTGAGCAGGAGCCTTCGTCTGGAGCCGGTGGGCGTGTGGGGCTGATGGTTCCAGACACCTTCTCTAACACCTCAGACGTCACAGGTGTCAGCTGTTTGTTTTTATTTTATTCACCAACGCACCGTTTCATCCACATCACACGTTCATTTGCGTTGCTATGGCAACAGACTAACAGCTCACTCTGAGGATGAGAGGAGACACCTTTTCCTCAGGTGACTTCAGGATCTCACACACACACACACACTCCCTTTTCTTTGCTGATACTTGATGTCATTTTATTCATTTATTATGTTGTTGATGTTTATCGGACGTGTTGATGGTTTCAGTTTGAATTTAGATTGTTTATCTGGTTGTCAGTGGTTGTTATCCACCTACAGTCTGTATGTATGTTGTATTTGTTGAGACGTCTGACATCACAAGCATTCTGACTGAACCGTGGCCACACACACACACACACACACACACACACACACACACACACACACACACAGTTCATGAGCAGTTCACTTCTGGTCATTTCTCCAGCGTGCATGTGAATGTCTGCTCAATGATCTTACAGTTTGTGTTTGTCTGCGTGCGCGTGCGCGCGTCTGTGTATGTGTGGCGGTTCCTCGGTGAGTCTCCTGATAAATACTGGTGGCAGCTGCTGCCATGGCAACACCATATTGCACCCCGCCCCCCTCCATCGCACCCTTTTCTTTCTCTCCTCCCCCTGCTCGACCACTCCCCCCCTTACACACACACACACACACACACACACACACACACACACACACACACCCTCCACCCCCCACTGCTCCACAGCCTCCCCGCCGGTGAGGACCAGAGAGGAGAGGAGTCCTCCGGTGGAAGGAGTGGAAGGAAGAAGAGGAGTGAGGATGAGTGAGGAGAACCACTGCAGGCTGGATCCCAGCGAGCGCCTCCTGGCGCTGGGGCAGAAGAGGAGGAGACCCAAGAAGGTAGGAGCCGTCTGAGCAGCGTGCTGCGCGGCGTGCGTGTGTGTGAGGGGGTGGAGCAGGTGGAGCGGTTGTTGTGTCACTGAGAATCAGGTTCAGTTTCATTCTTCACATTCACACTCTTTTTTTTTATTTTTAAAAATCAATTGAGAATCACATCCTCCTCCTCCTCCTCCTCCTGGTCCAGCGTGTTGTTGTGAACACCTCCAGTAGTGGGAGGGGGGGGGTCCTGTGACACACTGACAGGGTGGGTCCCTGCTCCACTCTTTGTTGCTGAGCCACGCACACACACACACTTCATATTGGTTTCATCCCATCAAACGAATATTCTTTTTCAGTCTCATTTCTATTTATTGTTGAATTTGTACAACGACTGACATGAGAACACACACACACACACACACACACACACATTAATCATCTGAGGGAAAACAGATGAGATCTAGGAGCTGTTGTGTGCTCAAGTATCCACATATCTACACATATACAAATATACATTTCTTTTGTCTCTTTTATAGAGAAATCTGCGTAAATAATCTGATATTGATGATTAGGAATGAAGATTCCTGGTTCCTGATGTAGAGTCAGTGTGTGAACGGATGAAGGTGGACGTGTGGACGCTCCCACCTGCTCCGGTAACGGGTCATGGTCGTGGTCGTGGTCATGGTCGTGGTCGTGGTCGTAGTCATGCTAAAGTCGGTCCCAGCAGAGACGACCGGTGTTGTTCTTGTTGTTCTTGTCCTGTCCAGTCGTCTGGAGGTCTGTCAGTCGGTGAAGCTGCTCTGAAGTTGGACTGAAGGTTCCGGTCCGGTGTGACAGTGCATCCTGACATGGGAGATGTAGGTTTGGACCGGTGGACGTGGGTCAGCTGTGGGTCAGCTGTGGGTCAGCTGTGGGTTGTTGTCATCTGGAGCCGTGAATCCTGACGTCACGGTTGAGTTTAGGGTTTAGATGCTTCAGCTGTTTCTCCAACGTTCTCAAGTGGAGCGACAAACTGTCTGTCATGGAGACAAACTGGTGACAGGGTGAAATCTAGACTGGTGTGTGTGCGTGTGTGTGTGTGTGTGTGTGTTCCAAGGCCTCATGTATGATTCAGCTGACAGGTCATGTGCTGATAAACGTTTGAGGCTGATCTGATGTGTGTGTGTGTGTGTGTGTGTGTGTGTGTGTGTGTGTGTGTGTGTGTGTGACATTAAATTGCTGTAGATCTGCTGATCTTATGAACTGATATATTGATAATTGAGCTTTTTCATGAGTCAACTTGATCAGATTTAGAAAGTATAAAGGAAGTGACGTGTTTCAGTACTTTGGTCGAGGCAGAAGGTCTCCTGGACTGAGAGTAGAATGATGTAGATGTACGCGTACGTACACGTACACACAGTAGATGTACACGTAGAGTAGAAGTACTCAAGTTCTCCTCTGATCTCAGCTCACAGTGACGGCGCCGTCACATTCCAAAGGAGCTTCTGCTGCGATGCGTTCAAGGACACGTCACAGACACTGAGCAGACTTGTGTTTGACAAAGAAACGTCTCTTTGTGCTCCAGCAGCTTCCAGAGGGCAGAGAACACAAGAAAACCGCCTGTATGTCACTGTTCCACTTCATGAACGGAACAGAGCCACAGGTCACAGGTCGCAGGCGTAGGTGCTCTGGTATGCTGCTGCTCACACACACACACACACACACACACACACACACACACGCTCACACGCTGCTTCATTCACAAACGTGTTTCATTTCACCATAAAACATGAATGTCTTTGTCAATGACATTTTCACTTTGGACAAATGATCCCGTTTACTTCTGAAGTCAGAGCTACGGTGTCAGTCGGTGCACACACACCGTGCGCACACACACACACACACACACTGTAAGACGTGCAGCCAGTGAACGTGACAAACAAACTCTTCCACAAATCGATTAACGATGAGTTTGTGTTTCACTGAGAAACTTTCTGCACTTTGATCCTGACTCAGGTGACTCGGCTCGGTTCAGTCAGTCTGTTCATACACACACACACACACACACACACACACACACACACACGATATTCAGATAAATGTGGGTGTCATCATATGTAATGAGTGTGTTCTCCCACTTACAGACCCATCACCCACCTTCCTGTGGCCTGGGGCTGAATTAATCATGTTCTTATACTTTACCCCCTCTGTGCACACACACACACACACACACACACACACACACACACACACACACACACACACACACACACACACACACACACACACACACACACACACCTCCCTGTGGCCTCCATCCATTATTCAATACCTCACATGGGCATGTGTGTGTCTGCTGTTATTACATTGCAGCTGATTGTGTGTGTGTGTGTGTGTGTGTGTGTGTGTGTGTGTGTGTGTGTGTGTGTTCTGTGCCATGATCACGTCCATGAGGACAGTGGTTCTGGTTCTGGTTCTGACCTCCTGGCTGACAGTGGAAGAAGAACGTGAACAGGTTGTAGGAACCAGGAGAACGTAGTTCCAGTGAACTCCAAACTCATGTATGTCTCCATCATCCTGCTGCTCTTGTGATTCTGGTTCTGGTTTCTCTGGTCCTGGTTCTGGTTCTGGTTCTGGTTCTGGTTCTGGTTCTGATGTTGCTGCTTTAAACTCAAAGTTGGCCCACACAACAGTCCATCTCTCTCACACTCACTGAGGACTGAGAAGAAGAGGGAGGTACCTGTGTGTGTGTGTGTGTGTGTGTGTGTGTGTGTGTGTGTGTTCTCACTCCTCCACTAACCTTTGTCTCTTCATTACAACAATCTGAATCTGGGTCAGTCGAAAAGTCTCCTCTATTTTTGTCCTCGTAATCCGTGTGTGTGTGTGTTTGCGTGCTTGCGTGTGTGCGTGTGTGCGTGTGTGTGTGTGTGTGTGTGTGTGTGTGTGTGTGTGTGTGTGTGTGTGTGTGTGTTAATTCCACCACACACTAATCCACTCACAGTCAGTAAGACTGTCCTGTACTTGCGCCTCCCC
>CAAKHB010008627.1:81507-93983 GCA_901007665.1 Aeoliscus strigatus
ACCCCCCCCCCCCCCCACAGCCCTGTCATTGTGGAGATCCCTCACTTCGCCGCTCTGCGGGGGCGTGAGCGGGAGCTGGTGATTCTGAGGAGTGAGACAGGAGATGGCTGGAAGGAGCATCACTATGAACCCACCCCGGACGAACTCAACCAGATCCTCAACGGCATGGACGAGGGTCAGTACTACGAGCACTACGAGTACGATTATGATGAGCACAAATATGACTAGTATGATTACTACAAGTACGTCTAGAACAACTACTATGAGTACGAGTACGACTAATAAGAGTACTATGAGTACAACGAGTAAAAGTACGAGTATGAGTAACAGCGCCACTCACAGGTCTGGAGGAAGTACTACAGCATTTGACCTGGAGACGATTCTGTGTTTCTGGAAATCTTTAAAACGGTTTGTTGTTCCGTCTCCACGTGGACGTGGACTCACTGTCCAGTGTCGCCTCCTCCTGCAGACCTGGACACTCAGGAGGAGCTGGACAGGAAGCGGATCTGTCGGATCATCACCAGGGATTTCCCTCAGTACTTTGCTGTGGTGTCACGCGTCAAACAGGACAGTCACCTGATCGGTCCCGAGGGCGGAGTCCTGAGCAGCTCCGTGGTTCCTCAGGTGCAGGCGGTGTTTCCTGAGGGGGCGCTAACCAAACGCATCAGGGTCGGACTGCAGGTGAGTGTGTGTGTCAGATGTTTCAATGGGTGATGTCACTTCCTGTGAACACGTCCTCCTGCTGACGTCGTCGCTCTGTCACAGACGCAGCCCGTGAGCGTGGACGTTGCGAGAAAGATCTTAGGGAGCAAGGCGACGTTCAGTCCCGTCGTCACTCTGGAGCCGCGCAGGAGGAAGTTCCACAAACCCATCACCATGACGATACCTGTGCCCAGCAGCTCTGAGCCCGTTCACCACGGCTTCACAGGAGACACCCCCAACCTGAGACTGCTGTGCAGCATCACCGGTCAGACACACACACACACACACACACTCCTACATTCACATACGGTTTCACACACACTCACACACCCTGATGTTGCCCCGGTGTGTTCAGGTGGGACCACCCCGGCGCAGTGGGAGGATATAACAGGAACGACCCCGCTGACATTCATCAATGACTGCGTGTCGTTCACCACCAACGTGTCGGCACGGTAACAGAGCGTCAGTGACGTCGGATACGCCGGCGTCGTCGTCAAACACCTGACTTCCTGTCTTCCGCCGCAGATTCTGGCTCATCGACTGCCGACAGATCCAGGAGTCGGTCAACTTCTCCTCCCAGGTTTACCGTGAAATCATCTGCGTCCCGTACATGGCCAAGTTCGTCATCTTCGCCAAGACCCACGACCCCATCGAGGCGTGTCTGCGCTGCTTCTGCATGACGGACGACAAGATCGACAAAACCCTGGAGCACCAGGAGAACTTCACCGAGGTGGCTCGCAGCCGAGACGTGGAGGTGAGGAGGCCAACAGCTCTGACGCAGCGTGTGACGGTCGTTCATTCCAAAAGAAAGAAAATTCTAGAATGAAGGCGCATGAGGGTTTTACGTGCAGGGGGCGCGCACACACACACACACACACACACACACACACTCATCCGGTGTGTGTGTGTCCCAGGTCCTGGAGGGAAAACCCATTTATGCCGACTGCTTCGGGAACCTGGTTCCTCTCACCAAAAGTGGCCAGTTCCATCTCTTCAGCTTTTTTGCCTTCAAGGAAAACAGACTGTCTCTGTTTGTCAAAGTGAGTTTCCTGCGGTGTAGTGTCAGTCCTCAGTATTGGTTCATTCAGACAAACAGCTCATTCGTGTCGCTGCAGATCAGAGACAACGCTCAGGAGCCGTGTGGACGATTGTCCTTCATGAAAGAACCCAGGAACTACAGGTCACTGAGCCAAAGCGCCATCTGCAACCTCAACATCAGCCTGCCGTCATACTGCAAGGTGAAGACCCCCCTCATGTCGAGGAGGAAAAACTAGTGTCTGGTACCGAGTCGAGTCAACTAACACACACACACTATTATCTGACTTCACCTCGCATGAATTACTTTTCTTTAGAGCAACACAAAGATGTACGACATGTATTGTGCATAGTGTCGTAATACTTGTGTTACTCAGCATGAGTGAACCAGCCAACATTCTTTCAGCCTGTAGCCTGTAGCTCCTAGCCTTAGCTTGTAGCTCCTAGCCTTTAGCCTGTAGCTCCTAGCCTTAGCTTGTAGCTCCTAGCCTTTAGCCTGTAGCTCCTAGCCTTAGCCTGTAGCTCCTAGCCTTTAGCCTGTAGCTCCTAGCCTTAGCCTGTAGCTCCTAGCCTTAGCCTGTAGCTCCTAGCCTTAGCCTGTAGCTCCTAGCCTTAGCCTGTGGTCCCTAGTCTGTAGCTTGGAGCCTCTGGCCATCATTTGCTTCTGATTTACGACGCATATAAGATAAAACCACAAAACCAAGAGAGAATAGAAAGAGAACGTATGAAAATCAACACTGATACTGGTGCCTAGTGGTAATTATATCATCAGTACACACATGTGCATGTGTTTAAAGAGAGCGGTACAAGATGGTGTACATGCAGTAAGCAAACGACATCAGAAGGTTGTACATGATGAAGTACAGTACGTCTCCAACTATATGAAGCAGATTATTGAATGTGCACAGCAGTGTTATGTGTTCTCTATTCACTCAGGTGTGTGTCAGTAACACACCAGAGAACACAGCTCCTAGTACTACTGACGTACATGAATATGAACGATGTGAATTTAAAGGGATAAAAACACATGACACACATGTTGCCTTTAATCTGTCGCCGCTGCCCCCTGCTGGCCACAGGTTCATATTCATGTTTGGAATGTTGCGCTTCCCTTCCCGGGAATCATGCTGTTGTCTTTGTTGCTATGGTATCTATACCCCCCCGCCCCCCCTCCCGACTCCTGTAATCTGTAATATTCCTGTTGTTCTCTGTCTGTACATCTCTTTGCTCTTTGCTCCCAAAGGAGTCAGACTCAGACCCAGAGGACGAGGTAACCCCCCCCCCACACACCACCATCTACACTCGTGTTTCAAGTAGTTCTGAGTTTCATTGTGTTCAGTGTGTTATTTGTCACGTGCATGTTCAGTGTGTGTGTGTGTGTGTGTGTCATTTCTGTACATTAAAGCTACATTATATTTGTCTCCTGTATTAATGAAACTTTAATTGGGATCTGTCTATTTTCTGTTTCCAGACCGGCAGAACGCCTCCAAAATGTAAGAGGACATTTCTTCTATAATACACAATAATACTCACGTGTCTGCATGTGACATTGTTATTAATAGAACGAATATTAGAAAGGTGATCAGTTGATTGTAAATTAACTTAAGTGGGCCAATTATTTTTCCACCATATTAAATATTAAACCCTTTTCATTGTTTTTGTCTCTCGTCAAATGAGACGTCACATCCTCGGGGTTTATTCTTCCTCAGGGTTTTGTTTTCTTTCACTTGCTTTACTGTCACTCAACTTCCTGTCGTTCCCACTCTGAGATCAGACACGTGGAGGAAAGTTTACAGCCAATGTACCTATGTATGTAGGTAAAAATGACATTTAGCGGTACGTGACTGAAGATGATCAGGTTTTCATGTTTACATCTGATCCAGAATCAGTGGAACGAGTTCACATTCACGTGAGGCGACTCAGAGTTCATCACTGATACAAACCATCAAATCACTTCACGTGAATGTGGACACACTCAGCTTCTGGTATCTGGACAAACACTGATGAGTGACTGATGTTCTGCTGCTCAGCTGGACAACAAACAAACAAACAAACGTGGGAAAGATGGCTGACGATGTCTGCTTAACACCAGGGTGTTTGCACTTCTTTAGCCGTTAATTCCACACAGTTTTTGTCCACAGTATTATTATTCCTCCACGTGTTCTGTTGTAAATAAACTAGTTCATATGAATCATCTACTTTCTAAGACCTTCTTGTCTTTGTCTCTTAGCAATGTGACTAGTACACAGACAGTACACAGTGAAATTTGACCTGTACAGTTAAGAAAACTTGTCAAACTTAGAAAATACAGACAAAAGCGTATACATCAAAGTTAATGACGTGTAACTGCAGCAGTTGTGTCATTGGCCCTGTTTGACCACATTACTAATCAAGGCAAAGTGACAAGAAGTGTTTGAGGACATTTGTCCTTAATTTGAAGATTGAATTCATCTTCACTTACTCCTGACGTGGTCCCTTCATCATCAGCGCTTCCCTTTGCTTTGCACGGAAATAACTTGCCTTACATTGCATGAATGTGTGTGCTTGCATGTGATTGTATGTTTTCTTGTCAGAAATCAGCCTCCATGCGTTGTTATCTGTTGTGTAAATGATCACTGGCTTTGTTTAAAAAGACACGCTCTCATTCTTTGTGCACAAATGTAACTGTCATCACATTTACATCCCATCATACATCGGTGCAATCTTGAGATGTCTTCCTGTTACTTTTTCATCCTTTACTTCATGTTCATCTGGTTTTACTTGGATGTGTGGTTTGTTTATTGTATTATAGTTGTATAGGTCTCATGAGTGTGTGTGTGTGTGTGTGAGTTCAATGTATGAGCAAGTTATTTCCTGTTGACGTCCTTTGGCCATGAGTGTTTATTTTACTTCACCACTCAGAGAAATATTAAAGTTTAGGCCAATTCCTCTGCTACCCTGATGTAAAACCCTTGTAAATGTTGTGTCCTATGATCCCTGTGATGTGCTCCAGTGTTGTCCTGACCACATTCTCCAATATCTGTCTCCTTTCATTTGAACCTTTGTTTTTCTTTACTTGTTCTTCTTCCGTATGGAAGATGAAGAGATGGAGACGTCAGTACTGAAAGAGCTCATTCAAGAACCAGACCTCCTATCCGACGTGTCAGATATGAAACAGGATTTGATCAAAATGACGGCCATCCTGACTGCAGATTCCTCAGAGAAATCTTCATTAGGAGGCTGCCATCTAGAGATGGGCGCTGAGGACGTTTCTGGAGAACCATTAGAAATAATGGAGAAAGACTTAGAAAAAGTCAAAGAGGACCTAGAAAAAGTCAATGAGATACTTCGAAGTGGATCATATGAGGGTGAGGCGGCAGAGGAGACTGCTGAGGATTGGGTTCTCCTTTCCGACAGTGAGCTAAAGGAGGCCAAAAAGATGACCGCCGCAGAAATTCAAGAGCCTGTCTTGCGTGAAAGTAGAGCTAACAGAGGGGCTTCCAGACCTAAAGCCATAAAGGACAGTAGTGATCTTAAAGAATATTACCTGGATGCATCCTTGAGCTCTAAAATTAAACCTAAAAAAGAGACAGCCATCCAAGAACGATTCAAACCAACCTCTCTGACCAAAGCGCAAGACAAAGCCACTGCTAGCAATGTTAAAAAGCCTGTCAGAAGGAAGGGGAAGGATCAGGGCAAGACAGATGAAGCCTCAGAAGCAGACTCTCTCCTGAGTGTGCCCACACCCCCTGCACGAACCTCTCCTGTGTCTCCAGTGGTTGAAGAGACCCCCATTGGGTCAATAAAGGACAAGGTCAAAGCCTTACAGCAGAAAGTAGAAGCAGAGGAAAAAAGCAAAAAGGTCACTGGAAACAAGGCTTCATCTGTGCCTACTATGAGCAAAAGTGTTCCAAAAGCCAAAGAAAGCCCTAAATCCAAACAGCCCCTCCCGAAACCCCCCAAAGATGGATCGGAAAAACTTCAGGACACCATGTCAGTCAAAGAGCTGATGCAAGCATTTGAAACTGGGCAGGATCCCTCAAAGACAAAGTCAGGGCTTTTTGAGCTCAAAACTTCTAGTGTGTCAAGAACTGAGACAAAAACCGCCCAGTCAAAATCTGTCACCAAAGCAGTAACCTTCCAAAGTTCTAAACAAGTATCACTGGATTCCAGTCCTTGCAAGACAGAGACCACTCAGCAAGATGGAGAGAAGGAGACCAAGTCAGTGCCTGAGTTATCGGAAACTGTCGACTTTGGAAATGGAGGCCTTGAGGATAGCTCAGATAGCTGTAAACATGAAGGAGTTGCAGACACTTCAATTACCAGTTCCGGGGATGGAGCCACTTCTCTGAGCTCTGAGGACATTTTCAAACATGAGGGTCTAGCCACTCCAGGCACCAGCCCCGAAAGTCTGTGTGTCTCTCCCAAAGATAGACCCCTGACCGCTAAAACAGCATCAACTGCCTCAACTTTCAAAAAAGAAAGTCAAGACATGGAGAAGTCTAGAGACTCTGGCGTAGGAACCACTGGTGACCAAATGTCGTCAGCGCCGACCCTCCCTGTCTCTATCAACGAGGCGACAGATGACCACGCCACAAGTGAGTCCGCATCTGCTGTGAGGAGTGAGTCAAAGCCATCCAAATCGAAAAGTCTTAAAAAAAGATTTTCATCCACTTCAGAAACTTTTCTGAGTGACGATGACAGCCCTGATTGTCAGTTAGCGTTGCCTTTAATGGGTTCTCCAGCCTCTAGATACTCTCATCAGCGTAATGAAAGCTTAGATCTGCCTTTAAAACAAGACTCAGATGCTCTAAGTCCATTAGCTGATGACTCTCTGACAATAAGCCACAGAGATTCTCTGGATGGTAGTCCTCTTATGGAAGAAAACTCCTCCTGTAAATCCCCAGATTCCATCGAACCCAGCCCAACCAAGGAATCCCCCTGTCATGACTCATTAGAAAGCAGCCCTCTAGAGCAAAAGAACTATCCATCCTTTCCATCAACGCTAGATCCACCCAGTATCCCCTCCAGCCACCCAGAGCCATCCAACGCCTTTCCCCAAGATGCTTTGCACACTAGGCTGATCCGAGTCCACGAGGGTAGTGCTGATGATGACAGTTGTGAGCCTTCATCTCAGATGACAAGTTCTGGTAAGAGTCCCCTCTCCCCTGAGACTCCTAGTTCTGAAGAGGTAAGTTATGAGGTAAATCCTAACCCCCCTGATCGTACATTCCTCTCTGTTCAACCCAAACCAACTATCATCCCTGAAGACCCAGAGGAGGACGATACATCAGACATCAATGATGCTAAAAGAAAATTGACCCCAGAGGAGGAGATGTTTAAAATGGCAGCTAAAATAAAAACATTTGATGAAATGGAGCAAGAAGCGAGGAGTAAAGAGTTCTCTAGAAAAGATGTGCTTCCTCCAGTTGATGCCAAGCTAGGGGGTGAAAGCTGTGAAACATTACAGCCCACGAGTCAGAAGCTTTTACAAAATGAACATGTGCTGAATAGACGCACTGAAGATTCTGAGTTAGCTCCTTTTGTTGATCCCCATATTAAAGTACAACCTCCTTTTGATTTTCCAGCAGGTTTGCATGACAGAAAAGATGTGAAGACAGCCAGTGGTACTTCAGAGGGACCTCACTCTGTCTCAGACCAACGTTTGCAGTCCGAACTGAAGACGGCACCAGAACACAGAGTCTCACCATCTGGTCACACAGACTGTCCAACCAAAAAGGCTGCTACTACATCAAACGTTGTAGCTAGAAGTGATGAAAGGCAGAAGGACAAGACAAGAGAACATCGAGAGGACGATAAGGGCGGTGAAGAGCTATTCGGTAGCAGGTCAAAAGCAGTCAGTAACGTGGCAGATGGAGTCAAAGAGAAGGGGGAGACAGAGGCACCACTGGCGGGACTTGGAGATATTTCCACTGGTCACACAAAGGAAGTTTTCAAACCGGTGGTGTGTATCTATGATGACACTGAGGAGGACGGTGAGTTGCAGCATCCTCCAAAAACGGAGTCCAAAGGCGTCACTGCAAGGGCGGACACTGACTTATGGTCTGCCATGCGGGAGGACGACGTTGCTTTTGCAGCTCGAGTGAAAGAGGAGGAGCAGAAGATAATGAATTTGGCCGTGGATCAGTCTCTGCAAGCAACTCCAGATACAACACCCGGCCGAACTCCCACAGAAGAGAGCACACCGACCAGTGAGCCCAACCCGTTTCTCTTCCAAGAAGGAAAGCTTTTTGAGATGACCCGGAGTGGTGCTATCGACATGACGAAAAGGAGCTACGAGGAAGAAGGGGGTGGCTTCGCCTTTTTCCAGATAGGTGAACAGCCATTAGAGGAGCCGCTAATAGAAGAGGCTGGGAAAGGGGGATCGGGAGCACAGCCTGAAGTTGGTCTCAACCTAACACTGGAGGTTAAGACTGAGGAAGACGAGGGATCCACAGACAGAGTTGATACTCGGCTTCAGCGGCCACCCAATGTTGATCAGCCTTCCTCTGAAACCGATGCCTCACAGTCAAAAGATCCTAACATAGGCCTTTCAGATTCAACCAAACCTACAAAAAAAGGTCAAATATCCCCGGAATGTGTAGACGGTAAAACAAACGAGGGATGCTCCGATTTGGAAACAAGCTCCACTGACCAAATGAAAACAAATGTACAAACAGCAGAAACTACACTGACTAGATCTGTCTCCGATCAAGTTCCACAATCTTCTGATTCCTCTCCGGACAAACAGAGTAGTTCTAAAACAACGCCTGTCAAAAAACAAGCTCTGTCTGCTTCTAATGTTCGAGGTAAATCCTCAATTCCTTCTCCATCTCATTCGGCTTCCCAGTCAACACCTCTTAAGAAAGAGACCTCATTTACTGCTGAATCAAAATCTAGAATCCCAATCAAGGCGAGTTCGCTCAAGCCTGATTCTGCTGTCAAACCTGTAGAAAGCACTCTAGACAAAAAACTTAAGGTGCCTGTAACAAAAAGTACAAGGAGAAAGTCTGAGACAGATGAAGGCCCCTCTGCGGATGTCAAAAACAAGACGCTGTCCTCCAAAGCCAAGAGCTTCTGCGAAGGGGAGTCTACCGGGCCAACTGCTAAGAAAGACCTGGGTCGTCCCATGAGTGCCGAGCCGACTAAATCGAAAAGTTTCCAGTCACGACTGCCAGTCAGAGGCAAAGGTGGCCAGTCAACCCAACCATCCACACTCTCTAAAAAGACCGGTGAACCACAGAAAAAGGCCACAGATGAAAAGTCTGAGGCAGCAGCAGCGAACTCCACTGGAAAGAACAGTGTCATTGATCCATCAATCGTAGAGACACACACGCTCTCTGAGAGGCAGTTCCCTCCCTCAGGAGACATCTTTCCCATTAGACCACTGTGGGATGACCCTGTTGAGACACAGATGCAGCGAATCCCAGACGATAAAGTCCAAAGTCAAGGTATCCCCCAGTTTAAGGGGCTATTCTCTCTGTATTGTGCCTCATTAGTCCTCTGTAGCTGTAAATGTGCTGCCTCTCTGTCTCTTGAACTGAAGTCCCATTGTAACTGAAGATGATGTGCTGTGTGTGTGTGTGTGTGTGTGTGTTTGTTGTAGCATCTCTCTTTCCTTCTACATGTGCTGGAAATCTCAAGATTGACTTCGAGGCTCAATGGAAAATCTGTAGTGACCTGTAAACATGTATTTAAATCTTCACTCGTCTTGTTTTGGAAATGTAAATGTGTCACGTGTACATTTACAACAACAGTAGAAAACCAGTTAGAAACGTCCTCAATTGGATTCCATGAAGTGTCGAAAAAGCCAGTGAATTACGTGTTGTAAATGTGTCCTGGTTTGGTCAGTGGAGCGACTCTGACCTCTCATGACTGTCTGGTGGTGTTTGCAGTAGAGCCACAGGATGAAGCAGAGAGGAAGGAACAGTGGTTAGCCATTATATCCAACCACCTGGGCTTCAGCTGGACAGGTGAGGGTCTGCATCGGCAGTTGTCACACTACTCAGCTCAAAATATACATTGAGGGTATCGCTTCACTCACCGAGACCGTAGGGGGCAGCGTAGGGTTATGGTGTAAAAGCTGGTCATGCTACTGTTTGCATGATCTAAAGGATGAAACTGTGTGTTCCAGTAGCTACTAACATGGAGACCGAGGTCAAACTGAAGGAAACCTGATTCCTCCAGCAGTGGACCAGAGTCGGTTGTTTACCTGCCTCAAGTTGTCCTAAGAAAACCAATCTCGGTCTCATGGGTTGGTAACATCTGGTGCTGATCGGCTCTATCACCTCACCCCAAGAGGTTGATGGCTCAGTGTGGGTTTTCTCTGGGTACTCCGGTTCCCATAGCGTCTACTGGCATCTGTGAATGGTCCAGAGGTGTGGATGTGTGTGTGGGGTCTCCCTGGATGGATGATTGTGTCCTCTGTCTCCACAGAGTTAGCACGAGAGCTGGACGTCAGTGAGGAGCGAATCCAACAGATAAGAACCGAAAACCCTGAATCCCTGCACGACCAAAGCCACGCCCTCCTGAAACTCTGGGCCGAGAGAGAAGGAACGGACGCCACAGGTCTGTGCTCACAAGGATTAGCGTTGTTGTTGTTGTTGGTTTGAACTGAAAATCATGTTGAATGTTTCAACAGATTCGACGCTGATGAACCAGCTGACGAGGATCAACCGAATGGACATCGTTCACCTCATCCACACCACGATAATCAAGTCAGCGGACGACGACACATCGTCACACACGTACGCCGAGATAGAGCAGACCATCGCACACGATCCCAGTGAAGGTACAAGACAACGTGTCAAGGTCCATGTGGACAACACGTCCAGCAGATCTGATCCCTCCTCCTTCTCAGTCTTCTCCGCGCTGCACGAGGACATTGACGGTCCCCGACCGGGCAGAGGGAGCACGTCTTCACGTAAGACCGTCGGCTCGGCTCAAGAGGTGCCCGTCGTCTCAGCCGAGGACCTGTCCTCTAGTTTGTCCTCACTTCATGAGACAACAGCACTTAGAAATGTCCAGAGAGAGGAACTCGGAACGGAGACAAGCAAGTAAGTTTGTGTGGTTCTGGCCCAGGATCTTCTCAGATCTTCTCAGATCTTCGTTTGTTGTGTGTTTGGTATGTTGTGTTTTACGTACATGTACGTGTACGTGCAACAGGAAAGGTAAATCACATGACACATGACACATGACACGGACTCGTTCCAGTTTTATTTTCCGTTTGACCAGATGAGTCATCTGATGACACGTTTTCGTCCTGTCGCAGCTCGTCTCAGAGAGTCTACGAGGAGCTGACGGACTCGCTTCACTCAGGCAGCTTTAAACAAGTAAGTTCTTTCTTCACATGGTACGTGTGTACATGGTACTACAACTGTCGCCTCTGGGTACTCTCTGGGTACTCTGGCTTCCTCCCATCTCCTGAGACCGTCTTTGGTCAGGTGTGAATGTGAGTGTGAACGGTTGTCTGTCTGTGCGTGTTCACCTGCGATGAAGCGGTGACCCGTCCTTGAGGTGAACTTTGACCCCTTTCATCGTCTCATCGTCTGCAGTCGACCTTCGGTCCGTCGGCCCCGGTTGCCCCCGCGGCGTCGGAGTTCGAGGTGGAGCCGGTGAAAGGTCGAAAGGTCAGTAAGGTTTTGAAGACGACGGTGGTGACGCGGCAGAAACGGACGGGAGACAGACACGACTCAGTGAAGGTGAGACGAGAGAAGATCAAAGCCCTACCAAGAATATCCGTCTTACTTGTAATCAAAATGTCTGTTTTAAAGTATATTTCTCATTTAAAAAAATCTCTCTACACTTAAAGTAAGACGTCACCTGAACAAGTGACTTGTTTCCAGACAAGTTTCACTTGAAAAAAGGTGAACAATTGGTTTTTTCCCTTTTAAAAAAAAAAAAACTATTTATTTCTACAAGTATTTGACTAGAATTGTTGTCGTAGTTACAGCAGCTACCTAGAACTAGGTCCGTTAGAAACTGTCTGTCAGTGGCTATTGTCACACGCTGAAGTGACTCATCAGTTTTTATCTGAGTGGACGTGCTCCCAGTGGGTCCCTGGTGTCTGGTATCTACTCATCCCAGTTGGAGCTGGACCGTCTCCCCAGCCCGTAGAAAAGAACCGCTCCCATGGCCCCCGCTCGCCAGCACCTGCCGCTATGACGGCATCTCTGTCCCAGACTGTAAAAAAGAAAATGCCGACAAATCGCACACGACCGAGTCAACGTGATGCGATGGAGTTCTAGAGTTTTCTCAGCGGTTGATTGATAGTTTCACTCCACTGTGTAGTCTGGGGGGGACGGATAAACACTTTGCTGCTGTTCTCGTCGGGTCATCGTCGCTGAGCTCAGGCAGACAAATGTTCTGTCCCTCAGAAACCCGACGCTTAACACCTCAGCTCTGACTGTGGAGACCCGCACGGATGCTCTGGATCCGCCTGCAGCGTCAGAACCAACCACACGACTGCGATGACAACCAGGAGGAGGAGGAGGAGCAGGAGGAGGAGGAGGAGGAGCTTCCGGCAGCTTCCAGCAGCTTCCAGCAGCTTCCAGCAGCTTCCAGCAGCTTCCAGCAGCTTCCAGCAGCAGCTCGTCTGTCCTGTGTTTGGTTTGTGTCTGATGGTCTTTCCCTTCACGTCCTGGCGGCGGCTCCGCATCCAGAGCGCCTGTAAACATTTGTGCATAGAGATGATGAACATTGAAACCCACCTGCAGCTGCTGTACATACACCCCCCCCCCACCCCACCCCCCCCCCCCCCC
>CAAKHB010008630.1:0-21590 GCA_901007665.1 Aeoliscus strigatus
CAAGCAGTTCTCCAGGTTGGGTGGCGGGCAGTGCAGGTTGGATGGCACCAGAACTCAGACAGAGAGAGAGGGTTAGGTACATGCTGCAGATGTTTATAGAACAAATATTTGAGGGGGGGAGGGGTAAAGTGGGTGGTGAAGGGGAAACGGGGGAGAGAGGAAGAAAAGAGGTGGGAAACAGAAGAGGCTCAGTGCCAATGCTCAATGCCACTGTTATGACTATGAGCAGTCTTGAGCTATGGCAGCATAACTAAGAGCTGGTTCAAGGGCTGGTTTACGTTGACCCTGAGCCCTGAGCCAGCCCTAACTATAAGCTTTGTCAAACAGGAAAGTCTTAAGTCTATTCTTAAATAAAGAAAGTGTGTCAGCCCCCCGGACCCAAAGTGGGAGGTGGTTCCAAAGGATGGGAGCCTGATAGCTGAATGCTCTGCCACCCACTGTGGTTTTGGATATTCTAGGTACAACAAGCAGTTCTAGATTTTGGGAGCGTAATGGTCTATTTGGATGATAAGGTACTATGACATTTTTGAGGTATGAGGGACCCTGGCCATTCAGGGCTTTAAAGGTAAGGAGAAGAATTTTGAAATCTATTCTGTATTTAACTGGGAGCCAATGTAAAGAGGCTAGTACAGGGGATGTGTGGTCCCTTTTTCTGGTTCCTGTCAGGACACGAGCAGCGGCGTTTTGTACCAGCTGCAGGGGCTTCAGGGAGTTGTTAGGGGAACCTGACAGTAAGGAATTGCAGTAGTCTACCCTAGAAGTTACAAAAGCATGGATCAGCTTTTCAGCATTGTTACGGGACAGGAAGTGTCTGATTTTAGAGATATTCCGCAGATGGAAGATCATACAACCCGGGATGTGTGCATCGCTCTGAATTCCACATTTTGAACAGTTTCCTAACATCACCTCTGAGTGTCGCCAAAGCTGTGGATTTGTGCGTACGCCAGCTCTGAAGTTGGCGTGAAGCACCGCACAAATCCACAGACTTTTCTCCCTTGCTACATCCGGACTTTTGCGTGAAAAAGTTTGTACGCCAGGATTTTGGGCGTACATACTCTTAATACATGAGGCCCCTGGTGATTTCCCTGTTTTCATTGACTGAATAGTGGCTCTGATCTCCACCTCCGTTATGGGGGCCTCCATCATATTTTTTTGGCAATTCAAAATAGTTGTTAACTGCAGGTTTGAGAAAGATGCATTCATCTTGTCAGATGTGGGTGTGCAAGTTGAGGTATACAAATCCTTATAAAAGGTTTCAAATGTCCTATTGCTGTCCCTAGAAAATGTATTTCTCTACCTCTTTTGATCATTGGGATGTTATTGGAATTATCCTGGTGTTTTAGCTGTCTGGCCAACAGTCTACCATCTTTCTCTCCTCCCTAAAATTTGTTTTAAGCCTAAATAAAGCATATTGCACTTTATTATACAGCTCATGTATTTGGAACTTTAAATTACATAGAGTTATATAAATTATCTGAATATCTCTTAGCCAGCTACTTTTCCATATATCTTTCTCCAAATTTTCTTGCTTTATTATATTTTCTTTTTTAATTCCTGATGAGTGAACAATGAATTTTCCTCATACAAATTGCTATAAGAGGCCTCTTACAGATGATAGTTAGTTTGTAGATCCAATATTGATATCAAAAAAAGGTTGGAGTTCCTCTGCTAACATGGCACTAAAAGATTAATTCTGTAGTAACTTCGTATTAAGTCTCCATTGTCCCTTCTCGGTCTTATTTACATTCAGCTCTAATTTCACAGCGCCATGGTCAGTGAAAATGCAGCGCAACAGCACACAGGATCAGGGGCCTGTACCACGAAGCAGGATTTTGGTTTTAGCGAGATAACTTCAGGCTTGATCCTGGATCTTCGGTACCACGAAGCCGGATTTCGTTTAATCAAGATCTGTTACCATGGTAATTTACTCCAAAAAACTATCCTGCTCTGGAGCAGGATAACTGTCTGGATTGAATCTGATCCAGTGAAAAGAACCACCCACTGGCCAATCAGATGTCCGGAAAAACAATGACCGGCCCATTCCTCCACGTAAGACAGGTGGTGAGGAGAGAGTTACAGCGTGAAAGAATCTTCCGGGACCAATCTGACCCGTCAAATCTCACGAATTTTACCGATTCATGTCCACACTTCATTCATGGTGTTTGAGGGTTCCCCCTCTTTTTTGAAGAGGGAGATGATATTTTTGTTCTTTGTCCCTGATCATCTCTAACACAGATCCATCAGATGATTTGATTCAGACTGTAGGTCCAGGTAGCTTCCTTCTTTGTGTCACATCTGAGGAGGAGTCAGGTGTGTGTGGCTTGCACTGTGTTTTAATGTTTTTTTTTTTTATGGGATTCACCGTTTGGATTTTATACTTAATAAATCAAAATAAACAGCAGACATTGGAGCCTGTAGTTTTTATTGTTCAGTCCAAATGGTAACGCATCCGTCTCCTAATACAGACGATCAACTTGGTATATTGATATGAATGAATTGAATTTCAATACTTAAGTTGAAATCTGACGCTTTAGTGTTTTTATGTTTGATCTTTTATCTGGAAAAAATGTGATTTTGAGGGATTCACGGATGTTGTAGGTTCATTGAGGCATTAATGAACAACGTACACATTTACACAGTCTGAGATGCGTTGCCAGCTGCTTTGTCGTCTTCTGGCATCTTCCACGGTGTTTGTCTTTTGTACAATCACTGACTTCTCCTCCTACTTTTCCAGCACTAACCTCTGCGGCCGGCACGAGGCGCTCTGTCTCCCGTTTGTGTGCTGATGATTGTAATTGGTCTGCTGCCTCGAACACACTTCTTATACGTGCGTGTTCATGGGTCTTGATGAGACAAAGCAGGATTGAGTTGATATCCAGCTTCGTGGTACCGATGATCCTGAGCGCCATGATCTCGCTAAGACGGCGGTAACAGGAAAACACAACGAGATGAGAACTAGAGGGCAACGGGAAACGACGGACGGAAGCGGCAAATGGCGGGAGAGTCAGGCATGAAAGCACAAACAATCTGGCAGTGGAAGTGAGGCCAGAGTGAAGCTTAAGAGCAGGAGCAATCAGTGCACTGATGAGGATCAGGTGCACTGATTGCTCCCCAATCAGTCTGGCCACACCTCCACTGCCACCGGAGAGAGGAGGAGAAAACAAACCAAAACAAATACACAGCAACCCAAAACAGAACACATAACGATGTCTGCCCTTTTGGATTATAAATATGCCATTATCTTCCTCCTTTTAACATTACTTCCACTTCCATTAATGTTCCATGATATTATATTGATATATTTGCCCATCGTTTCACTTATAATAGAATGCTGTGACTACCCATTTAACCAAGATGGTATCCTGCAACGGTATCATATGGTACCATACCCTGTCTCCCCGTCTCCAACCTGCTGTCTCAGTGTTATACCCGTTAACAAACAAAAAACACACATCCCAAATATTGCACAGCTCCCTGTGTTGCTGTGCGAACCCCTAACTGTTGTGGTCTGCCTCCTTCCACCTGCATGTCAGCAACTCGATATTGCTAGGCAACCCATGGCCCCCTCCCTCCTATTAAAGCTGACACTCATGGTCTGTGAAACTTGTTGACTGTTATCGGCAGTAACCTCAGACTCTCCCATAAGTAAAACACTAAAGTTACCTCAAAAACAAAGTTTTACATGCACGTCTTCATAACATTCAGTAGTAGGTGTTTTGTCTTCTGGTTTTGTAGAAACTCCTCAGCCTCCTTGATGTTGCGGCGCACCTTCTTCTCCCCCTTCCAGGTGATGAGAATCTTTGCGGGGTAAACCAGCTTCGGGATTAAACCGAGATCTTTGAGGTTCTTCTTTAGGGGAAGAAGAACTTGAACTCTTCAGACCCCTCGGTGCGCATGATCCATTTCAAAGGTGTCTCCTGACAGTTCGAAACCTTGCACTTCACCAATCCATCCGGATTTTCTTCGCTTTCTTTCAGCGCCACCAACCTGACATTGTTTCTCTACCTATATTTTTCCATCTCCTCCCTCATCGCTTCCACTTCCCTGGCATATGCCTCTGCTTTTTCATTACTTTCTTCCATTTTTCTCCAGATTGCCTCATTTGCGTCTTCTACGCCTGCGACGCGTTGTTCAGTGATTTGTTTCCACTTCTTCATGGTTTGTATCGAAGATTTCAGTGCTGTCACCGTACCTTTAAGTGATGTGATATTCTCCCTTATGTCTTCTTTCATCTTTCGAATCTACCCGAGTAGAATTCGCTGTATTCCTTGAATTTCACCTTGTGGCTTAGCTACAGACACTGACGGCTGATCGGCCGTTAGGGTTTTGCAAAGCCTTTTAGCTCCCATTTTTCAGCTAAAAAGGAATTGCTATAGGCAATGTATATTACTTATATTTCTACCCTTACTTATATTTATACCCAATTATGCGCTTTGCCTGTCAGAAGCTCTCTCAGTGTGCTGACATCTTTTGCCGTTGGTCCCACCTGACTCCCACACAATATTAATTCAAATATTATAGTTAGTAGTGAAAAAAACGCTTAGTGGCTAATAAAATAGCCACTCAGCGTTTTTTTCAGAAATAATTCCACTCATCAGGAGGTGCGGGTGTAGCAAAGTGCGGACTGCAAAATCCATTGAGACAATTGTAAATTGTTATGTTTGTCAGGGTTTACTTCCCTCTACGACACTTAATAAAGAACCACACAAGAGACAGGACTTTAAGTATACTTGAGCTTCCGCGGAAGGAGAGTCGGTCTAACACAGCTCAGGGCTGTCTCAGAGAAACTCTGAAGCTTCCTCCCGCGAAGGTGTCTTTTTATTCAGTCAATGGGTGCTTACACAGTATGCAGGGTAAAGTGCGACAAGATAATAAGTCTGCAAAACATCGTGGACAGAGATGATGAGCAGTTGCTGACCAAGATGAGTATTGACGCAGCTGTACAGAGGTTGCTGATAGCATGTTTAAGCAAGCTATGTGACATGTTGGAGTCATCAGAACTTGGAAGTCATCCGAACACAGTGTTTGACACAGATGATAACTTACAAATTCCCTAACAATGTTTGGCTATAGAAATAAAGTTGAATTGAACTGAATTGAATTGATCTACAAGAGGGATGTCAAACTTACGGTCCACGGGCCAGATCAGGCCTGCAAAAGGGTTTAATCCGTTTAATCAGTTTCTACTTTTAGGATTTTATGCTTTTTACCCTCATTGCCCCAAAATGTCGCTGTCAAAAAGAAGAATAGTAGACGCTGAGTGGAGAGGGTTTCAAGAAAGATGGTCATCCTCCTATTTTTTCACGGAAGTGAATAGGAAAGCAGTATGTTTGTTGTGTTCACAACATGTTGCAGTGCTGAAAGAATATAACCTTCGTCGCCACTATGTGAGTTGCATGCATGGTGAAGGCAGCAGAGACCGTGTGCCCTGAAAAGCGACAGGCTTTTGCAAATATCAGCCTGACCAGAAACACTATCGCAGACAGTGACTTGCAGTGTGATTCGGATTTGAAGGGCAAATTTGCTGCAGCTAGCTTGGACACATTTTATCAGAACCTCTTGCCAGGTTACCCCAACTTGAGATCATTCACTGCAAAGCTGTTGACCATGTTTGGAACCACATATCATTGTGAGCAGGTTTTCTTGTAATGAGCATTAATAAAACAAGGCTGCGCTCAAGGCTCACGCACTTGACTCACATCCTGAAGCTGGCTGTCACTCAGAATGTGACGCCTGATATTGATGTGCTGGTGAAAGCGAAAAGATGCCAGGTATCAGGAGTTAAATAACCAATGCACCCTCATTTAAAGTGCTGCATGAGACACATTTATATAGTTATATGATCCGTGAAACAGTGTGGTGAATCACTGAGGCATTGTGTGTTTGTTCTTTGTCCTCAGGATTTTTAACTTGAACTTGAAGTGTTTTGTGATTAATAGTGATGCTGTGTTTGCCTTATTTTGGACAGTATTAAACAAAGAAAGCAATCTGAAGTGGTTGTTTTTAAGTTTTATACCATGATTTTGCCGGTCTGGCCCGCTTGGGCATAGATTTTCCTCTATGTGGCCCCTGAGCTAAAATGAGTTTGACACCCCTGATCTACAACATCTCAACAACATGCTTTCCTCTTTGGACTTTCCTCTTCAATTCATTCTTCCAACGTCCTCCTCACCTACCAATCAGTGCAGGTGGGCTTAACTCAGTAAGTCACAGACCCATTACAAATCCTGAAAATAAAAACATCATGAATTTGTCAAAATATATCACATCACATCCGTTATTGAAAAGTTAGATCTGAGTTAATTGTGACACCACATTTGTTATGATACATATTGTCATGTCAATTAGCAGTTTGTATTTAATACTCTAATAAATTCAAAATGCTGTAAAAAATGTTTTCTGATTAACACAAATTATAAACCCGGCTTCACTGGGCTGCATAGACATTGTAGCTGAGCAGTTATTTAACTTCTCATGAGGTACACAAACATTCACAGGAAAGGATAGCATTAAAAACAATTTATTTCTTATTAGTTTTTAAAGGTGCACAGTATTTTTCTTAATGTTTTTGATTTTGCACAGACAGTAGAAGACAAGTTCAGAGTTAGGTGGTTTTCTACTTCAATAATGATGTTCTGTTCTAATGTATTTTTCAGGGAGCGCAGCATTATGCTTCATTTATGTGAGATTATCTTTTGTTAAAGAGCCATGACTTTAAGAATAAAATACATGTTTGTTTTTTTTCCAACTCTGAATATGCAATACATACATAGTTTTCAAACATTAATACCACTCCATAACAGACTGATTTCCAATTACTGGATATTCTGAATAAAATTTCACTAAAACTCTTATGATATTTAGTCTACTGAAACTAGTCACCAGTCAATGAAACATCTTGGCTGATGGCAGAGGAGAAGCAGGTGAGCAAGACATTATCAAGCCATCACCATTGCTTGATAATTGTCCAGGCACCTCTTGCAGCATTTCCACTAGATCAACATGAATCTAGGCAACTTCACCTGCTCTCTCCAGTATCCAGGCATTTGCTTTATTGTGAATACAGAGGTTGAATTTTTGGCTAAAGGTTACTGAATGAAGTTAAAGTTGTTGAATCTTTTCGGACTGAATCCTCAACCGTGAATCGTGATATGAACTGAATAGTTGTTAAAATGAATCTTACACCCTACAGCACTGTCAAATTGACTCATTCATTCATTCATTTCAAACCACTTGTTTTAAATGCTTTTAGAAGCTTCTTTACTTAACCGGTCAAGCAGCAAATCAATCGGCAGTTTAACAGGTTACATGCTGATAGCTGTTCAACAGTAACCAAAAGGTATGCAGTGTGTGTCAAATGTAAAATAAGTCATCAACAATCTCCTATATATTTCCGCCTGTCAAGAGAGATCTATCTTTGGTGCAATAAATCACTCAGTGACACACGATGTAATTGGCCGTGTGATGCAACGGAGCATGCTTGAGTATCTGATGGCCAGAGGACCAGTTCTTAAGACAGTTCTCACTTTGATTTCCAGCACATCATAATTACTCTGTTTCCCAACTGGCTTACAATCCGTCTCCATGGTGATTCATCTCTGCACCCAGGCACCGTAAGATCACACACATAGATGAGCATGCATGCACATACACAGTCCTCTGCGTGTGTTTTTACATCTGTAGTATATAACTATATATCTGTGGTATACATTTCACATTTTCACGCATTCACACATTGCATCAGTAAATAAAAAACAACATCATGCTCAGCTCTTGCAGAGGAAATACTGAGGATCATTTCTAGAAATAATTGAAGGTAATACGTTTTGAAAAAGTTTTAGGCTATCACGTTAAATCTCAACCTCAAGTAATTCATGAATCCTTCATGCAACCTTGGGGTAGTGAAAGCTGCTCTGTTCAAATCCATAATGTATTAGTATACATACTCCTCCCAATGATCCAATTAGATCCAATCATTTCGATTTGACAAGTTCGGAATATTCAAAGTCTAAGTGTAATCATAACCCCATGAATAAAATAATGTACGACTACAACCTCATGAAGACTGTAATTTATATTTCATGGTAGGATAACTGAAGTGATAGCCCAGAGATGTGTTTAGGCCTTGGAGTCATCATTTACGAGACTGCATACATTTTTTAACGGAACATTTTGGGATCATTTTTTTCATCACCTGTCTTGCAATTATTCCTTAAGGCAACTCTAATCAAACTGTGTCATGGTCTATGTTTTGGGAAAGGAATGGTTTAAGGATTGGCCATTTAGTTGGGATGGCTTAAGATCTATCAGTCATTTTAAGTCAGAACATACAGAGACTGCTACTAAACATTCTAAGGCCATAATAACCTGACTAAAAGACCCATGGATAAGAAAGTAGTGACTGAAAATTAACTAAGGATAAGAAAGGACAGACCTTTTTATCCAGGTTTGGATGAGGATTTCTGTTTTATTTGTAGAACACACCCAGTATTAATGAGATGCCTTTCCTCCAGTGATCTGGGTCTTGAGAATGGAAAAAGTGAAGCTGAAAATCAGGAGGATATTTGAGACAGCAAAATTCAGCAAATTCATTCGTTTTGTGAGTCCTCTGAGATGTGACAGTTTGACAAGTGAAAACCTCCAGGGAGGTGATTCGCTAACCCTTCAGGAAATTAATGTAGGTAGTTATCATGACAGACAGTAATAGCCAGGCCAGAGTTTCAGACAGTGCAGAATCCTGAAAGACTAAACCCCCAAACCACATTTGTACTATACATACATATTGGACACCTACTGGTTCAAATATGACTTCTGCACTTGAGTTCTGCTGTTAGATGTGGCTCTTAGGGTTGTTCATCCAACTGTCCTATACTCAGTAAGTATCAGTGTCGGCACGGCGGCATCAACAAGTGCGGAGTTACAATGGCCGCCTCTCCCGCACTCGGCCGGGCGCTGCCTGGAAAGGAGAGGAGGTGTGCAGATTGCGGGAGGGGGAAAAAATAATTGCGCTGTTTTCTCTCGTTCCCCGTTCAGGTAAGAGACAGAGAGTGGTAGTGGAAGAGAGACACAGGCCGAGAGGGGCGGGGGCGGAGTTGAGAACAGCGTGGACTGTCGCTTCGCGTTTAGGTATCTTTTTGTGCTGTGAGCAGGCTACCCTGCAAAGAAATAATTTTTAGAATAAGAATATTATTCTTATTTTAAGTCAGAATGTCTCATTTCTAGTCTAACACATCAACTAAACAGTGCCTAAAAAACTTTGATCCATTGGCCGATTTTTCTACTCATTTCAAGTGAAAAGTTGCTTAAAAATGCTTAAAAACAAGGTTCTTTTTAGGCGATGTGTCTGTGTTTTACTAGTAATGAGACATTTTAACTAGAAATAATACAAATATTCTTGTTAAGATTGAGTTTTTACAGTGCATGTGACCCATATGATAAACATATTTGTTGTGAGGTAGTAATGGAAAAACTCACCTTGGGAGAAATCAGTGGCAGCCACGCGGTAATCAAAAATCATACATGCAGATGCTATTTAAATGAATTTACATATGTAAATTGGGGTGTGGATAGGTAGGAGTGTTGCGCTCCCACATTTATTAACAATATGGTGACAACGGACATAGTCAAAATTATGTGCCCCCCTCCCCTGACAGGAAAATGAGCTAAAATCTCTCAGGACACATGTGCAGGCTTAGTTAGTCAGTTTTTGATCAGAAAGGCTCCAATACCGACTAGTTGTTGTCAGAGACTAATGGTCTGGACCATTGCATTTCTGAACCAAATGTTGTTTCAGTTCAGCAAACCAATATGAATGTTCATTTGACCTGATGCAGATGGTGTCTTTGTTTTGTGGACACACACAAAGTATTGTGTCTTGTATAATCACTTGAGGCAAAGGCCCATGTCACTGGAAGGATGGGGTTTTACTTGATTTCATAAGGGGTCTAAATAATGTTGACTGTAGCTCTATGCTCCAGTACTGTGTGTGTGTGTGTGTGTGTGTGTGTGTGTGTGTGCAAAAGATAGATTTTCATCTGAGTTCTCAGAAGTGGACCTCCACTATGCCGTCCTGTACAAGAAGGGGAGAGAGTGAACAGCACCCAGCCTAAGGGTAAATGATTCATACTGGTACATCAGCTCCCACTCATCACTGAAGTGGACAACCAGGACACCTCGACCGAATCACAAGTCCAAAGATGAATCATTGGTTCAGCACAGAAACAACATCTGTCATCTCATAATTATGTGTCATTCCAACACCCCATCCACCACACACACACACACAATGGAGAATGTTAGTGAGTTTTATCACTTTTTATTTTATGTCCTTACCAAGCACCACAGTCGGATTTTGTGGCAGTTAAATGGTAGAGAAGCTGCACCACTGAACATAATGTGCATTTATGCAGTATGCATTTGTAGGTGTGTTTGTTTGAGATGCAAAGTACAAGAAAAAGGAATCACCGTTTTGTTTTCCAATGGTTGGCTGTTTATGTGGTGTTGGCTGTGGTTTGTATATTGTTAATGGTGGGTGAATGGGTTTGTGAATTTGTTCAGTATTTTATGAACTGTAATAATCACATTAGACATCTGTTGTAAAAAAAAACAAAAACAGAAAACAAAACAACCCTCTCCTCAGACAGAGGTGTCAAAGGGACGCAAGAACATACAGTATTTTCATGTTTCAAAGTGACAAATTTAACTTAATGTTTCACTGGTGAAGGAACATATCCTGACTCACTCTGATGTATTCTCACTGAGTATCAGTGGGCAACTGTTGTAGCACGACTCCTTTTTCACATAACTGAAAAACATCTTGAATGGCAACCTCTAAAATTAGATCAATATGAAAATGAGGATTCTCCCTTTCCAACACATTTGAACTTTTGACACAGCTGAATAGTGAAACACCTGACCTCTTTCTCACTTATTCTCTCCTCTCAGGCCTAATTTCTTAGCCTCCACGACCTGCACATGAAACAGAATATTAACGCAATGTAAATTTACGCCTGCAATCCTCAACATCACTGAATTTCCCTTCAGTCTTAGATATTGAGTTTGCTGAAGAGGAGCGGCATGAGAGGATGAATTGGAGGAAGAAAAGTCTGTGAGGAGGAATGAGGAACGCTGTGCTGCGGGTAGTGAGATAAGTGGCATTTGTGTTTCCTCCCATGGCTAATTATGCTATTTATACCCCGGAAATGGGGGAGACGCTCTGAGCTGGTACACCCAGATTAGTACTCTGACTAACATTGTTTATCCTTCCGAATGTGATAACAGCTCACACCTTTTGCTGTAGGGGTGATAGCTGTGTATGTCACTGTGTTTGAGTATGCATATGTGCATATCTCTGGGTAGGTAGGTGTGTATTCCCTTCTCCCCTGAACGTTATCTTTAATTTTAATGTGCTTTACAATTATATCAGGAACTTGATAGATTTTTTATTTTTTTTTTTGTATTTTTATTCATTTTATCTTTTTTTACCCTTGCTTTAAATATACCTGAAACGAGGTAACATTTTTATGTATATCTCAAATGCTTGTGAATAAATGCTTGTGAGTGTTCGAGGGTGCCCACATCAAGGATGGATGGAGAGGGGTACAGCACTTGCAGGCTGGACGGGTTTTTTGCTGACCACTGTGAATGTGATTTCAAGCCTTCAGTTATCACGCTGAGAGCATTCCATTATCAGGGTTATGAATAAATAAGGGGATTATGAATGTAAGGTGAAACATAGCTTCTGTTTTTGTAAGATCCCCAATAAAGGGTGGTAATTGTGTGTATTAAAAAAAAAAAAAAGTATTCAGGAAAAACATTGTATGAGAATGTTTGCTACAACTTATATGTGGCTGGAAATACTGTTGGTGTCAAAAAAGGTAAATCAGGCCCTAACAGACCCATATATACTGTCATCTTTAAGATGATACAACTTTATTTTATTTTTTTGTTTCACATGGTGGTTTCACGGTGAAATTTAATTCCCTCTTTACCTACATTTACTAAAAAGAAAAATGCACATGGGGCAATCGACCAACATATCTTCAATGTGTACTACTTAGGTATTCAGTCACATTCCATTATCAACTCAGTTGAAAAAACACTATTTAATTCAAATTTTCTATTTATTAGAACCAGTGGCGGGCCATGCATTTCACACCCAGGCCTTCAGTTGTGCTGGTAATAGTTAATCCACCTCTGAATAATTACTTTATGTCTATCGAAACCATCGTATTATGCACAAATGCAGTATAAGAGGCTGTTACATCACATAGATAACTTGTGTAGTCAGAATAAATGCCTTTAATGAAGAAATAAAGTTCACAAGTCTCATACGCAGACAACATACATAAATGCATCAATAATAACCTCAAAAAACTACACCATTTAGGAAAATAGCAGCATTTTACACCTGATTATCCTGATTAGTTTAATTACACAAAATCCATCCTTTTTTTACGCAAGAAGAGTTCAGTTACTCTGTCATAGAGATTATCTGTGCGTTTTGGGTCCATTAACAAGTCCTTTGACAGTTTTTCTCAATTTTTCTTCACCTTCTCCTTATGGAGCTCCGTTTTCCTGTGCACCGGGTCGCTCAGCTGTAGATCCACTGTCTTTCGGACTGTGCAGAACAGATGTCTCGCTGTCTCGCTGGGCAAACCACAATATTATGCTCCTTGGATGCATAATAGAAAAATGAAAACAACACGGAATGACATTTCACGGGAAACTAATCACCGATGGAAGCTCTGATGAATGCAGACATTTCGAGTCCGTGCCGCTCATAGACACTGGAGTCTTTTCCAGACTATGACCTTCTTGCTAGCTTCGGAGCTGCCCGACCTTTTTTAACAATGTTCAGCTTTTCTTAAAAAGAGCTTGTAGGGACAAAATAGCTATTAAATCAATTCAACTATATACTTTGCACATTAAATTCCCAACAGATGCCATTTGCTAGCTCTGGTTTACACATTGCATGACTATTCAATCAAAGAGTGTGAATATGATGACGTCACTGGACACCTTCTAGAAGCCCTTGGTGTCCTCAACTCACAATCTGATTGGTTAAAGCAACAGTTTGGTTGACAATTACACTACCATTCAAAAGTTTGGGGTTATTTAGAAATGTCCTCCTTTTTGAAAGAAAAGCTTTTTTTTCAATGATGATAACATGTTCACACTAATCTAGAAATGTGGTAAATGACTATTAGTTGCTAGCTGGGAACAGAAGATTTTAATGGAATGTCTACATACATCTACACACCACCAACCATCATTCCTGTGTTCCAATGCTACATTTTGTTAGCTAATTATTATTAGCTAATTCAAATAAGCTATTAGCTATTATTAATTAGCTAATTAAAAGGTGAATGATTATTAGAAAACCTTTGTGCAATTATGTTTGCACAGATGAAAACTGTTGATTAGAGAAGCTATAAAACTGAAATTGTCGGGATGACCCCAAACTTTTGGATGGTAGTGTATTCCTTAATACAGAACTGATTTGTGAGGGCCTCGAGGAAGATTTCTTTGACAAGCAACAGCAACAACTGTTGGGTGAAATGTGATTGGATGAGTGCATTTAGTTGAAAATACACATTTGGAAGCAGTGCAACCAGGGGAAAAGCTATGCAAGGAAAGGAACAGACCATTTGGAATTATTTAATACATATTCATGGAAGTTATAATAAGTCAACATAAGTCTGTTATTTAGGTATTGTTTAGGCCTGCAGTGATGACCCACCACTGATTAGAACATTGTCTGTGAAAGTTCTCAGTCATCCAAGTCGTGGTGTCTTGCTGGTCAGATCGTAGGCAACTGGACTTGTATTTATCTTGAAGATGTTTCACCACTTATCTAAGAACCTTCTTCAATTCTGAACAGACTAGTGGGGAGTCCTGTTACTCATAAGTTAGGTTAGGTCGTTAGCTCACAACAAAAGTGTATGTGTATCGGGTCCCCCTCCATGGCTGTCAGTCATCTGAGGGTCTTTAAGTCGTGAGCTTACACCAGGGGTGTCAAACTGCGGTCCTGCAGGTTTTAGATGTCACCCTGCTCCTTCCTCACCTGAATCAGTCTCTGTGAAGTTCTGGTGAGGCCTGGTAATAAGCTGCTGATTTGAATCAGGCTTGTAGGAGCAGTATGACATCGAAAACTTCGAGGCCCTCGAGTACTGGAGAATTGCAGACACGTGTGATAACAGTTTATCATTTTGTACCTGGTGATGTGCACATCGCTCTGAATTAATGGTTTCCACATTAACAGTTTCCCAACATCACCTCTGAGTGTCGCCAAAGTCAGCTGTAGCTGTGGATTCGAGGTTGGCGTGAAGCACCGCACAAATCCACAGACTTTTTTTTTTCCAGACGTTTGCGTGGAAAAGTTCGTACGCCAGGATTTTGGGCGTACGCACTCTTAATACATGAGGCCCCAGGTGCTGACGCTATCCCCGAACAGCGTGCAGCGGTCAATCAGCACGGAAAGCCATGGGTCCTGACAACATTCCTGGCCGTGTCCTGAGAGACTGTGCTGCAGAGCTCACTGATGTCCTCACTGACATCTTCAACACCTCGTTAAGCCACGTGCCTCAAAGCCACCACCATCATCCTGGTCCCGAACAAGTCGCCTTGCTCCTGCCTCAATGACTACCGCTTGGTCGCACTCACCCCCATTCTCATGAAGTGCTTAGAGTGGCTGGTCATGCAGAACATCAAGTCCGCCCTCCCCCCTACCCTGGACCCCTTCCAGTTTGCCATCTCCACTGCCCTTCACTCAGCCCTCTCCTACCTGGAGACCAAACACGCACACGTCAGAATGCTGTTCATTGGCTTCAGGTCAGCATTAAACTAGAGCAGCTCGGACTTAACACCTCCCTGTGTAACTGGCTGCTGGTCTTCCATACGGGGAGACCACAGGCAGTTTGGGTCTGCAGCAACACCTCCAGCACCATTGTGATGAGCACAGGGGCCCCCCAAGGATGTGTGCTGAGCCCCCTCCTCTTCACTCTGCTGACCCATGACTGTACGCCATCATTCAGCTCAAACCTCTTTATCAAGTTTGCGGATGACATAACTGTGGTGGGTCTCATCAACAATGGTGATGAGACATCCTACAGGAGCGACGTGACCAGACGGGCCTTGTGGTGCAAGGACAACAATCTCCACCTGAATGTGGAGAAGACAAAGGAGATTGTTGTGGACTTTAGGAGAGTACACTCCCACTTCCCTGACCATCGAAGTAGCTGCAGTGGAGAGGTTGAGCAGCACCAAGTTTCTGGGTGTGCACATTTCTGAAGACCTGTCCTGGAGCAGCAACATTGCATTACTGGCAAAAAGCCCACCAGCGTCTGTACTTCCTCCGTACACTGAGAAGAGCAGGAGTCCCGCCTACCATCATGCACTCATTTTAAAGAAGTACCACTGAGAGCATACTGACCAGCTGCATCACAGTGTGGTACGGCGCCTGCACCGTGTGTTGCCATAAGACTCTTCAGCGCATCGTAAGAGCAGCTGAGAGGGTCATGGTGTCTCCCTCCCTCCCATTCTGGACATTTACCACACCCGTCTCACAAAGCCACCAAGATTGCAGGTGACCTCACCCACCCATCCCACAGCCTCTTCAGCCTGCTGCCGTCGGGGAGGAGACTCCGGAGTCCAAGACAAGCAGGCTCAGGGACTGTTTCTTCCACCAGGGAGTCAGGAGACTCAACTCCCTCCCTGCTCTGCCCCCACTCACTCCCTGCCTACCACAGATGGCGACCTCACCCCTCCTCTACTCCCACGGAGCATCTGACATCCTGTCACCTGTCCTGTCCATGCTGCCCCCCATGGACATACTCTGAACGCACATTCCACTTAATTTGGCTTATTTGCACTATAATGCTACCTTGTACCTTGGTTGACTCTCTGCTTATTTTATGTCTCTCTTGTTCTTCCCACTTAATGGTGTGGTTAAATTGTGTTAATTCAGTTAGTATATTTATTTTTTTAAGTTAGTTCTTAATTTATTGTACTATTTTTTATTATTAGTACTAGTACTAGTTAATACTAGTTTAATTTATGCACTATTTGTACTTGATTTGTACCGTTTGCACCGTGTGTTGAGAGGTCTATGCTGTATATCACACAGATATATTGGTTTATATTTGACAATAAAGTTGACTTTGACTTTCTACTTTGGTGGCTAATTTTGATTCCGGGTTGATCTAGTCCAAGCTGTTTGATTTGGAGTTTCTCCATTCAATGTTCTCTTCTTAATTGGATTCTGAAGAAGAGATCTTCTAGAGTTTGATGGTTGTTGCGCACCAGCATCTTGAGTACCCGAGTCCATCATTGCCAATATCATCGCCACATACAGACTCTTGAATCAGCTTGGGGCGATAAATTAATCGCCATTTCAGCATCAGGTTAGAGGATGCTGATTGAATAAATTTATGTTCCTATGCACAAATGTTGCACTGATATTGGCTGCACTGCTGCACTGACTGGCCGCTGTTTCTATCACCTCAGAAGAGGTTAGGAGATTGGTGGTGATTTCCTGTTTGCTCAAATTTTTGCAAATGTAGACCTTTAGTAAATTGGGCCCTACTGTCATCAACCAACATATCCTGCCATCTCTCTTTTATGAATGAATGAATGAATTAAAACAGGCCCTTGTCATCAAAATTATCCAAAATGAACACAGTGTTAATAATTTAAAAATTAAGGTTGTGTGAATGATCAAAAGATCCTCCCATTTTGACTGGACTGAAAAAAATATCCATCATCTTCCGCTTATCCAGGGCCGGGTCGCGGGGGCAGCAGCCCAAGCAGGGACACCCAGACTTCCTCCTCCCCAGCCACCTCCTCTAGCTCGTCCGGGGGGACCCCAAGGCGTTCCCAAGCCAGCCGAGCGACATAGTCGCTTCAGCGTGTCCTCCTCTGAAAAAAATGAAACATTAAATGAAACATTTTGCATTGAGAATGGGTGGGAACATAATTCTTAGGAGACAAGGTTGCAAGGGTTGCTGCCAGACCCTTGAGGACCTGGTTGGCCTGATTGTGTTTCCAGGTGTATCAACCATGTTTGAGGCTGGTCTTTCATCCATCTTACATTTCAGAATGTGTTTGACAGTCGCTGGAGTTGGGCAGAGGGCACATGTTGTGTCCTCATGATACCACTGGTGGAGGTTTTTTGGGAGTACATCATAGGTAGCTCTGATGATGAAGCTGATGTTTGCCTCCATTTCCCTGAGCTCCCTCCAGCTGAGATTTCTCCTCTCCAGGCATGCCTTCCCACCTCATCCACTGCCCCTACTTGGCAAAAGAGACCTTTGAGCTTCTTTCAGCCTTGTCTGTGCCCCTCCTCAATCACCATCACCTTCCCTCTGATGTTGAAGCCTTACACCAAGTTGGTTTATTTGCTGAAAGGCCAAAGGTGTGCCAAAGCTTAGCCAAAGGCTAAAATCAGGTGTGGCCAGAAAAGCCGGAAGCGAATCAACTACAGGGATGCGACCCGCATGTGCTCTGGCGGTAAACTGCACCGTGACAAAATAGAGTGACAGAGAAGTTCGAAGGGTTCACGACGGCAACGGTGTAGGTACACTGTTGAGTTGACGCAGTAGCATAACTCAGGCTTAAGACTCTAGTTAACTCAGTATACTGATCATTAAAACATGCCTTTAGCATTTGAAATAACATGGATGTCATTAACAGTCAAATAGTTTAAAAAATCATTAGCATTGGTTTTAAACCTAGGGGAAACTGGAAACTCTGAAATGTTTGTTGTTTGCACTGTTCTGTACTTTAAATACATTAAAATAGATTATGCCACTGTGTATCCGTTGGTGTACGTTTGATGCTGTCACCACACCTTCTGTGTTCTGTGTTTTTGTTTTTTTTTTTTGTCCATTTACATCTATGTCATCGACCTTCCCACATTTGTACAAGCCCAAACCCTTTATTTGTTCATCGTCAAGCGGGCATTACTAAGGTATTGTGAGAGATATTGGTTACATTTTTCCATAAATAGAATGTGTTGGAAAAATGTTTTACAGGACTGTGCAAGAGGCACATGCATTTGTTTTTTGTTTTTAAAAAGCTCGGTTTGGCTTAATCGGAAACTGTCCTGAGAGATGCAGCCATGTTCAACCTATAAGACAGTACAGGAGACATGCCATGAAAATCTGTCCTCCTCTCAGTTCATACCTCAGCTTCTGTCATCTATGGTGTTGGAGAGAGGAGATAATGGATTCGATAACAGCTCAATGTGATAAAAGGATATGCCGCTGAGTCATGTGGTGTTATCAGCTCTCTGTGTTTAACGCAGATCATCTCACAGTAGAAAGAGCACCCTATTGTCTCCTTTTTGCCCATTTAAAAGGAAATTTTGATGTGAAATTCCACAGACACAAAATGGGTGACAAAGAACAATTTTGAAATGAAACCCAATTTTCTCCCAGTTCCTGAGGCCAATGTATCATACCTGTGTTTTCCTTCCAACCCTGTTTGTTCCCCTGCCTTTTTTATTTGAGTGTTATGGATGAGAAAAATATTACAATGTTTTGCTCGCATACACAAAATTTGAAGGAAATTGGTTGTGAAATTATGACTGTACAATACAGCAAATACAATTTGGAACGTAAATTGTGTTTGTCATACAAAAACTGGTTTGTTATCTGGGCTTGTTTCAGGTTTGAAACATGATTTATTCAACCACTGCAGGTACATGAAACCAGAAGGAGCAAGGTTAAGCGACACCAGCAAAAATGCAGCAAATCCGAGTTTCCATCTATCAACATTTGATTAACATTTTTCAGTTTTCTCCTTCCAACCTCATTGGTACTAGGCCACACCATCTATCTATCTATCTACCCCCATGGCCAATTTTGTATACACAGTTGAAAAAATAATGTATAAAATAGGAATATGTAAAAACTGATTATATTAGCATTCTCTCAGTGGCTTCACACTGACAATATGTCTTATTATTTAATAACATCAAATTAATTTGTCTGATCTCAGTATTCTGGTGTTATTGTGCCTCCACCATATACCAATGTGGAAGTTTCTTAACTGTTCTGTAAGTGACAGCTGATGTTCATAACGTGCAGTTTATTAAATCGTGAATCTAGACAGTTTTATGACAATAAATGTACCTCTAGAGACATACACATCAGCCTTTGAATAGGATACGTTAATATTGGATACAATCATATAGAAATATGTAGCCTACTGTTGTACCTCATGTTTTGTATTTGATTTATATTTCATCTCATATATTGACATACGATGTGACAATCTCCAAAACATCAACTACACCATGAATGAAAACATTTCACCACAACACTAGCAAAGCCACAGCCAGGCTTTGTAACAACTGCAGACATTGATCCACTGGGCTTTAACGCTTACTTCTGGTTACGGTATAAAGCATAAAACACACTGCAATAGTTTTGTACCGATTGGCAGTTACAGTTTAAAAAAAGCCCATCCAACTACTCCCATTATTTTCTCCAGTACTTTTCGATCAATAGATATGCTTGACAGAACGATTAGGAATGCACAATTCAGGTTTGAAAAAAGGATCATTAATAAAGGTTAAATCATGCCAACAGCTCTCGATCACTGTCACTCACAAATGCATAAAATGTGCTTTGGGGGGTGGGTGGTATTGGCCCAGGACACCTGATAATAATACTGGGTTAAATGTGTTTATCGTAATCATTACAAAATGTGCTGATATGAGTGACATCATGTTTTCCCTAATTTTGTTGGGGAGACTAGAAACATTAACCCCGACATTGGGTCTCTTGACAGTGTGCCCCGGGACACAGCTGAAAGACTTACTGAGGACAACATTTAATGGCAATTGGCTGGAAGCCATGCTTGCCATTTACCTGCCTGTTAATTGGCTTTTCCAGCTGCTTTGTCATTAAATTCACCATTATACTACAGACTGCAACCTTTTTAACAGCTTGTCTGTTCTCACAGACTCCACACCTGCTTTTTTGTCCATGTTTGACAAGGATCTTGTGAAGGTCGTGAGACAGATCTCATTCTCAGCAGAGATGAGACGTCTGATATGGCACTGACAGATTAGCCCAGTCTGATTTCAGTGCCACCCCAGTGGCCCCATCCCAGTGGTGTAGAGCTGCAGCAGTGATACAATCGCATCCAGTCAGCCGCAGATGACCCTTAAAGTCTATTAAAGATTCATTGTTTCACAGAGTTATCAATAGCAATAGTGTGAACTATTGTGTGTTGGCGTGCTTACAGTTTTTCTCACTCACTCCCTTGCAGAGGAGTAACCCTAACACTAACCTGCTACACATGTATGCAACTGGGAGCTGCCAAGTACGGCTTGAGTTGTCTTCACAGCTCAAGTGGAGTAAATTTGAGATGTCATCTTGCTCCTGGCACATCAAGGCTCCTTGTTCTCCTTCAGATTGCCCCTTGCCAAGTTTCTGGGTCTCAAGGACAGAAATCTAGAGGTCATAAAAATGGTGACGATGATGTCACAGTGGAAGAAACATTCTCGTTATTATGGCTAATACTCCGTGAAATGTTGTGTTCAAAGACAGCTTTTCATTGTTGCCATTCTGAACACACAACAAGTGACAAGCTGATCTGTGCTGTGTTCTTTTGAATGTCCTGTTATTCACTATACCTCTAGCTATTGTTGTTGTCTGTTGCACCAAAAAAAAAAGGGTGTATAATGAGTGACAAAAATTAATTTGAATGTAAAATAGTGGGTAGATGTAGTTCATAAGAAGTGTTGCCAAACATCTGTTTGATGGATACAAATTGTTAAGGTGTCATTGTGACATGACATTTAAAACCTCCTTGGATGCAAATCTGTCTGGATGAGAAAAAAAAAAAAAAAAAACTATCTTTGCCACTCATATTTATGTGCAGTTAAGGATTTATGTGCAATTAAAGAGGCTTATTATGGAGATATAATGGTTTATGTATGAAAGACCTTTAGTAATGGATTGCAAAGGTTTATAGAGGGGATGATTAAAAAGGTGTTATGTTTATGTATGCATTTTCACAGGATTAAATCATAATATGCATATTTTGTGCGACTGTAGAGTTGTATTGCACTGTATTGTGTAATTTGTTTTGTCCATTTCCTTTTCTGTTCCTGCATTTATGTGAGAAAAAATACATGTGTTGATAAATTTTCCATGCAAGTCATTTGACCATTGACCCACTAAACAATTAAAAAGTTAATTACACTGCTGCCATTGGACTAACATCACGCTGTTCATTTAACCCAATGAGTTGGTTTCTTTGTTTTACTCATCAAGATGGGTTGGAAATTACAATTTATTGGTCTTTTGCTGGACTATCCTGGCTTAATTCATTAATAAATACACAAAGTAGATGATTATTCGTATGCATATTCACAAATTACTTTCAAATGCACATTTAGGAAACAATTTGCTACATGTGTATTTACTACATGTGTTGTGGGCTGTGAGCCCAAGGTTCTTTAATAGGATCCAAAATGCAGGAGAATTCACACAGAGAAACAGGATACGTTGATAACAGACAGTTTATTGCACAAGCAGGTAATAAACAAACGAGAGAAAACAACGACAACGCAAAAT
>CAAKHB010008630.1:24899-42596 GCA_901007665.1 Aeoliscus strigatus
ACTGCAAAATGGCAACACAGCAGTATAACATGAAGAGTTTGTTGCATTCAGACTTTTGCCCCTCACACACACACACACACACACACACACACACACACACACACACACACACACACACACACACACACACACAGCCTGTCAAGTGGAACTGAAGGCCTGAACGCAGCATGATACTGACAGGAGCCCATTTTACAAACAAATACAAATGAGATTCTAACTTGATATTCATTCAAATGTCACAAAATGTCTGCACGTTTTACTGACACACACAGAACATATGAACATTTATAAATAATAAAGTAAATTACAGTGATGAATGCAATAGTGTCTTTGTGTTCAACACCTTTATTTTTCACCAAGATCTTTCATCTATTAGTTTTATTTTTTTTATTATTTTTTGTTTAATGTTCGAGCAAGAATCTACATTGAGAAATACTGTATAAGTAGAACAGCAAAACATTTATATCTTTCCTACATGGTATCATACGGTATCATTTCATGGAACAACAAAGTTCTGTGGAGGTTTGAGCTGCTGCATTCGTTCTTGTTGCTTTGTGCTGCTCCCGACCCAGTTTTTCAGTATTTGTTGCTTGCTCTGCTGCTACAAGTACTGGGGCGCCAGAGTTCAAATATCGAACAGCCTCAGGATATGTACTATTCCTGAGTTGAAATATGGTTCCCAAAGATGAGGGGTTTGAAGGGAGGAAGCGGGGTGAAAGATGTCCACGATCACCTCCTGTATATGTCTTGTATTTGCTGCTATCCTCCACAGTGGCTCTGTACAAGTGCAGCGTCCCCCTCTCCCCACAGACATTGGGGATGCTGGCATGGAAAGTGAAGCCTTGACCTGCTGCTGTAACAGACCGACTTGGGTTAGAAAACTAAGGTGATTTTTATGTAATTAACACATCAGTTGTTTATATATATATGTTTATATATATTTTGTATAAGTCAAGCCAACAAACTAATACAAGTAATGACATAAAACATAATAGGTCATAATAGGTTTAATATATATATATATATATATATATATATATATATATATATATATATATATATATATATATATATATATATATATATATATATATATATATATATATATATATATTCTAAGGTATGTGAAATGATTTTTAAAATGCCATTCATGTTACTATGGTTAAATGTTTAACTTGATTTCAGTAAAATAGTTACTACGGATTTAAACCGTAAAAACACAGGGACTGAAACAATTATCTGCTGGCAACCTTAAGTCTCTGTGCTGTGATCGATTCGTCATGACTGCAGACATGGGGAGGGTAAGTTTTCATCCCACAATGTCTTCCGGTAATGAAGGCAAGATGATCATGAGAAAGAATGGTGTCTGAGTGTTGTCTGTTCTTCTCCCCTTGTCATGGCATGAGGGTGAGTGTAATGCTCTCAAATTGTGGAAATATGTTCTGTTATTTAGCTTAGCTAACTTTTGGGAAACTATAATAATAAACAGTGTTCTCGATTTATAATAATGATGTTTCACAATAACATCGTTAGTTGTTGCACTTTTTCACGCCGGGCAACCCATGCACCATATATTTTTATGAACCACTGTGAATGCAATCTTTGAATATCTTTTTGTGCTCACAAATAAATGCCATCATTAAAGAAACTTCAAGTGTCTCTTCTTTTCACCTAATCAAGGAGAATAACTAATAAATGCTGTTTCTCATGAGTTGTCATCAAGTGAAGAGGAAATCATTTTAAAATGTTAAAATCTCCAAAATCTGGTCTTGAAAGCATGGTTAATCACTCCACTAGTTTTCCTGCCACACATGTCTCTGCATATTTAATCATCTTTACACATTTAAAAGAGGCTACACATTTCTTGTTCTGGCCAGCAAAGCTATAGGACACAACTCTTCAGATGTCAATGTTCAAGATCATAAATCCAGGCAGGAGGATTCAATGTCTGAGATTGTGTGTAAGATGTATGTCAGTAGTATTTTCCACATTCACCTGTCCGCCTCATCATCTGAGTCACATCAGCCCTCTGATTCACCAGCTGTCAATGACATTGCACTTTAGCAGAAAATTAATTTAGACTGGAATTGGAAATAATCGACATCACAAAGCACAATCAAGGATGTTTCGTGGTGTGTCTTGTCAAGCGGACTTCTAGATCTGACTCAGACTAACATACACAGACGTGTAGGGTGAAAACAGGCACTGCTGTGTGTGAACAGTTCAGCAAATTACAGCTTTGCCTTATGCGCACATGCTTGGAAGGAAAATATTGAACATGAATGAAAATTACAATTCAGTACCTCAACGTGAGTGGGGTCAATGGCTGAAGAGACAGAGAGAAGAGAGACGGA
Source organism: Aeoliscus strigatus (assembly GCA_901007665.1). Taxonomy (NCBI): domain Eukaryota; kingdom Metazoa; phylum Chordata; class Actinopteri; order Syngnathiformes; family Centriscidae; genus Aeoliscus; species Aeoliscus strigatus. Next base: position 27,254 of record CAAKHB010008630.1, read on the forward strand.
GCAGGACATGACAGAGACCAAACTTGCTTGACTTTCTCGCTGCCTCCAGCTCTTTGTGAACGTATGCACCAGACACCCAATACATAATCCTCTGGACTTCACTGATGGACAACAGTGTGTTTTCAACACATCAGAAAACCAGGAATAAACAACTGTATCGTTACCTCTGTTATTAGAAAAATACTGGAAGATTATTGTGTTGTCAGCCTAATGCTGTGGAGAAGCACACATACAACTACTGTCATTGGAATGCCTGGCTGCATCACAGCATTTCCATCTTTCCCCAGGAAATGAGATCATATGTGGTTTGAAAAAGAAAAGGTCATTTTTGAGAGGACAAGTAGGCTACTTGAATTTAACAAAGAAAAAAATCAGACAGAAACAAACAGAAAATACGGTGACTGTCTTTGTTGGATTCGAATGGCTCATGATTGTTTATTTGTGTACTGAGTTTACTAGAATTCATTTATTTCCTAATGTTAATGCACTTCCGATGTTCTATGATGTTGCTGCTATTTTAATGTAGCCTCATTTGTGCGTGAATGTCCTCTGAGATACACTGGACGTTGGGTACTGACATTAAAACAGAAAATTTTGTTGTTGAAAATAATTCTTTATATGGACATGCATCGGCAACATGTGCCATTAAATTGTCATAACACCATATGTGTGTGTTTGTTTGCTCTGCTGTGAGGTCATGATAGTTCACTGGAGTTGTTTTGTTTATTGTTATATTTATTGTGTATATTCAGTCAATAAAGTTTGTGTAACCACATCTTGTCTCCCATGGGTCTAATTATTCATCTTTATCACTATTTTGCCACAAGTTTATTCTAACGACTCTTCAAATCTATTTATCTGTGTACACCATAAATATGAATCCATATTTGTGACTGAAATATAACGATGCATTGTTCAACACCCCCACAGAAATAGATCATATTCCTACGCTTCGGTGATGTCTTACCAATTAGCAAATGATGTCTCAGTGACGTCGGCCTGAAGCCATTGGGCACTGGATGACAAACTTCCAACTGACTCACATGAAACAGAAATAATGAAGTGTGAGAATTTTTCCCCTTCTTGAACCGACACAATACACCACCTAAAACCTTTCATGCATAAGTAAACTCATATTCTCCTTCACATTAATCATCCTGTCAAGTTGAGCTCAAGTACATTTATCATTTATAAATTAGTGACTGGTGATGATGAGGTGGAGGTGGGGTTTGGAGGCGGCACATGCATGCATTGGGGGGGTTTGTGCTAATTAAAGCATAGAGAACATGAAGACTGGGGTGTATAATGCTAATGTTCAGATTCTGTGTTTCAGTCACTTGCTGGAAACTCACAGCAGGACACAGCTGACATTTCCAAAGAGCTGGCTGCCCTTTCTGAGCTTTGTGCTTCACTTCATAGATGTCACACAGCCAATATCTACAGAGGTGGTTTAAGGCCAGTTAATGTCAAGAGGTGATTTTGAAGATATTTGAACTCCATGGTGAGACGTTTCATATTATAGGCCCATGTTCTGTCTCCATGCAGTTTAAACTATAGGAAGAATGCAGGCTTTAATGTTGCTATGTATTTTGCTGCATATTTTATAAAATTTAAATTGTTGCTTCTTGATAATGTCTTGGATGGACAGCTGTTTTTGTCACACACACACACACACACCAGTGGACCAATGATCTGCTGACGTTCTGTCCTCATTACTAATGTCTGCTGCGTCTCCCTGAACTGGACACCGATTGGCTGGAAGGAGGAGTGAGTGTTGACCACTCAGCAAGGAAGACTCATGGATTGGACCAGTGTCCTGGTCATGTGGGAGGTTCATTGTCCCCGGCAGGAAGGAGAAGACGACTGCAGCTATGCTGAGGACCATGGCTCCACGCTGGGAGAGATTCCTGTATTTCTTCTTTGTGTGGAGATGATAGCATCTTATTATTAAATAGCGAAAAGGCTGGACTATAAAAAAGCTTTCACATTTCAAAAGTCAGATAGACCGGATCATGGGGCTTTCACATCTTGTAAGTTTGGTTCAGCTCAAACAGGAAAGTCTGGACCAAACAAGGTAGGTGTGAAAGCCGCAGTTGGTGCATTCACTTACACGTAGTGCCAGAGTCACTTTTAGAGAAGTGAAGCTATTTCAGGAATGTTTGCAAACCATACCACACTTTAAAATCAGTCACTCTAAACACCAATCCAGCAGCATCCCTCCAGTCACAAGCTGCCACTTTATCATTTAGTTGGCATTTCCCTGTACAATATCACAACCCTCCTACACCATCACCCCTGAAACCCTCCAGTCTGAATATGTCCTTCCTAGAAGTCATCCAAACATCAAGCTTTGCTCTTCATCACCACTGTTATTCGGCTCTGAGGGGATTTTGCTTCTTCCAGCTCCCCATTACATCTTTTTTTCAAACCAGGTTCAAGACTCTAACTTTTCACTCGCCATGGTCTGTTCCCATGTTTGTTGAGGAAAGATACAGCATGGAATGTTAAAGGAGTAACATAAAACAATAATTTAAGTACAAGAGAAACATACTTGTACAAAAGCAGAAACCTAAAGCAAAGAATGTGGTCAAGCAAACTGTGCCAGGCATAGGGACGAATGGTCGATGGCAGGATTGTCACTCAGTTTTTAAAGATACTGTACATGTCAACAGACGAGTCGTTTATTGTTGCATAATTAGCGTTGTTATAATGTTGCCATTACTTGTTTGTTTTCTTGCATATATTTATCAGTGACATTGGCCAAAGGAAGATCCTATTTAGTTTGTAGGCAGGAGCTAGTGTCTAATTAATAGCCTCCTGTGAGATCAGGTCATGTGTGGGGACGGCTCGTCATAAACTAAACTAATATACATATATAATGCTCTATAATAGAATGAAAAAAAAGGAAAACAAAACACTGTTTAGGTGCGACATGATGAAGCAGTGAATTTAAAAAAACCTTGCCATAGGTCTGTGGTGTTCCTTGTGTATATGTTTGTTGTGTGACAACCCCTCTCTCTCTGTCTCCCTCTCTCCATTGGAGGGCACGATTAATCATGGGGCTCCGGTGTGTGACTTAATGGGCGGGGCTGCGGCTTTAAATACCGGTGGAATCCGCCCGGTCTCTCTCTTGGCACTCTTGGCTCACCAGTCCCGGCTCAACCCTGCAGCTCACCTTTTTTAGTTTAGCTTGCATCCAACACACAGCCATGCACCCACATTCACCGCTGTGAATCATTACAGATATAGGTTGTTGGATTTAGTTGCCGTAGTTTCTGTTGCTTCCTTTGTTAAATAAACTTTATATTGTCGTTCCCTTCCCTCTTGTATTTGTTGTCAGGGAATTAAGCCAGCTCTGACAGTCGAGCAGGTATGTGCTCCTCATTGTCTGTGTATTTTGCCTGCCAAATGTAAAAATAATGAAAATCAACTATTAGTGACAACATAGATACATGTTCGTACCACTTCCTTTGAGTTATTTTTCCCTCCATTTTGATCAGTGATTATGATGCAGCACAACACACAATGGATTTTTTTTTCCCGTTTGGACGGGATCCTCTCATAGCTGTTTGCATTCGTGACAAGTGGACAACAGACAAGCAGATAAAGGATGATGCTTGAGTGGCATCCAAGGCCAGTCTAATATTTTCCATATGGTAATTACAGCATGCCACCACCCAGTTCTTTTCATGCTTGATGTAAGATTCTCAAGATCATATTTTACGAGATCATGTCCTATGCATTTAACTCCCGAAAAGAATGTAACATATGACAATGAAAGACAGGATGTCGTATTATTATTGTCAGTTATTGATGGTTGCCTTGTAATACACTTGACTGTGCAGACTCATATAACATGTATGTGCTAATGAGAGCAATAAAAAAAAGAAAAAAGTTGTGATCTGCATGCATGAGCTGTGTTGTTCAAACTCACAAGCAACATTAATCTGGTTGGAAGCGTATCTTGAATTTGAATGAAATTCATTCTCTTCAACGCTTGTAGAACAAGGATGTGGGTGTGGACAGTGGACATGCTTAAATTTCCAAATAGGTGTTTAGGTCTCAGTGTTTAGGTCTGTGTTAACTTGTTTTGAATTTCACATTTTTGGGACGAAAATGCAAATTCACTGCTGCTCTCAGGGCAAAATAAGATGGTAACAGTTTATTCCACTGATCAGCTCAGTCCTGGGGGTCCACTTCGACGTAGTAGACCTGGTGGGAGAGAGGATGATGATGACAAAGCTGTCATCCATGATTGACAGAATCTTCCACCCCCTTCAGGACACATTTACATTAACTCCTTTACCCTTAAGCCTGATTTATGCTTCTGTGTCAAATCGACAGTGTACCTAAGGCGTAGGGTCCACGCCGACAAATTGTTTACAGTGTAGCCTGACATGCACATGTCGCAGGTATGCAGAGCTACATAGGGAGTCCACGGAGGGTCCACGGCAGTTCAACGCATGAGAGGTGTCACAGATCCTTCCTGCCTCAGTCAGACTGTACAACCACAGCTGCTCACAATAGACCACACATTCATTGCACTTCCAGATGGACTTTTCTGCACTTTCATATTTATCTGCACTATAAACTACAGTACTGTTTTTATACTGTATTTCATATATTGCATTTGTTAAACATGTTAATTATTGTGCAATAATACAGTTCAGCTTTACCACCGAGAGACAATATATGGAAATATAATGTGTGCGCAATATTATCACCATTCTCAGGGTCATCACCTATGAAGTATAATGTCTTGCATGTATTGTTTTTATCTTTGAGTTATGTTCCAGCTGTAAATACGTGCATTTCCTATTTATCTCCTGTTTTCAGTTGGTTTTGACTTTGCTTTTGTATTGTCATAAATTTCCCCACTGTGGGACAATAAAGGCCTATCTTATCTAATCTTATGGATCTGTTTTACAAGTAATCCCCAAGCACACCACACACACACACACACACACACACACTGGTTTTGGGGATCTTGCGAGGAAACAACAATAGATTGAATGAAGAGTGTCAGTCTTATGCAGGTTCCTCACAACCTGCCCATGAGTGTCTGTTGCCAAGATCTGTCAGCTGCTCTTCTGCTTGGGTTACTTATAAAACATGAATGCTTTGCACCATCATTTTTAAATCAAGCATATCTAGCTTGATAAACTTCAAGATGCCACACTTGTAAATCAAATCATCTGTGATTTTCCAGCTTGCATTTTTCATGTTGGACAGTGATGAAGGTGTCTTCCATGACCTGTAGTCATAAATCAAATCCCTTTCTTCTGAAGGAAAATATAGCTTAACGTTTGTTAAAATGTAGTATTGTATTATAGCCACATCACATATCATGAGCATGACTGAGAGATTAACTTTTGCAGCTGAAAAATAGATCTGATTAGCCCTGTGATGGATTGCACATCTTATTTTTGAGAGCCCCCAGCTGTCTATTGAGTGTCATCTGAGCCTCTAAAACCAAATAAACTATGAGGATTTCATGAGGACATTCTCTGTGATTCAGAGATCTCTTTTGAAGGCTGATGCATGTGATTTAACATCAGACGTGTTCAAACTCCAAACAACAACCAACTGCCTTTTGGACTGAGACATCATCGGTTCTTCACTTTGAACAACCTTCATGCCATGATGCAAGTGGACACCCTCACCCCCTGCCTCTTCATCATAGTCCTGGACTATCCAGTCAGGAAGGCCATCAGTGGAGGAGGACAAGAACTTGGCCGCACTATAAGAGCCAGGAGGCTAAGACGTAGTCCTCGGATCTGGACTACATGGATGACATCAGCATGCTCTACAACAATACAAAGCAAGCACAGGAGCACAGGAGCCTACACAGAGTGGAGACAGGGTTTCCAATGTTTGGCCTTTGGCCTCTTTGGCTAAATGCCAAGAAAACAGAACATCCACCTCTAATAACAACAGGAGGCACTGCCCTGAGGGATGTCAATGACTTCAAATACCTGGAATCATGGACTCAGCAGAGCCTTAAAGGCCTTAAAGTGAGAAAGGCATTCAGATCCATACACTGGCCCTGAAAGGCATGGCCAGTGTATGGAACTCCAACCTTGCCCGACAAATCAAGCTCAGCTTCTTGTACGCAACAGTGGAGTCCGTTGTCCTATATGGCAGTGAATGTTGGACCCTAAAACCCACCCTGCTGAAGTCCATAGACAGGTGGTATACCAGAATGCTGCGTACAGTATTTAACATTTACTAGAGTGAGCATGTTACCAGCATCCACCTGTATAAGAGGAAGGAAGGAAGGGTGAGTGAGAAAACAGCAACGATGGAGGGCACGACCGAGGACAACATACAGAGCAGTATGGCAGAGAACACTCCCATTGCTCCAGAGGGAGTTGTTATACATGCATTAGCAATCATTTCAGAAACACATTAAGCTGATATGTCATTTCCATGAAACATACAGACGCATTAACATACACCTGGCACATGTGTAGAATAGTGGGTCAATGGAATAGAATTGAATAATAATTGTGTTTCTTACATTTTCTTCTGTTTACACTGTAAGTATAAGTCGGTTAATGTAGCCGTAGCCAAAGGGCACATTGAGAACTTCATTTTGAATTTAATATCTACCTATGTACATAGAAATTGCACCAGCCAATTAACCACAAATGTCATTCCACCAGCATTTACTCTTAAATTTTGTCCCATGTAAAGTGCTCCATTGTTCAATCTATGACCTTATTAACAGAGAAAATATAGCGTCACAATCCTTGGAACTGAAATTGGAATTCTTGGTGTCTGTACACACGCCCAAATCTTTGCTGCTCTGCTGGCCTTAAAGGAATATTAATGCGGTGGAACATCCCAGAGAAGAAGTCATTGCTCTTGTTTGTACAAACAACAAAAGAGAAAAATAATACAATAGTAATTTTGGCAAAACCAGTATCGGAAACCTGGCAGGCGGGCTTGTGCGATAGCTTTATCCAAACTAGTGGCCCAAAGCTTCATCTGAGCAATGGGCTGTGACTGGCAAAGCTCATTGAAAAAAAAAAAAACAATGGGATGATGTGTGCTGGCAACAGTAGGGAGTAAGTCTAGCACGCTGTTTCCTACCCTGTGTTGTCTCCCATCCTGTATTTCGACTTGAGTTTCTCTCTGCCTGATGCTACACCTCCCCTCTGCGTCTTTCTACTCTGCCTCCTGCAGCACAATCTAATCCGAGCAGCTTCGTTCCCCTTTGAACCACCTCACAATTAGGCAAAGAGGTGCATTGCCCTTGATGCATTGTACTTACAACCACTCTGCTCTGCTGGAGTTCGACTTTGATCCCTTAAAGGCTGAGCAGAAAGCGGGGTATCTACAGTAGAGTGTGCCCCTACTTTATCAGGCATGCCAATACAGATGCATTCCATTCAGATTGGCTTGAAGCCTCCACCCCTGAGGCCACATGATAAGCAGATATGGAGAGAAAATTACTGGCATACAAAATTAGGAAAGTAGAGAAAAAAAGAAAGAGGTAAGATAATGGCACCAAACAAATAGCAGTGACAATATCTTAAATGCTGTCCCATTTGTGGAGGTGAAGTTGACACAGTCCAATCCAACACAAACTCTGGCAGGATAAATGTATTGCGGATGGAGAGAAGTAAGCAGTGGAATAGCTATTCTTTGAAGATTAGAGTTACTGTTATAGTAAATTGCTCGCTCCATGTTTGTTTGGCAGTGAGACACTTGATTTCCTTTCCGAGGTAGTGTACTAATAGACAAATAATAAGTACACATTATAGGGCCTATAATTTATACTCATGGACAACATCCTTATGCTTCTGTCTCTTCCTTTCTTTCCCTACTTTCTTATAACTTCCACATTTGTGTGAAATGTAATATGTTTTTCCTCAGTACTGTCTATGTCCCAATCCGAGTCTGATAAACAACCACATAACATACTGTACAGGCTCTCAGGTGAGAGAAAAAGAGAGAGAGATATCCCTAACAGGTGAGCTTGTTGAATGCATTAGAATTTCTATAAAAATGTATTTTCCTCATTCACCATACACAATTATTCACAAGAAACCTGATGGTGAACAGATGCTTCAGGTGGGCTGTCCGAGTGCTCCTGCAGAAACACGGACATGACTGAGGCGTGAAAACACATTTGTCAGTCAGAAAAACTGACTGGAGATAAAAAAAACTTCTAAAGCTGACTTCGCTCTTCAAAACTGGAAGATGTCCAGCAGCATCATCAGTTCAGTGCTGGCAGAAACTAGTTGGACCCTAGTATTCCCATCTCCAGTCTGAAGAGGTCTCGACAGGCTTTATGGAAGATTTAGTGCCAAAAATCCTCTTCAGATGTTGAAACAAAGTCAAGTGAATAACCTGTACACACGACCTAAGATGTGCAAATACTTGGCGCCGACAAGAGGGAGCTTTTTGACAGACAATGCATAGCTTCATGTTGAATGCTATCTGTACATTATCAATCACTGTCACCAGAATTCATAAGGTTAATCTGGTTACTCAACCTGTCATTATATTAAAAGGTGCATGCAATCTGCATGGTTCTTTTTCTTTCCATATTCCCTTGCTGTAGTGTGTGTGTAAGGCATGTCAAGACAAGTCAGACTGCCTTTGTATAAAGGCAATTCACAACAACAGTTATCTCATGACGCTCAGCAAACTGACTAATAGAAATCCAACATTCACATGAGCAGCTTTTAGTGACAGAGGAGACACTCCATATGCAGATCCAACATATGGATGGCTCCTGCCTCGAGGAGTTGGGGGGAAACGAAGACAGCAACAGAGACAAGTAGACAGAAAGATACAGGTAGAGAGACATAACGGGGAGAGAAAGCACTGGGAGATGGCAGCAGCGGTAGTTACTTTCAGTGGAAAGTACCAGTTCAAAATGCACTAGATTATGTTTTACACTGAATGCCTGGCAATACTGCAGCACATTTGCATACGTAAATATAAATGTGATGTTTAACCAGTGGCTTTTTATTTGGATCCTTCACAAACTGATGGACGATTTAGGCATCAAAACATTTGAATAATCAACAGTTTATCATTTTGTATGCCATGTACTTGAGAAACCATCAAATTATTTGATTTGTCCCACTCAAGCGTCAAAATTAAACATTACACGATCAGTCAAACAGTTACTGTCCGAGTGCCATGGGTAAAATAAAGTTACCACCTCTCAAGGCCTAGTGGGCTCCTCATGTGGTAAGCACCGTAATTAGAGCCGGCTTGGCTCCAAGGCAATGCCAGCTTCTGCACAGGAGGACATGTTAAAGGTAAACAAACAATTATTTAGATGGTCTAAAGGGAGAGGTGCACGACACATAGACCATGTCTGAAGTGAAGTCCTGCTGATGCAAGCACAGTGTTCATTTTCACGCAATGCTCCTTCCTGTCTAACTAGCAAATGAACTTGTTCTTTTCTGGACATGTCAGTCTAAATGATAGCGCGTTGTTAGTAGACGATGCAGAAAGCAAATGTACCAGTGACCAACGGCGCAGTATTTGGCTGTTAATTAAGAAAGTAGTAGGCGGGTGCACAACCAACAAACAGTGATGTTAAAGTAGTGCAGAGGACCGTTTCATGGAGTGATCACCAATCCAGTGTTTAACGGACCAGTCAAATCCCTCTGATCAGGATTGGATCTATTCCAGACGCCACGACTTAAAAATTATCGTATGAATTATGAACATCATCTTCCACTGCTACAGTCTCGGGTTCAAATGACTAAGTATGAATCATTCCAAGTGACGAGAAATAATGAACCTGCTTTATTAATGTTTTTATTGGGCAAATAACCCACAAGGTACATGGGAGATCGGCAAAAATTTTAAAAAACAACAAAACAGAAACAGGTATTTTACCCAGGTAGAAATATTTAACCTGCTTCATTTATGGTATATATCGGCTCAATGTGAATTTAATTAATACATTTTCTATTGAGATGTCTAAATAACCCCAGATACTATGTTGCTATTAATATTAATGCGGTTTTGGCCGTAAACAATGGCACACGGGAGATCGCCGATTAAAAGTCTTTCAGCTTATACGTTGCAAAAACGTTTACCGAGATGTTGCAAAAGTTTGTGATGAATGATTTTTGTGGTTCACAGAAACATACAATTCTTCTGGAGACTAGGTTGACATCAGCCATGACTTGGCTGATCATTGATGCGATGTCTATTAACATCAATTGAGTAACTCCTGTCTGGTCAAAATTATATCTCTGGAGGGTCTATCCCTTGGCTTTGGTAAGAAGAACATTAATAAGCCCTTAATACACAAAGCTGAAGTAAATGCAATCAACAGTGAAGCATTGAGGATGCTCCTGGTGGGTTTAGAGCTGAAACTGCTGAGATGCAGCAATATTTAGAAAACTACTAAACACCTACTGTATGCTTTCATCAAGCCTTATTGGCTTAAATGCATCTCATGTCTTCAATGTCAAGACATGTTCTTATTGTACAAGACAGGACTAAAGACATTTTCCAGTTAATCTGTCCTCCTCCAAGAAATTTAAAAAGAAAAGGTTTTCATTATGTCCTGGTTACATGACAATAAAGCTGTAGGTACTGTAGGTACAACAAAAAACAATGGCAACGCCCCAAAAAATCATGGTTAAGAGAATGTTTTTGCTGTGATTAAATAATTAGTAATTAGAATCTGTCTCAGGGACTAAGACTATAGATACTACACTTAGATACTAAGTGAATTATTTAAAAATGGAGTGGACCGATCTAATGTGATATGGGGAAAGGCAACATTTGTATTTTTTTTTTTTAAATATAGAAAACATTTAATGGCACTGCTAAAGGTGACGAGGTTGAGAAGTCGCAGATTTTTCTGGCATCGGTGCTGATAGGAAGTGGAGCTACTGGAGGAGCTGTCTGAGGCTGTTGAACATTCAGACCAACATGAAAGTCTCTCACCCTTACACACACACACATACACACACTATACCTTTAGAACCTTGTGGAATGACTCGGTAGATGAAACAAAAAAAACATAAACAAAAATCTCTGCAAACCCTCATTCTCTCCCTCCCGTTCCCTCACACCCTGTACACACTGCTGATACAGTAATCTTCATGTTGCTAAAGATATGTGGAGGTCCCTTCACGCTCTGTCTTCTCTTGGTGAATGTTACATACTGAGAGTCCACTTCAACAACAGCTGTGCCTATATTTGCCTTGACCCCAAATCTGTAAAACTGCCACTGCTTTGATGCCCCCTTTTTAGAGGTTAGGTAACAGATTTTGTTTCCTTTTCTTTTTAAATACTAGTACAGAAGTAATGAAGAAAAAAAGCAATTATTTAAGTAATCTTTTAAGTAATTTATTCCCTTAATAGATCCATAGATGCTGTCTTCTTCTTCGCTTCGGCCATAAATAAATTGAAAGCTGAGGGAAAAGTGATTGAAGTTGAATCAATAGATTTGACATGTAGGGTCCAACATGGCCTGTCTGCAAAGAGCATGATTAATACGGCCTGGAGGTGTGAAGCGGTTTGCAGAATTCATATAATGTCTTTGTTTATGCCTTCAACAAAAAACTCCCTATTACAAATAATTAGCCTCACAAGGCTTTTGAGGCAATGGAGATGATGCAACAACTATATTAATCATTCCTTTTGATTCTGGCTGAAGTTTAGAACAACCCGGCCCAAGATGTTTGGTGTTCTGTGAATTATGATTAAATAAGTAGCAATAATTTGGCCTATGAAATATTTACAGAAGCAAGGATTAATTCAATGCTGTGACACATTTATTACAAGTAAAATGTAAATAATGAAAGAGGGTCACATTGGCTAAGTAGGAAAGGTCACATGCTGTCATGTATGACTGAATACATACAAACATGAAAAGCTGTATGTTATTAAATCCTTTGTCACACATCCGATAAGCCATATACTGTATGTGCCTGAACCGAGCACGAGATACAGTTTTTCATCCTGGCTCTAAAAACATGCTGTTAACCTCTGTGGAAAATGCGGCTTACAGGGGTAAGCTGCAATAATTCAGCAGTGTTACAGTATGTCTGCTATAAGGGGATTTTACAAATCCAGAATGCTATCACTGAAGCAGGCATTGACCATTTTTAATGCATGTCATTGTATTTTTTATTTTTTTAATTTGTTTTGGGGATGGGTCAGGACACTGTACTCTGCAAATAATCTGTAAACATCCCTGGGGGTTTACAGTGCATCTTATGTCATCATTTCATTCACAGCGCTTTACAGTTTTAATTACACATTCGCACAATGCTATGGGACAATTAATGTATTTCCCAAGCGAATTTATCAACCCCAGCATTAACATTTTTGCTTTGACCAGTCAAGCCGTCCAGAAAAGTATGATTAATTAAATACATTATATTTTTTCTCATATTATCATAATATATTGAACACTTTGGGTTTCATTGTTCTGAGAATAGAAAAATATGCCAAGTCAAGGTCAAAGCTATCTAATCAGATCCCTTTTAACAGAAACCTGCTTCATGGGCTTTTCTTCCTTATAAAACAACGGTTTCTTAGATCCTGCATTTCCCAAGAAATTAAGGAAAACAATAGTTCACACCACAGTGCTCACTCTGATTTCATTAAACTATCGTGCAAGTGGTTGATGGGGCGGAGACTTTTCGGATAATTGATGATCACTATGTCAAGTGACAAAAAGAAAGTGCAGTGCTTCATTGTCTGAAAGAAAAAAAGCCATGGAACTGCTGATGAAGAGATTTCCTGACCTCATTTCCTTTGGCAATTCAGTTGTAAGAATGTCTCAGCGTCATACTGGTGCCTATTGGTGACAAAAAGTCCTGGATTCTTATCTGTTACAGAGGAAGCATTGACTTTCACCCCTGTCAGCAGTTTTTGCAACAGACAGTGATGGAGGCAACATATCGCAGTGGCTTTAAGCCTGATGGGCTTGTCTCATCATAATGTGCTATAAATGGCTAATGTACTCAATCTTCACCCCAGGCCAGACTTTAGCTGATATTATAAATAAATGATATTTGCCCGCTGAGAATGTAATCATTCCAGACATAGGTTTGTGGGCAAAAATTAATAAAAGATCTGACACCTAATTGACTATGTTTTTACACGCCAGAGTGCATGCTGAACCTTGTCTGGAAGGAAAATAATCTCCACATGGTGGATGACCACCACTCATGCTATGCAGGCGTTGAAATTTGATATATTATTTCTGCCCTGATTTATCTGTTGTATCAAATACAAAAACATAAACAGAGCTTTTCAGAATTGAAATGTGCATGTGCACCACGACGAGCACGTGCCTTTTTGATGTATGCACCCCAGCAGTGAAGGCTAATGGAAGAGAAGATGTAGGTTTATTGACATATTGATTTCAGACCTGTTGTTGATGGAAATGCTCTGCATTCTCTAAATTGTATGGGCTAAGGAGTAATCTTCCAATTTAAAGTGCTGGATGGGGTTGTAAATAGATTTGTCAGAGGAAAAAGAAAATGACAATGTCTGGGGTGAGTGTTAAATGTGGTTATTATTTGGGCAGCAGCAAGTAAGCCCGTTGCTCACGCAAATACTTTCTGTGACATGTGTTGACAACAAATGAGAAGGAGAATGTGTTTCTCACAATAATTGTGTACATACGATCCATTTTCATGCTTTTACTCGCCCCACAAGTTACAGTCACCATAGATACGTTTTACTGATCACAGCGGAAATCTTCATCTCCCTCAGGTTATCACATTGCCATGCCCTACTTCTCCTGACTGCCTTGTAGTTGTATACACTGAGAGAGAAACACCATTGCAGTGTCTCTGCTGCAGCTCAAAGGCAGAACAAGTCCAGCCTCCACCAAGCAGAAGGCCGGACAGGCTGTCTTGATGGCATCGAGCATCAACATAGCTGTGTCCTGCTGAATCTGGGGCCCATTCCAGATCGGAGCAGGAAAGGTTGAGTGAAAATCCTGAGTTTGTTAATCCTAAAAAGAGTAAAACTCTGCAGACATTTCCTAATTTCATGGTAAACTAATAATGATAGTATTAAACTGATATTTGGTTTGATTCCTGTCAGTTTATGTGTAAAGAGAATTGTAAAATTGACAATTTTCCTTCATTTGAGGGTAAACACAATAACTTGGTTTGTCTTCTGTAAAGCGGTACGCAAACGAGCCCAATTGGCCTTAACGTCTGCCTCCTACCCTTATTTCTTTATCTTTGACTCTGGATGTAAGTTCTGTGTCTAATATCTGTGTTCCTCTGATCCTCTGTTTTCAGTGCTGTTACTATTGTCTGTTCATTGTGTTTGAACTGTTCCCTATAGACATAATCCTCCGTGAGCTCTCAGTGTGTTTCCTTACCTCCCAATAAACTGACAGCAAATGAAAGAATCCAAACTTTTTGCACTGTACGTGTTTTCTCATGGGCTGAATACATTTTGGACTTTGTTTCTCAACTGCTGATGTATGACAGAAAAAATGGAAACGCACAAGGATTGTAGGAAATATGGAATGTCTCACGGACATTTCACAGGAAACTACTATGCGGCAATGCGCTTGACGATGGAAGGTCTGATAACTTTGGACATTGAATGAATGAATGAATGAGTTTATTTCGGTCGTGTACAATATCTTACATGACATGCATCAATCTGCACTGACCGAAAATGTGTGGGCTGGAGCTTCAGCTTATTTTGCCTACCTACTTTTTACATTTTTACATAAGATAGGAGAGAAAAACAAAATGAAATGAATGAATGAATGAACTTTGGACCCATCACAGAACCTTGTGGAACCCCACATATAACCCTCAGTACATGTGTAACCCGATTTTTCATCATTCAACTGTGCATATTGGTGTCTGTTATCCAAGTAGTTATTGATGCATGTGTATGATGTCCCTTCGATTCCATATCTGTCCAGTTTCAATGGTATCAAATGCAATTTTTAAAAAATCTATCATTACCCCCACTGTATATTTCTTGTTTTCTACTGCTGCTGTTATTTTTCTGCTAGCTCCATTACTGCCGTTGTTGTTGATCGATTAGTTCTGAATCCCTATTGTTGTTCACAAACGGCAGGTGCTTGCCGTTTTAATTCGATTTGGAAAGATGCCTGTTAGAAGTGACTGGTTGCAGATAAGGGTCAGAGGATCATGGATTGTTAAGTTTTTGGAAACCACATCCATTAGTTCTTTTACTGTAATTTTTACTGTAATTATTGGGTTATGAATTTCTTTTGCCAAATTATAACTAACATTCACAAAGTATTTGTTGAATTTATTTGCAATTTCTGTTGTTTCGGTTATAACTGGTTGCTTGTTTTTATTAAATTGATTAGGATAATTCAATTTTTCTGTAC
>CAAKHB010008633.1:0-10095 GCA_901007665.1 Aeoliscus strigatus
GGTGTAACCTAACCTGCAATGTATAGTATAAAAGTACTGGGGTCACACATTGTAAAGGTTCACACTTAACCAACAACGTATCACAGTAGCCTGTTAATCTTAACACAAGTTTAGCATGTTATAGTGAGTCCTTGGGGATCTGTGGAAAGTCCTGATGAAGAACTGATTATTAAAACAACAGTAACATTCTTATTAATACTGAGGGACCTGAAAACACGACAAGAGATTAACACGCATATATTGGCATATACTAATACACTGACATATATGTAAGACCTATGCTAAAGTATACAAAGCAACATATTCAACAGTATACAAAATGATTGTCTTCTGGATTAAACATACTGAGTCTCAGGTTCTTCCAGCTCTGCTCTCTGGCGTGGAAGTATTTACGACCTGCAGGTGGTCCCTGATAACGGAGGAAGAATGCTGGGTTTGTTAAGTTTGTTGATGGAACTTCCTGCGAAGTGTTATTGTCTTATATCTTCGGTGATGGTTTTATGGTGGGAGCAAGGGGGCTCCGTACCATCCAGGGCGTGGGACGTAGAGTAATCTCAACATCCTCCTGTGGGAAATGGAAGTTTGCGCCATTTTGGCCAAAAGGTTCTTTGTTCTTGTGTAGATCCCGGGCCTCCACAGGGGTCACAGAAAGGTGACCTGTTGCAGATTTGATTCACATCCCACTGATAGTGGTGAGGGGATGACCAAAGGTATGCAGGGGTTAGTTCCAAGCAGCGATGTCCGCTACAAACGTCCTCCTGTGTGTTACTGTCTTACATCTTAATTGATTGTTTGGTGTGAGCAGGAGGCCCCGTACCATCCAGGATGTGGGACGTAGGTTAACATCAGCATCCTCCTGTGGGAAATGGAAGTTCGCGCCATTTTAGCCAAAAGGTTCTTTGTTCTTGGGTAGATCGCAGGCCTCCACAGGGGTCACGGAAGGGTGACCTGTTGCAGATTTGATTCATGTCCTACTAATAGTGATGAGGAGATGACCAAAGGTATGCAAGGGGGTAGTTCCAAGCAGCGATGTCCGCAACAATGGAGAACATCTCATGAGAAGACCCGTACAACTGCCGAAGTCTTACTTTGTATAATAATACACTGGGTCCGGAAAATCTAGTTAGTCAAACTTCGTGAACTGACACACTGTTGTTTGTCAGGGAATAGAAGATCAGACCCAGAGCCCTACTATATTGTGACTGCTAGATCAAAACTGCTTTATGCCTAAATACTTTCTCCTGTTGCTTCATTAAAGAACACACAGGATCCACTCACACATAGCAACTAGGGTAATAGGAGATCAGATCCAAGAAAAACAAGAATCTTGTTTTGTCAGATCGTCTCAAGATCTTTTGACCAAAGCTCTAAGGCACCTCCAGTCCAAACTGCACCTGAAGCCTCCAGCACCATCACCCAATCACCAGCGGAACTGCTGACAAGTCGCCAGGACGCTATTGGCAGAGACAAGCATCTGGAGAACACAATGCCGTTCAAGGACAACCCATTTTGGAGACAATGCATGCAGAATCCAGCATCTCTGAGCTGCTCATAAGAGTTGATGTCAAAAGTCAATGTGAGTCAACTGACACTCTTTCTGCTCATCTGCAACGATCTTCTTCACTTCACAGTCATTCGTTGCTATTGACGGTACAATAATTGACCAATAACTTTCTCCTTTCACCATCAGCCAGAATCTACCCCTCATTGTTTATTACTCTGTCTGTCTTTTGTCTTTGTCAGGGTTTTTCTCCCTATGACACTTAGACAAAAAACACACAATTCAGAGGTTTTAATGCCAAGGAGATGGGTGCAACTAAGAACGGTTCAAAAAGCCTCAATGAGTAGTATTTTTTCACCAAGGACATGCACGTTGCCTGGACTGGCGTCACCGGGTCCTCACCCTGGAGCCAGGCATGGGGTTGGGGCTCGTGGGTGAGCACCTGGTGGTTGGGTCTCTGCCGAAGGGACCGGTGCATTGTGGATTAGGTGGCAGCCGTGGGCGGGGGTCCCGGGGACCCAAACCCCTCGTGCCGGCCACAGAGGTTAATGCTGGAAAAGAAGGAGGAGAAGTCAGTGATTGTAGAAAAGACAAACACCGTGGAAGCTGACAAAGCAGCTGGCAACACATCTCAGACTGTGTAAATCTGTACGTTGTTCATTAATTCCTCAATGAACCTACAACATCCGTCTATCCCTCGAAATCACATTGTTTTTTCCCAGTTAAAAGATCAAACATACAAAACGTGTCAACTTTAGTATTGAAATTCAATTCATTCATGTAAATATATACCAAGTTGATCGTCTGTATTAGGAGACTATGAAAACCCACGAGTCGTCAGGGGGCTGAGCACGGGGACAAAGGGTGTTTGACGGACGCGTTTCCATTTGGACTAAACAATAAAAACTACAGGCTCCAATGTCTGCTGTTTACTTTCATTCATCACAAGTATAAAATCCAAACAGTGAATCCCATAAAAAACACAGTGCAAGTCAGTGAGCAAACAAGCGGTCAGCAAAAAATAGGAGCCCTTTTCTGCCGGTAAAACAGCTGATTTTACTACTTCCCTCAAGTACCCCCCCCCCCCCCACACACACACACACCTGACTCCTACTCAGATGTGACACAAAGAAGGAAGCTACCTGACACCTACAGTCTGAATCAAATCATCTGATGGATCTGTGTTAGAGATGATCAGGGACAAAGAGAAAAAATATCATCTCCCTCTTTAATAAAGCGGGGGAACCCTCAAACACCATGAATGAAGTGTGGAGATGACACTGTTCACAGTTCCTTTACTGAACCACATGTATGGAAAATGTCTCGTGAAGACAACGAACTAATCTTTTAAATCAGTGAGGTCTCAGGTGACTTGGTGGACCACCGACAGACGGTGTTTCATCTCCCACTGAATGAAGGAATCGGTCAAATTCGGTGAGATTTAACGGGTTAGATCGGTCCCGGAAGATTCTTTCACGCCGTAACTCTCTCCTCACCACCTGTCTTATGTGGAGGAATGGGCAGGTCATTGTTTTTTCTGACATCTGATTGGCCAGTGGGTGGTTCTTTTCACGGGATCAGATTCAATCCAGACAGTTTTTCAGAGTAAATTACCATGGTAACAGGTCTTGATTAAACGAAATCCGGCTTCGTGGTACCGAAGATCCAGGATCAACCCTAAAGTTATCTCGCCAAAACCAAAATCCTGCTTTGTGGTACAGGCCCCTGGAGGGGAGTGACTGGAAGGAACAGCATCCCTGATCTGGACCCGTCTTTTGTTCTGTTGGAATTCTGTGCTAGTCACAGTTTGTCCATAACGATCGCCATATGTCGGACATAAGGGTATCCATAAATGCATGTGGCACCAGGACACCCTAGGCCGGATGTCAATGATGTCAACAACTTTGTAGTTGTGTCATCTGACCTGATGTCTTGGACACCCGGGTGAAGAGAGGGGCTGAGCTGTCAACTGATCACCACCTGGTGGTAAGTTGTATCCGCTGGCCAGGGGGGAAATCAGACAGACTTGGCAGACCAAAACCTACAGTGCTGGTCTGCTGGGAACGTCTGGCGGAACCTGCCATCAGAGAGGTCTTCAACTCCCACCTTCAGGAGAACTTCAACCAGCTCCCGAGGGAGGCTGGAGATATAGAGTCCGAGTGGACCATTTTCTCTGCCTCCATTGTTGATGCAGCCACTCTGAGCTGTGGTCGCAAGGTCTCCGGTGCCAGTCGTGGTGGCAACCCCCGAACCCAGTGGTGGACACCGGAATTGAGGAATGTCGTCTTCAATGTGAAGGAGTCCTGTCGAGCCTAGTTGGCTCAGCCAGGGACCAAAGGGGGTCCGGTTCGGGAGCCACCGGATTTCATCTCTGCTTATTGCAGATGATGTTTTCTTGTTGACTCTTTCAAGCCAGGCCTTCAGCGAGTATTTGGGCGGTTTGCAGCCGAATGTGAAGCGGTTTGGATGAGAATCAGCACCTCCAAGGTTCTCGACCGGAAAAAGGTGGCTTGCCCTCTCGGGGTCAGTGGGGAGTCCTTGCCTCAAGTGGAGGAGTTTATCTATCTTGGAGTTTTGTTCACATGTGAGGGAAGAATGGTGCATGAGACTGACTGACAGATCAGCACAGCAGCCGCAGTAATGCGGTCTCTGCACCAGTCCATCATGGTGAGCGGGGGCACTCCCCTAAATAGATGCGTGCTCCCCGCCCATCAATTACAGCCACCCCAGGTTGCGCTGTGCGGAGGAGCGAGCCACGCCCCGGCCACACTAGCAACAGTATCAATTTCTGTTCAGTGAAAGAGGACCAAGTGTTACCGTAAACCAGCAATCACATGACTTGGGACAGAAGTGTTAGGACAGGCTGTTCGTGGTCCCCTGCGATGCAGAATGCCTTGTGGTCTGTTTAATATTTCCGTTACCATCCTCTTCTGCTTATTTGGGTCTGGGTCACAGTGGCAGCAGCTTCAGTCAGGATGCCCAGATTACCCTCTCCCCTTCCACTTCCAACAGCTCTTCCGGGGGAAGAAGTGTTCTTGGGCCAGCTGCATGATAAAATCCCTCCAGCATGCTCCTCCTGGTTGA
Source organism: Aeoliscus strigatus (assembly GCA_901007665.1). Lineage (NCBI taxonomy): Eukaryota > Metazoa > Chordata > Actinopteri > Syngnathiformes > Centriscidae > Aeoliscus > Aeoliscus strigatus. The sequence continues at coordinate 4,586 of CAAKHB010008633.1, forward strand.
ACATGCCCATTCCCTGGGTTTGGGAGGCGTCCTGTCCAGATACCCAAACCACCTCAATTGGCTCCTTTCGAGGTCCCACCTGGATGTCAGAGCTCCTCACCCTATCTCTGAGGCTCAGAAGGAAACGCATTTCAGCTGCTTGTACCCACGATCTTGTTCTTTCAGTTATGACCCAGAGCTCATGGCCCTAGGTAGTCATTTCATCACCCACCACACGTTTCCTCTGTCTGCTACAATCAGGGAGGAGACTGCGGAGTCTGCAGGCCAGGACAAACCGACAGCGCACTCACACACACACACATTCAAGGTTGCATCACCCACTTTATGCAGCACTGAGACAGCAACTGATTTTCATATACTTAGCACATTGCTACTTTAAGGTGTCTCAACTGTGATGTGGTTGTTTGCACTATTTTGTTATTTTGTTTTTTGACTTGATTTTTACATGTGTTCATTAATAATTCTTGTTTTACACTTACCTATTTAATATTTGAGTCTGTTCTTATTTTATTCTTTATACTTTTTTTCGACAAACGTACTGTAAGCCGTGGCCAGTGAGCAATGTAATATCAATCTTCTGTAACACATGCTGCAGTATTGACAATAAAGCTAGCTTGAACCTTCATAAGTTCCAAATTCCAAATGACAAAATAAAGTGTGGTTGACAAACTGACATTTCTTTGCAAATGAACACCTTCTCAGTTTGCAGTGTAGTACTACAGTATTGTTTAGTTTTTCATTCTGGACAGCGTCAGTAACCAGTTGTGTGACTCCTGACGAAAATGATACAATGTGAGTTTTCTTCTCTGACACAATATCATTGAGATTTATTGATACGCACTGAAAAAAGATGGGCTACCAGTAACCACGTCAATAATCCCAACGTTTCTTTCATCTCTGTGTGTGGTCAGCGGACCACACACACATCGAGTATACAGAATGTGGCTCTACATGTGGGGCAGGGGACTCTGTTGGACAACCAGGTGTCAGGTCTCTGCTGGTCCTGGCGGCTGGCGAACCATCGTCCCAGACAGGACAAACACCACATGGGTCTGCAGAAACATTGCTGGCAGTCTGACTCGCTGTCAACTCCTATGACACACAGCAGCCCCACAATGAGAATCAGACACACACTCACTCACTCACTCACTCACTCACTCACTCACTCACTCACACACTCACACACTCACACACACACACACACACACACTCACACACTCACACACACACACACACACACACACACACACACACACACACACACACACACTCACACACACACACACACACACACACACACACACACACACACACACACACACACACACACACACACACACACACACACACACACACTACCATCTGCTTGGCAGAGCCGAGTGAGTTTGGTGTTGGCTGGAACCTGCATACAGCCGATACAAAGCTCCACCTCCTGTGTAACAGCAAAAGATGATTTGATCATTTGATCATGTTCAATGACATCTGATGGTGAATGAACATGTAGACCCCCATCTGTACACCAGCAGTGGCGTACCTGTCCACTGGGCAGACTGTATGGTTGATTGAGCTCCACCTGACATCTGAAGGTCTCCAGGAAACGTTCACTGATGGTTTGGTGGATCACCACATTAGCAGCATTCCTGATGGGAGCATGGAGCTTCTCCCTGAGTTCTGAGTACTCTGTAGAGTTCAGCCTGAAACCAGCGGCAGGGAAAATGTTGTGATAGCAGATGTTTGGGCCTGAGTTCCAAAAATACATGTGTACCTGATGTCAAAGGGTCTCACAGCAGGATTGATGCTGTCTACTCTCAGAGTTAGGAACTGGACGGGAGAGGATGATTCTGGACTCAGCTGGTGCTGTCTGGACTCTGTCACTGTCACATGACATTCTCTCTGAGAGGCCATGTACACATGATAGGTGGTCACCTGGGTAGAAGGTACGAGACACATCAAATAGATTACCTTCTTCTCATAGAACTGGGTAAAGCTTTTACATGAGAGACTGGACGATACAGTGTGCTACACAGAACTGTATTGTAATGTACTGTAGTATAGTGTGCATGATAGAAATCTGTACTCTACTGGACTAAAGGACTCTATACTGTGTATACACCTTTAACACCCAGCTGTCAGTGATGATGACTCGGGCTCCAGGTGCCCCAGTGCAGAACTTGTCTATGCGTCTGAACTCAGTGTTGATGCTGGACGCCACAGAGCCCCAGCCAGCGTGAGCCTGAGCATGAGCCTGCAGGCCTGTGCTGATTGGATGGTTGGACCAGCTATGGCGGGACCAGTAGATGACAAGTGCCCAGCTGGTCAACTGGAGGCCAAGAGCGAAGAGGAGAAACGCTCTCCAGGCATCAGTCAGCTGGTGGATCACAAGACAGTTAACTCAGAGTACTTCATCAGGGGACATGCGATATGCAGTGAACACAGTACACGTTGAACACACAGTGCATCCGTAGTATACAGGACATTAGGGCCCTATTCAGGTGGTCTTGTGCAGCATGTCCGGTGCTTTGCACATTAGGACGTGTCTCAGTCATTTGCTAGTGAGACGGTGCATTTTTAGACTGTGCTCCATGGCAGAGAGTCTTACCCTGGATTTACACCGGCTGCGTGTGCGTTGCGTCTCCGATCCGGCACGGCGCTGGATCAAATACGTTTCCATTCTAATCAATGTGTCCATTTACACCGACTGCGTTGCGTCTCCGATCCGTCTCAGCTCCGTCAGTCCGGAGCGCTGCGTCGCAAATATGCAGAGGTTCTATTTCTGACGGATGCCGGAGCTGAGACGCATAAATTTGGCACAAAATCCATCGAGCGGGGCAGGAAGTCCAACACAGAAGCAAAATAAATATCCGGTTACTTTTCACAATAAAACGCTCGACGTTGACACCTGATCGTATTTCACACTATTTCACCAGTACTTTTTTACACAGTACATTTATTAAGAGTATTTATTTACTAACGAGCTACTTTCCCATGGTAAAAGCACAAAACACCGAAAAAAAAAGTCAAACACAAGCAAGTCCGACTCTCCTCTGTGTCTCCCACCCGGAGACACTTGTGTTTCTTCCTGGATTTATCACACATACACAAAGTTTCGCGTGATTATACGTGTTTTCACCGCGCGAACTTGTCGGTCACGTGACTGACGGACCGGAGCCGCGACGCAGTAGAAACGCATCCGGTGTAAATGGACGGAGCGCACTGACGGAGCAAAGATGGATCGGAGACGCAACGCAACGCACACGCAGCCGGTGTAAATCCAGGGTTAGTTAGTCATAGGTGTGTTTGGGCGGTATCATTCAATCAGCCAATCAGAGTGTCAACTGTCATTCCATTGAAAAGTGGTGTGCCTGGCGCATGGTGGATTGATAGTTAGATAGCGGAATGGGTGTCAGTTTGGTTTGAAATGGCACCGCCGCACCGATCCGTTAAGCAATGCTTCCTGAAGTGCTGAAACGCTCAAACTTCTCTTAGAAATCTGGACATTTTAGAAATTTCATCACTGAATGATGGAGATGAATGTGGATTTTAAGATGTTTTAGACATTTTAACTGATCTATAAATCAGCATTGATCTCTGGTGGTTTAAAACACTTTAGATCACTTGGGGCAGTTTCCATCTACAGTGACAAGTCTATCAGTCTATCAGTGACAGATAAATAAGTAAGGGTAATCTTGACAAAAAGCCCCCCTGCAATGGGAACACATGTAAATGTTATCTTTAGCTATGCATTCTCTGACATTATAGTAGTTTTCTATATTTATACCACACTGTACGTACCTGATGAATGTATGCCAGCTGCTTTTCTGGTGCAGCAATACACATCCCCATGTAGTAACCTTGAGAGATGAAGAACAGTGTCAAAGTTTGCTGAGTGTCATGAGATAACTGTTGCGATTTGGCACTAAACACAATGAATGTTATTGTTCAAAAAGTGTTCACAGTTTGATCAACTGGTCATTCAGTTCTGTGTTTGCTGTGGTTTCTCTACAGATTTCAGTGAAATTAGCAAATTCAGTGAAATTAGTTGAATTAGTTTTGAAGCATTTACGGAGAATGTTGCTGGGTTAAATCGTAGGCAACTGGACTTCTAGTTTACTTGAAGACATTTCGCCACTCATCCGACCGAGAAGCTTCTTCAGTTCTGAACTGACTAGTGGGGAGTCCTGCTACTGATACCATGACCTGGATGACTGAAAACCTTCACAGACATGTTTACGGAGAATGTTCCTTTCTGTGTCTTGGATCAAGGACAATGAAGGTTAAGTAATACGGTGGAATGAGTACTGATCTTACAGGAATACTTATACCCACGTGTGTAGACCGTAGGAAGGCGTACGCAAGAGTACACGCAGTACACATGAGTACAAAGGAAGAGTAAACAGACGTACACAGGAATACACAGATGTACGCACGAGTATACAAACGTACAAAGGAATACACAGGATTTGTACCGAGGGGCAGAACGGAGTGAACCAGCACAGTGACGCTGCTCCTGCGGACGTGGTACTGGATGAAGCCTTGGTCCTCGCTGCCGAGCCAGGAGGAGAACAGGTTCTGAACCGTCAGACCGGCGGACCGGAACTCATTGGGCGTGAACACGAAGCAGAGAGAGAAGACGAAATAGGTTAAAGAAAACGTTAACTCGGGGCTCTCCATTCTTCATCTGAAAGCGTTTGATGGCGAGTTGTTTACACCGCTCTACTTCCGCATCCGCTTCTTCTTCTTCTTCTTCTAATTAATGTCTGATGGCAACGATTTGGTGCATTACCCCCACCTACTGGAGTGTAGGTCAAAATGACTACAGCAAGAATCCTCACACCGGGCAGCAACTGGACCATGAGGGGAAACCTGGGGGCCTCATATACTATGAGGATTTCCCACTAGATCTCGGCGTATGCTCAAATCCAGTAAAAGATGTACGTACGAAAAAATCCTGAAGAACAAAACTGAGCGTAGTCATGAAACCTTTGTACATCTCAATCAACTTGGAATTGAGCGCAAATTCATTGAAATAGCACCTGCCTGTGTGATTTCGCTATCTGCAAGATCAGAATTATACAATGAGCAAGTCAAAGAAGAGAAACTAGAAACTAGCTAGAGAACCTCCTCACTGAAGTTGAGGCACATAAAAAAGCACACTTTTTAGCACGCCGTTGTCCGGGACAAATAGTAAGAGAAAGACAAGTGAATGGGCGCGTGTGGGGGTGTGAATGTTGTGAGGTCAGAGCAGCGCACAGACCTGAGAGATTAAAAAAAAGTGGTCATGTCACTTGATTAAAACTTGGAAAGAGTATATATATATATATATATATATATATATATATATATATATATATATATATATATATATATATATATATATATATATATATATATATATATATATATATATATATATATATGTGGTGTGTGTGCAGTGTGGGACCATACAGTAAAACCTCAGCAACATAAGCACATATTCCAACATTACATGACATCGAAACCAAAGGTGATGT
>CAAKHB010008633.1:10115-26426 GCA_901007665.1 Aeoliscus strigatus
GAAATGAATACAACTTTTTTTTTTCCCCGTTACCATTACCAATGTTTCTGCCTCTCATGCACCACAAGGTTTAGAAAGAGTATATATATATATATATATATATATATATATATATATATATATATATATATATATATATATATATATATATATATATATATATATATATATATATATATATATATATATATATATATATATATATATAGTGTAGTAGTAGTGTACTACAATGTAGTAGTGTGCTTAGTGTACTACAAAGAGTGTAACCATCATGGAGTTTCCTAATCATGTTTTGACCTCGGGGGCCAATTTTCTAAGGACAAAGTGGCCGGGGCCCATTGAGTTATTAACACTTTCATTTTAATTGATCCGAGCCTTGGTTTGATTTGTAATGAATAACTAAATCAAGTCCACTCATAGTTTAACGAACTAAAACCTTGTGGAAAAAAATGATGTGATACATGGTAATCATCTCAAAGACATTTATTTATATTGTGTTTGTATGTGACCCTGTACATACAACAAATTAAATAAACTGCAAATAAAATACTGCCTTATAACCTACAAATGAATTTGACAATTTAGCAATTTTAATTTTTGCATGACAGAACTAGAATTTACTCTTCAAATCTGTGACAAATGAGCAGAATAGTCACAACAGTCCATTTTTAACGTGATGATGGCTCCTGGGCTGCCTTTCTGCGCCACACGTCTGGCTAGGTAGCTGGCTTTCAAAAGCACATTTAGCATTGCCAGTCAGTGATACGATAGATCATTTATGAATCTGTATAGCCCCTGCTCTTTACTCTTGAAATAATCCCCCGATTTTTGAACCTATTGTGGTTTATATGTGGCCCCTTAATTTTGAAGGCTTCAGTGCTTCGTTGGATAGAGTTACTCCACCCTCAACACACAGAGCTCTGGGCTCTCGGCTCTGCCTGGCTACCCCCATTCACAAAGCTATACTTAATGAAGTCAGGGTTATACTTGCGCACAAATTTAGCTGTTGAGGAGGGGTTAGCTTCCATTTTCTGTTTTCTTGTCATAAACTTCTCCATTTGTGCTACGTTTTTCAGCTGACTTCTTCTGCTGCTGCGACTGCTGATTGCAACTTGTTAAACAACGGGCTGACGCCTCACTGCCACCAAGTGGGGAGAAGCTGCATTGCAGTCCTACAGCCCTCACAGTCCACAGGTGCAGAACGGAACGTTTTTTGCGGCTCACTGGTTGGCGCTTGTTGTTAAAATCACTGTCCTAAGAGGAACATATACAGAGTAAATAATGATGGTCTACACAGACCCCTGGTGTACTCCCTGGCTAACTTTAAATTAAATCAAAACATCTCCTGAACTAAGGAAGCTTTGTCAGCAGACAAAATAAACTGAATTATCTCGATACATCCCATATGTCATTCATGTATACATCATTTCAACCCCAAAACAGAGCCTTGTGGAACTCTTTTTCTCTACTTTCCCATCAAAAAATCAGTAGTGAGTCAGTTGTACTAATAACTCAACCAGTATCCAATCTAAAACAACTCGTCTCATAACATATTGTGGTGATCTTGGGTTCTTCCAAGAAAACAAACACATCAAAGCCAGGAGGTCATCACTCAAACACACAGCCTCACTCATGGTGCCAAGTGCTCTTTTCAGTTATTTTCTGTCAGACACACTGTAGAAAAGCATGAAGATCTCTTCGTCATTATTCCCCTCATAGGTCGCCTGATACACTTGGTGCCTTGTGATGATAGTGTGATCCCCTGTGGACAGCACATGTTCAACCCGCTCTGCTTCAGTTAAGGCTGATGTGGTGGATGTGTTCTTGAAGTTGCGCTGGCTGAAGACCCCAGACAAAAGCGTGGAGTGCCAGCTCGTCTTGTGCTGTGACATGGAAGGTAGGGTACCCACACCTGGAATAAAAACATAGATCCGTTACATATGCACTCAGACTCTCTCCCTCTTCTTTCCATCGGCTGACAAGCTTGACTCGGGTGTCATCGGCATGGCAGCCAAAACTGTGTTTTCCATAGCTGGCCAGTTAAACCTCTCTTCAGGTTGGAGGTCTGTGAGGATCTGCAGGGATTTTCTTTCCAGGGCGAGGGCGACCTGGACTGCTGTCTCTTCCGCTGACCAGGCATTAAACTCGGATGAAAGTTGGACTTGAATGAGGTAAGTCTCTGGAGGTTCTTCCCCGTTATAACGTGGCAGCTTCATGGTACTCCGTCTGGGACATTCAGGTGGTGCTTGTGGGCCCGACAGTGTTGATTGTGGGAGGTTTCTATCTCATGCCGTGAGGAAGGGTCGTAATGCTGCTTCCCAGCAGTGTCATCAGTAGGAGGGAGCTGGGTACCCCTGAGCTCTTTTTTTGCTGATTGCCCAGGCTGCGGTCTCCTGCTGTTGGCCGGGGGGGGGCTCTTGCTCCAACAGGTAAACCAGTGGTCTCTTCTCTCCATTGGCTCCTTGTAGGCATCGCCTTCCTCTGCCTTTGCTTCACCCTTTGCATGGCTTCCAGACAAATGATGAGATCATCTATTTCCTGAAACTGTTGCTGTCATCCCATTTCTAACACCAATGTGGCAATCATGAGTTCTCTGCACCACTGGACTTCAGAAAACATAGCTCTTTCTTTCGCTCTCACACCAAAAAAAAAACACAAAGCCGGGAGGTCATCACTCAAACACACAGCCTCACTCATGGTGCCAAGTGCTCTTTTCAGTTATTTTCTAACTGACACACTGTAGCAAAGCATGCTGGGAAACCTCACAACCACCCTCCCGAACATACAATATGAATATGATTTTGATTTGCTTAAATCAATAAAACTCCAATTGTGTATTTTTTGTTATCTGTTGCATTTGTGATCTTTTATTACGTTAATTGATTCAAGAACTATTACCTCGAAAGGCATACTGACTTTCAAATAATTTGATAAAATTAAATTAAAAAATTCATTTAAAAAAAATAATTAAATAAAATATTTTTTGTACAAATATTTTGAGTAATTAAGAAAATTATAGCAGCAAAGTTACTGTGTTACTGCATTACCGTCTGTAATTGGTAAGGATGTTTGTCTCCTACTTTAAACCGCAACCTTTGTCATCTTCATTCCATCTGGAAAAAATCCTTTAAAAAAACAAATATTAAAAGCTTCAAGGCTTTGTTTGAAGTCTTTCAATCAATTGTCTTCTTCACAATAACCATGTTAATTCCATCACTGTCTATAGAAGACTTTACATTTTGTGACCACAGATTCTATATCCTCTTCACTCATCCTTATTAAGGAACAGGATTGCACAGTTTTATTGTCTCTTTCCAACCAGTGTTTATTTGTCAACCCTGTTTCTCTATTGAGTATGCAAGATCAGGTCCAATGGTTACAAAAAAAATTCATTCACGTTCTTTAGAACATACCAGTTACCAGTTGTGAATTGTTTTTGGATTAGAAATTAATTTCAGAAAGCAGGTTCACTGAAAATGCAAAGTCAATGGAAACTGAATTTTCAGAAATAAGTCAACTCTGAGTCAGTTACCATAGTAACCAACCTTGTGCTACTAACCTGGTCTGGAGCAGGTCTCAGGTTTGTCTCACTCATTCATTTTGTCATTAACCCATTCAGTCCAAGTTACGCACATTTAGTACATGTACATTATAAAAGCCTTTCCTGTCACAATACAGTTCAATACTTCAGGAAACAGAGGGTACAGCCACTCATACTTTGAAATAAAATTATGACTAGCAAGTCATTTAAAAATACATTAAAAACAATTTATTTTATTCAACAATGCCACAATAAAATGTTTTTCTATTAACAAAATTCAGAAGTAAGAGTTTGTGTGCGTGTGCATATTCAGGGTTCAGATTTGAATAGGCACCTCAGTCCTGGCAGCCTCCAGCGACGGGAGGTGGCATGGATCCTCAGGTCCAACCAGTCCTGCTGAGAACAGCCCAGTGCCACGCTGGGAGAGTTGAGATAGGCATAGCTCAAACACACTGACGTTACAGAGCAGAGATGAAGATTCATGGTACATTACCTTGGAGCGAGGTAGTGTTCTGCAGACGTGAGTGGGTCCACAGGAGGGGTGTCGGCAGTCACCACTGGGGGATTCCATTGATTCATGTCTTCCCCCTCCATGGACCGCAGGTTGGATATGCTGCTGTCCACTGCACCATCGTCTCTGCTCACGTTGGCAGGACCTGGACAAGAAGAATAAAAAAAAACAATGTGCACGTCCTGTTGGACATGAATGGATGCAAAGAGCAACTGGTGAACTCACAACAGCGTGTGAACGGCTCCCAGGCTCCGGACCGCAGGTAGGGTTTGACATGTGGCTGCTGGAGTAGACAAAGAACTGCAGAGTCCACCTGCTGAAAGACTCTGCAGCAGGACAGACAAAGTTCTCGTTCATGTCAAACACTGTGTGTTGTAGAGCATTACAAATTATATGTCTGGATCCACTGCCAACTATTTCACTACAATGGGAAGGTTTTATTCATTATTAACATGTGTCAGCAGGATGCTTCAACCTGTGTACACAGGGAATGAGGGTGAAGCAGTGAGTGAGGGATAGTGGAGTGTAGTGGAGATACTAAAACTAGTATCTTCCCCTCTAACTTGTTACTTGAGGTGTGATTGGACATTAGCTTGACCAATTCATGCATAGTGATGAGTTATCCGAAACAACCTCTTCTCATGATAAAAAGGGGAAGGCACGTTTTGTCCTACAAGCATCCCTTCCACCAGAGCAGTCAATCCTTTTCTTCACTTGTAGGACCATTCAAACTTTTTATCTATAGAGCATTTCCTTCGAGCATTTTTCCCCTGAGCATGCCAGAATTCTCCAAGTTTGTGCCGCACGTTCGTTCAGCTTAGCCTTTGTTTCTTTCTTCGTTATGCCTCTAAGTTTAAGTATTAGTGCCTACAATTAAACCAAGTTTTACATGTTATTTCAAAGAGTACAACTAGCAAACCGCATTCGTTGTAGCAAATCCTATTTTTCTTCTTTTTATTTTTTACGAGTTTTAGATTCTTGTTTCAGAGGATCCTGAACGCCTATCCAATCCTCTCCGCAAAACAAGTCAGATGTCAGATCGTTGTCAGATCGTTACCAGAACTTTTGACCCAAACTATGAGCCACCTGCAGTCCAAACTGCATCTGAAGCCTCCAGTGCCATCAGCCAATCACCAGCTAAGGAACCGCTGGCGAGTTGCACTATGTTCCTGATCAGGAAGCACTATCGGCAGGACCAAACATCTGGAAAGCACAATGCCATTCAAGAACAACCCACTTTGGAGACGTTGCCTACAGAATCCAGCACCATTGGGTTCAAGCCTCAGCTCCTGAAGTCAAGTAGGCCGTTACATCTCTGAGCTGCTCAGAAGAGTTGATGCCAAAAGTCCAGTAACTGACACACACACACACAGCTCATCAGTGATTTTCACCTACAATAGGTTAGTCATTAGCTCAGTTATTAAGGGATTAATAATTGATCAATAACTTCCTTCTATCGCTATCACCCAGAATTTATCTTTTGTCTTCTTTTATGTTCGGGGTCTGTTCTTGGTTTGTCTTGTGGTTTTATCATTTATTTATTTATTTTTTAAACTCGTTGCCCGTTTCCTTTGTGCATAGAGACACAATCCCCTATGCTGTCCATAAACAAAAACTTTGCTATTGCTACAAGGTGAAGCAAAGAGTGAGGGTGAAGCAGTGAGAGTGAAACAGTGAGGTTGAAGCAGAGATTGTGAAGCAGAGTGTGAGGGTGAAAAAGTGAGGGTGACACACCCACCTGAGGCTCAGCAGTCTGTGGTGCAGCTCCTCTGACAGACCGTATGTGTCAGACTGGATCATCTCTTTGATGGAGTCAAAGTCTTGCTTCAGCTGCAGAGCTCCCTGTATGCTGAGGAGTCGTCAATCAGTCACAAACCAGCTTATATTCTGTTTCAGTTTCAAAGCACCTCCGATTGCTCCTGATCCTGCATCATCTGTATGTAAATGTGTGTGTGTCTGTGAGCAGCTGCTACCAGCAAGTGTGAATGGTTGAATAAAGTAATGACGTAAATCCCTTAAGTGTTGAAAACTGGCACAAGTAAAGTAAATAAGTGGTGCTCTCGAATGGAATCTCTCAATTCACTTTTCAACAGGGAATATACCATGCAGAACCCACCTGAATTTAATCCTCTGCTTCAGGATGTGTTCCATCCACGCCTCCATGAACGCCGCTATCGTTATACTCAGTGCCTGGACACGAGCGTCATCAGACAGTGGAGCCACACAGTCCAGAACCTGACCAATCACAGTCTGAGCTGCCAGAGAGGCATATTCACTGGGGCTTCTGGGAAAGCCTGTGAGAGATAAGCAGCTACTACCAACACTTTCTACAGCCATATCAAGTAGCTGCTGTGAAGGACACACATGACCAGACACAAACCAGTGCTCCGCGGTCAATTTGGGTTCAAATGCTTCCACTCTTGATTGGACTCCCGCCCTAGGACACCGGCTGTGAGGGCAGCTTTTGTATTGTTGTTTGTGCATCGAGCTAACACTAGCGGGTAGCTGATACCTGTGCACCTTACCGCTCTCATCATCTCAGCACTCTGGCACATAGAACACTACCTTAATTTAACATGTCCACTGTGAGAGGAGAAGGAATCACATAATTGTGATACTTCACAAAACATGACGACATGACGGTTAGTGAACCTGTCCTGTGGGTGAGTCTCCAGTGTGAAGCACAGGGCATCGTCTGTGCAAAGATCTCCCCTGACATCCGTTTACAGTCACTGGAGAAGCTCCTGAGCACCAGTGTGGAGAAGGTCTGATAGACAGAAGAAGATTTCCCCTTTTAGTGACTTCATTGGCTGCGTGCCATCAGACAAGGGTTGATTAACAACATGCAAATAACATCTGACTAGACTCTTAGAAGAAAGTACTTCATTACATACCAAAGTACTTCACTGTCATTGCACTGACGTCATATGTACAGATGTGTCACGTGACATACTAACATACTGTCCACACGTACATTATATGACTTTAGAAGAGAAAATTGGACTGTGCGACTTTCCAAGGAGTGAAATTTGACCTGCAGCTGAGATGTCGCCTTATCCAGAACTCTGATCTGCTGCCTTAGGACAAGCTGATGAAGAATGGAATGAGGGTCACTGTCAGTGTTCATGATTGAACACTTAGTCTGCTCCACAATCACGTCGAAAGACTCTGTCAGCACCTGGGGACACAAAGGAAGAATACGAGCTGAATGGATTCAAACGCAAGATTCAAACACAGGATTCAAACAGAGGATTCAAACAGAGGATTCAAACAGAGGATTCAAACGTGCGGGTGAGTAGCCTGAGGCGTAGGATTGGACCCAAAGTGCAGGGACAAGCACAAGAGGACACAGGAAGCCGTTGAAAACAGAAGGTTTATTGCACAAGGCGGTAACAAACAAGCACAAGAACGAACAAACTTAAAATCAGCCGAAACGGAAAAATGGCGGGGCGAGTGGGTAGGAGCTCACTGAGTGACCTCACTTAAAAGACGAGTTCATTGTCTTCACGAGACACTTTCCATACATGTGGTTCAGTAAAGGGAATGTGAAAAGTGTCATTTCCACACTTCATTCATGGTGTTTGAGGGTTCCCCCTCTTTTATGAAGAGGGAGATGATATTTTTGCTCTTTGCCCCTAATCATCAACACTGATCCATCAGAATGATTTTAGTCAGACTGTAGATGCCAGGTAGCTTCCTTCTTTGTGTCACATCTGGGGAGTAGTCAGGTGTGGTGGTACCTGAGTAAAGAAGTAAAATCAGCTGTTTTACCGGCAGAATGTATGAACGAACTGGGGGGGTGGACGCTCCTACTTTTTGCTGACTGCTACCTCGTTTGCTCACTCACTTGCACTGTGTTTTGAAGGTTTTTTGTGGGATTCACCATTAGGATTTTAGCCTTAATAAATGAAAGTAAACGGCTTAGCCCAAATAAAAACGTGTCTCTCAAATACCCTTTGTCCCCTTGCTCAGCCTCCTGGCGACTCGTGGGTTTTGATCGTCGCTTAATACAGACTTGAATGAAATGAATTTCAACACTAAAGTCGAAAGCTGACGCTTTAGTGTTTGTTTGATCTTTTATCTGAGGAAAAAATAATTTTGTGGGATTCATGGTCGGTTCATTGAGGCATTAACGAGCAATTTACAGATTTACACAGTCTGAGATGCATTGCCAGCTGCTTTGTCATATTCTGGCAACTTCCAGGGTGCTTGTCTTTCCTACAATCACAGACTTCTCCAACTTTTCCAGCATTAACTTCTGCGGCCGGCGTGAGGCGCTCTGTCTCCCGTTCGTGCGCTCATGATCGTGTTTGTTGTGCTGCCTCAGAACACCTACGTGCGCGTTCACGGGTCTTGATGGTCTCGTTAAGTCAGTCCTGGATTAATCGATTTGATCCAGGACTTATTAATCGTGCTTTGAGGTACAGGCCCCAGCACTAGAGAAAAACGCAATAACATAAAAAGTTCCACAAAACGGGAGAGGAAAAACTAAAGGTGCACACGAGGGCAGAATAAATGCACACAAACAAGAGCGAGAGAAACAAGCACGAGAAAAACGAGGAAGGAACTGGCTGGAGAGTCTGGCATGAAGGCAAAACAATCTGGCAGTGGGGTGAGGCCAGAGAGCAGCTTAAGAGCAGGCGCAATCAGCACAGTGATGAGGTTCAGGTGCGCTGTGCTCCCTGCTCAGCCTGGCCACACCTCCGATACCGACGCAGGAGAGAGAGAGGGAAAAGCACTGAACATAAAACAAAAACCCATGACAAAATGTAGGATTCAAATGCTAGATTAAAATATAGGATTCAAACAGTTTTTCCGTTTTAGGCATTGAGTTGGTTTAGAAGACTCCCCTCTTACAATCACTAATCAATGCTTTACTTAGGCATTTGTGTTTTATTTCACGCCGTTGATTACAGAGACATCACAAAGAATCACCATGTTCTAAATACATAGAACCTTTGAAAATGTCTCTGTGACTTAGATTTGAACAATGTGAGAACAAGTCACCTACTTTGAGATCTCCTTGTGTGATGAGCAGGAACCTGTTGAGAGTCCAAGCAGACAGGAAGTGGTAGGCCTTTGACATGACCCAGACAGCAGACAGCTGCATGGTAGCTAACATCAAGCTAACGGTCTGTATGTGGAGAGCAAGCCATGACGACGAGACACCAACACGACCTGAAGAGCACAGAAGACCACAAGAACTTGCGGTGACTGCACATCCTTCTGTGATCAGCAGGTGATGTGTTCAGGAACAGAGGTCTGTTACAGAGCGCAGGATGATGAATTCTGGATATGTTCAGGTAAGATCAGGGAAAGTCTATACTTTCTGTTACAGAGAGCAAGCTTGGCACAATCCTGACTCTGTTGCTATGGTAACATGTAGGAGGTAGGTAACATGCAGTAAACCTGCTGGTTGGCATGCTTGCTCCATCAAACAAACACAGTGGAATTACGCCAAGCTTACTTTGTGGAACCGAAAATAAAGACTTTCCCTGATGTTAGCCTGAACATATCCAGAATGTTCAGTCATCCTACGTAAAGGAACAGGCCTAATTGACTCCTGGTGTGTTTACCTGACTGAAGGTACTGCAGAGACGAGAGCAGCGGAGTACACAAACGCAGTAGCTGCTTCATGGTCGCTGACATCATCACACCACTGTCTTGGTTTGATGATGTCATCATGTGTTTGCTGCTCTGATATACATCTGTGACACATGTATCTTTGACAGTAGAACCTAAACCTGAGCACACCACTGAAGGAGGAACAGACGGAGTTGTTGGGTCACAAATTAAAGCTGCTGCATTGCATGTGTGTGTACTCACCATAGTCCCAGTGCGTGTGTGCTGTTCTCACTGACACATACAGACTGAAGTCCTTCAGCATGACTCTGCACTCGTTTGGGACCAAATCTTAAACACATAAAATAAAGATACTGTGGAGTGTGACACCAACACGCAAACACACACACAGACACACACACACACACAGACACACACACGCAAGTGAAATCCGTTCCGTACGTGTATTCTTTTAGTACCTTGTTTGAGTGCGTGCAGAATGTGGGACACCCTCTGGTTGTCATGGAGATTCACGTGTCTCTTGTGTCCTGTATGTAGAACATGTAGCTGCAACCGCAGCGCTCTGCTGCAGTGAGCCCACAGCAGGCTGCGGTACTGAACAAACACATCTTCAAACACCACAGACTGACCAGGGTCCAACAACTGGACAGAACAAGACCGGTCAGATGCCCCCTCTGCTCCTGGAGGCTTCTCTTTCTGCAGGTCTACATCCCTCCAGAGCCCTGAGCTGAACAACACAAACCAATGACAGTCATCCAGTCATAAAGGTGAATGGAGTGACTCGGTCCCCCTGTCCTCGGTCCCCCTGTCCTCGGTCCCCCTGTCCTCGGTCCCCCTGTCCAGCACATCGATCCAAAGACAGAAGTACCTCAGTGTTTCAGACAGAATAATCTAGACCTTACTGTGGATGGACTGCCGGCGTGGAGTTCAGGTCCAGTTCAGCTGTGTCCTGCTGCGGTAGGTCTGGATGGAGGTTCAGTGAAGCAGTTCCATCCATCAGGTGGGGTAGAGGCATTCTCTCTATCTGTGGTAGTTGTTGTGTCAGTGGCTCTGTTGTGTGTGACAGCAGAGGAGCCAACAGGTCACTGGAGGGAACAAGCACCTGAAAGAGAAGCTGCAGTCTGGACTGGTCATGTTGGCACAACGCTGACAAAGGGAAGTCTGAGACCACACCAGAAGACCATGTCTCCATCAGTAGACACTTTCCTAATCTGGTCACTGTTGTTTCATGTGACTGGAATTCTTCCAGATGAGTCTGGACAGCATAGGTGTGAGATGTTTCATCTTTGATGGAACTCTCAGATCCTTGCTGGATAGAAGAGGTCAACACTGCACAATCCAAGTGAAGGTCCCGGCCATGACCAGAGGGGTTTTGTTGATGGGCAGATGACCGTCGAAGAGGGGGGGGGGTCTTGGAGCTGAGAGAGGGTGAGGACAGGTGGTCTTGCAGCAGCTCCAGTGTGTCACAGCTGATGGCATGACTGCTGCTTGGCCGGCAGCTCCAGCGGTACAGCTGCTTGGCCACCACGTCGGCATGATGCACTGCTATAATCTTCATCAGGTCTTTGACTGAGATGGCAGCGGGGTGATGAAAACCTGCCTGCTGTAAGACTGACATCCTCAGCTGGTTGCTGCTGCTCTGTGCTCGCTGCTCTTCCACTGCCTGGTTGTAATGGTCTGTCCCAGCTAAAATACCATCCACTACATCTCTGGGTACCACACCTAAGTCATTCTGGACCAAAGCTGCCAAGATAACATGCACATAATGTTCCATCAGAACCAGAGCCTGCAGACCAAGGACATTCAGAGTCTGTCTGACGTGGACCAGCAGCCTGCTGTGTTGCACTACAGCCGATCTCAGGTGGAGATCACACTGGACTCTGGAGGACAAACAGGACCAGTGGCTGACATGAACCCGCAGCTCCTGACACAGAGAGCTTAGATCAACAGTGAATGAAGACCAGGATGAAGAGGTCTGGAAAAGAGAAAAGATATAATGAAACAAGTTAATGAAATGACAGTTAGCTCACTCACATAGAGGATGTGATTGATTTAAGTCCACATCTTTGTCATTGTGCTGTTGAGCTGAGTGACAACAAACAGATCAAGTCTTTTCAGAGGACATGTTCGTAATCAGTCTATGCGCTGGCTCTAACCACAGCAGAATCTTCAACTCATCAGAGATGGGATGTATGGCTCTTTGAAGGAGCCTTTCCAAAGACTGGTCCTTCTTCTATTTATTAATTTATTACAACTCAACCAGGAAAACTAATTTTCAAGGAAATTATCAAGGGAAAGGATAAGGTCACATCTAATGAAAACAATTCACACTGACCCATTCTCTTATGCTGAGAATGGTTCTGAAATATTTCTAATAATTTCATTTTACTTGTTTTTTATTGTAAACATTGCACAAGGGGTCACCATGTCCACATGCTTTTACAGTGAGTCACAACTCTAAGTATTTTTCCAGGAATAAATTAGAAAAAACCTGAGCATTTTAGTCAAGCGCCTTTGTATCAAACACCTTTCCAAGCAATGCGTGAAACTGGACATAGTCCAAACGTAAAATTGTTGAACTCTACCTGAGTGTTCACTTGAACTACTTTAAAAACAGCAACTCAGTGATCAGACTCACAGGACACACGCGTGTCACATGATGGCTCGCTAATACTACTGAGACTCTTAGGTTCTCATCGTTCATTTAAAAGAGCCACTGAAAAGAATTGACACATTCACGATGGTCACGTCTCTACAACTCATCGACACACCTCCACCTGCAGTCAACATACTCATGTGTACTAATGAGTTCACTGCTGAGACATTGGAAAATTGTCTTATACCTGGTAAGCTGACTTCAAGCAGTGGTCCTCCATCAACTGGCTCACTCTGGATATGTAAGCTGCTGCCAGACGGGTTCTCCTGGTGAACTCATGGATGAAGAGCAGCAGCGAACGCTGTTCCAGCAGCCTCCAAAGGTCGCTGAAGCGCTCCTGTACCAAGGCTGAAAGAGGCAGCAGGAGAACGCCTCCTTCTCGAACATAAACCTAGTGGAGATGACAGAGGTTTGTTCGAAGACACAGAAACACACACTCTTGAGTAGGCAGACACACACACACAAACCAAACACACACATAGACACTCAGCACAGAGTGACAGACACACACATAGACACTCAGAGTAGACCAACAGACAGACACACACACACTCAGACTTCTGAGTACTACCTGGGGAGACCGCATGTGGACCCTGTTGACTTGTTGCCACTGTGGCGCCACAGTCGGAAGAGCTTGTTGCAAACGCTGGAGGCATGCAGAGGACCATGATGCCAAGTTGTGAGTTCCCTCCTGTTCCTCATAATCTGGACTGCAGCCGTGAAACAGCCACTTCAGACCTGGATTGAAGGTGCTCCTGAGCAAGGTCTCAGCCCGCTGTAGTGAACAAGAGATAGAGCAGGAACCTGGAGGACCACACTTCCTGTGTTAGCTCGGTGACCACATTTACTCTCTTTCCTTTATCTCCATATTCACTGAGTGAACATGTAGTGCATGACAAGCTGGAAAGAACAGGCTTGACAGAAACAACTTCTCAGAAAAAGCACGTTTGTCATCAGAATATGAAATACATGTTCATGTTTGAAGTGTGAGTACCATTAGTGGTGAGATCTTCTGTCAGTGTGAAGGAAATGCTGCATCCTCTCTGAGAGATAGAACACAGTGAACAAGTATGTGTGTAAATGCATTTACTTTCATCACACATCTCATTGCTACTAGACACCCACATATGTATATAAGACAGCACAGATGGGCAGTGTCCCTCCACTCACACTGTTCATATACTGACAATGACGATACTGTTATCAGTTCTGTTTTGGGTTGCTTTGTGTTTGGTTTGGATTGTTTTCTCCTCCTCTCTCTGGTGGCAGTGGAGGTGTGGCCAGACTGATTGGGGAGCAATCAGTGCACCTGACCCGCACTCTGGCCTCACTTCCACTGCCAGATTGTTTGTGCGTTCATGCCTGACTCTCCAGCCATTAGTCTCTCGCGTTCGTCATTTTTATTACTCTCGTCTGGATTCTCGTCGTGTTTTCCCGTTTTCTCCTTTTTTCAGCTTTTGTTGCTTCGATTTTGTTGCCCCTTCCAGTTTTTATGGAGCACTTTACGTTTTCGTCGTGTACCTTTTTCGCCCTTGCGGTTTTGTTTCTTTCGCCTATCGTTCGTGTCCTGCCCGCTCGCCACGGCACAGTGATTTTCTGTTTACGGCTGATTTTCCGTTCATGCTTGTGTCGTTGTTCTGCTGTGGAATCTGTCTGTGCAATAAACTGCCTGTTGCTCGTTATCCTGCTCCTCTGCGTACTGTTTCCTGCATTACTGGATCCGCCTCCAAACCCCCGGGCTGCCGCCCTTGACAGATACTAAATGTCCTCATGTGGGCAAACACACGAAGTATTTTTACCTTCCACTGATCACCAATGGTTAATCCCCCCCCCTTTATTATGCTACATTCTTCTTAATTCACTTTTCAACATGTAAAAACTGTCAAGTGTGTATTTCAAGCTCATTGTAGAGGCTTTAATGGAGGGAGACAAATCTCTATGAATGATTCTGACAATCATAACTCACAAAAAATATACAGCTGTCACTGTTCCAGCAACTTACAGATATCAGTATCGGACAACACTGATAATTCACAATAATATCATACAAATATAATATAATAAAGCAACTGATGGCTATGGAGTTTGTCAGAAAAATGACTCAACCAACCTGCTCCTCTTCTGAAAAAGTCAACTCACCACTGTCGCACTCTGAAACAGATTAAGTTCCAATACTCAGGAAACTGAAATTACACTAAGATAAAATATGTAAACACGTACTGCATGTGTGCACTGTGATGCCTACTATTGGTAGTACTCATATCTTCTGATGAAAATGAAAGTCAATGGCAATCTGAAAAGTTTCTGATTCGTGTGTGTGCCTGTCTGTGTGTTACCAGGTTTTATAGTAGAATCTGCCAGTATGGTGAAGTTGTTGTGATCCATCACAGACGGTTATGTTCTGTAACAGACATAAGCACTCATTGCCACAAGATTGCTGCTTGAAATAAAACATGGTTTCCTTTTTCAAAACATCATTATCACATCATACCAATCCAGATTTTCTTCGTACTGCTTTAATAACTAGTGTATGTGTACATACACACACATTGTTGTAACAGCATTTAAATCATTATAAGATAATAATGTATTCATAACATTATATATATTATATATACGATAACCTGGTGTCTTATGTTGTTGCCATGTCCACCTACTTACATGCATCATTCTCTCTCAGCCTCGGAAACCATCGGGATAGTTCGCTTAGTTACGTTAGCTAAAGCGAGCTACAACAGCTACATGCGTGTCCTCGTCTGTCCAGCATGGTCGGTAAAGTCCTTCAGGTTTGAAGTATCTCGTTCCTGTGAAACTCACTTTCTAAATTGAATTGTTAATCCGTGGCTCTTGGTGAAAGCCTTGTTATAAATAGTATCTGCTAACGAACGCTAAAAACATGGGGTGTTCAGCAGCCAATCAAAAGACGGCTTACTCGGTTGTTATGGAAAACCAGACGTGTTCTTCTTCCTCGACAGCACCTTCCTCCACTGGCTCAGCAGCGCCTCTTCTTCTTCTTCTTCTTCTTCTTCTTCTTCTTCTTCTTCTTCTTTTTGTTTATGGCGGTTGGCAAATAACTATTAGGTGCATTACCGCCACCTACTGGAATGGAGTGTGGATCTAAATGGTCTATGCTCCCTCTCTTAACAAAAAAAAAGAAAGAAAAGAAAAAAAAATAAATTAAATTAAATAAATAAATAAAAGTGATATCCTCCCCCTTAAACCACTTACTTTAATGAATTCCAACATTAACCGCCAAGTTCTGCTTCCGGTATGTTCCTGTAACATGGATTTGAGGTCATAAGGTTTCTTGTTTTTCTTTAGTTTTCTTATCCACCTTTGTCTTCCTTCTTTGTGTCCCTGACAATGTACCATCACGTGCTCTATTGTCCACATTTCTCACATTTTCCTGTGTCATGTCTCCCTAATTTAGCCAGAGAACCATTCAGTGAAGTATGTCCATATCTGAGTCTTGTTATTATTGTTTCTTCTCTTCTGCCCCGTTCTGTATTTCTCATGTCTCCCACCTGTCTTTGTATGTTGTAGAACAACCTTCCTGTCCTCTCTTCCTCCCACTGTTTTTGCCACCTACTCCTCAATCTTTGTTTGATTATGCTTTTAATTTCTGATTTACTAATGCTTATTGTTATGTCCACTTCCCTTTTCTTTGTTGCTTCCTTCGCTGCCTTATCTGCTGCCTCATTTCCTTTCACCCCAATGTGTACTGGTACCCATACGAACACCACTGTGATCCCCATCATCTGAATTCTGTATAATGTTTGTTTAATCTCAGTTAATATATCTGGTCTGCTGTTTGAATGATTGTACCAAAGAGTCTTTAGTGCTGAGCTTGAATCCGAACAGATAACTGCTCTGAGGGGTCCTGCTTCCTCTACCCACTGTGCTGCTAAAAGAAGTGCTACCATTTCCCCTGTGTACACCGAAACTTCCCCAAGGATCCTTTTTCCTACCGTTACGTGAAATTCAGGAACTATAAACGCCACCCCTGTCCTATCTAAATAT
>CAAKHB010008649.1:0-18736 GCA_901007665.1 Aeoliscus strigatus
AAGGTGCAGGAGTTTAAGTACTTAGGATCAACAGTGCAGAGTAGTGGAGACTGTGGAAGAGAAGTGAAGAATAGGGTGCAGGCAGGGTGGAACAGCTGGAGAAAAGTGTCAGGATTTGTGATAGAAGAGTCTCAGCTAAGGTGAAGGGAAAGGTTTACAGGACTGTGGTTCGACCAGCTATGATGTATGGTTTAGAGACACTAGCAATAGGCAGAAGACAGGAGGCAGAGCTGGAGGTGGCAGAGTTAAAGATGCTGAGATGCTCTTTAGGAGTGACCAGGATGGACAGGATTAGGAATGAGGTCATCAGAGGGACAACACAGACAGGAAGGTTAGGAGAAAAAGATAGAGAGGCTAGATTGAGATGGTTTGGACATGTGCAGAGGAGGGACAGTGGATACATTGGTAGGAGAATGTTAGAGATGGAGTTGCCAGGTAGGAGACAGAGAGGAAGGCCAAAGAGGAGGTTTATAGATGCAGTGAGGGAGGACATGGAGGTAGTTGGTCAGAGTAGAGGATACAAAGAACAGGGAAAGATGGAAATCGGTGATTCGCTGTGGCAACCCCTGAAGAGGGACAAAGCCGAAAGAAGAAGAAGATATATATATCTATATATATATATATATATACTCTCTTCATGACATATTTTTTGACATGTGAATGATAGTCCACAATATATGGTATTTTACTTTTTGTTGTCTATGAGAAATAAGAAATGTGCATATGTTCATAAATGCATAAATAATTAATTTATTTCGTTCATATGTATTGTTTATTTTACTTTCTGTTTTATTACTCTATTACTGTACTGTATATATGTAGAATATGCACAAAATAACTGTTATAAATGGCCAGTGTTTGTCATGTGATTTGTCTCAAATGTAATAACATTTTGACTGAGAAAAAATGCCAATAAGACATGAGTAGTATTGTTATTGAATATTCAAATAATATAAGAAGTAGATATAGTAGTATAGTAGAAGTATTGTATCGTATCGATTCCTAAAAGAGTGGTAATGGCCTATCCCTAACTGCTACCACGACAAACTGGTGTGGAGTGAGGAGGTGCACATGGAGGGGGTGTCTGTGACAATGATGGGCAGCTGGTTGTTCAATGGCAGGATGGAGGACCAGCTCATTACAGATCACCTCCTTGTCTGACAACTTCAACACATTCCACACACCTTTACAACTGTCTGCACGCACAGCTGACCAAGAAGCTCCACTGAACAACTGATCCACTGATCAACTTAAATGCTGGTGAACAAGCTATTTATTTATATTCATTTTTCTATCATGTATTTATATTAAGGATGTGATAGGATTTCATTGACTTGAGTTTAATTCACAATTTTAATGTTTTACATACCCCGGTATGGCGAATAGCAGTGTACTGACCTGTTTAGTTAAAACAGGTCTTTGTTCCTTTACATTGCCAGGCTGCCGTTGTCTTTTGTTCAAGACGATTCCTGCTACTGTATATGCGGACTATGTGGTTGCATAGGGCCCCCGAACCACTAGGGGGCACCCAAGCTCAACCCCCCAAGTTCAACCTCAATATCTGAGGAAAATAAACAGTTATATTATTTTTTATAATATATAATATATATTTTTATAATATTTTATAAAGTATAATATAGACAAAATGATGCTGCCATGATAGGAGAGTTGTGGCGTGTATTAGTGGGGTAATAAAATCAAAATCATTTTTGGGCTGCTGTGCTGTTGCAGTCAGCGACGTCAGTGAAAACGTATGACTGATAACTGTGCTCACGTCAGTAGTGAGAAACTTGTCTCCAAGAGCACCATGGCGTCCAAGTGGTCCTATATGCCTGGTGCTGGAAAAAGGAAAAAAAAGAAATGTGACGAAGAAAAGCGGTTACAGGATAAAGGTACGACCTTTGTTCATGATTTGGGGTAGGGATGTAGCTGTAATGCAGATTTTTGGGGAACGTTTGCTATTTGACCTGCTCGCTCGCTCAGCTAGCCTCGGATAAATCATGCTAGCTATAGTTCAGCTCGCTAGCTGCCTAAGACTGTTTGAGCTCCCAGACATTGGCATGTTTTTACAGTTCAGTCTCTAGCTGCTTCATTTCAGTTCAATTCCACTGACAGAAATAACTCACTACATACACGTGTTACAAGAAGAAAAATCTGAATGCAAAAAAAACCCTGACAGCTGCTATCTGCCTCTTGTGGTCTCTTCGCCAGAACCATGATGACCTGTAAGAGGTCAGGCTACACTACAATTAGCAAATGGCTTGGAAACAATAATACGTCAATGTAAAACTGTGTCAAAAACTTTGTTGATCATCCCTCGGTTGAGTTGAATGTACATCTCATACAATAATAATCATAATTTTGATGATTTATTCTGGTTATGCAGCCATTGCAGCAGAGGAAAGAATATGTAAACTGACAGTGTTTAGGCCTATGGGAAGACATGCTTTGCCCCTCCCCTTCCCTCCAGCGGGGCAGGGGCAGGTCAAGGGCTTCGATTGTCAGTGTTTATTAATGGGCCCTGCCGAGAGGACTGACAGCCGGCTGATCTCTGCGATGATGTCTTATTGCTTTTCTCAGGTACATACATATTTATGACGCCTTGCCACCTAGAAATACCTGCCTACCGCTCATTTCGGCTGAATGCTTTCTGAGGTAGGGTCTGAACAAACAGTCTGATTAGAACGGATAATGTCCGTCCCACATTAACCAAAACAAGACACAGAATGACTTACCATCAGCAGTTACATCTGGGGTGGCACACAGTGTAAAAATGCCTTAAAATTGTGTGTGGTTTGGGGAGAAAAACCGAAGGCCATCTCTTAACAGAGGAGGCAGCCCGACAGAATGAACTGCATAATGAATTCTTGACAGTGCTGATGTCAGCACTTCATGTTAATCAGATGGCTTTTTGACCACCAATTAAATTAATTTAAACTAATTTGTATGACAGATTGATTACTGACACGACACGTGTATGTATTAAATATTAACAGCCAGCACTTCCCCAGGGACAGCTGGCATTTTAAAGGCCAACTCATACGCAGTCATTCACTTGATTAATATGCACTCCCATCTGAAGCAGACAGATTTGTTTTACTTACTTATTCATGTCCTCCCAGAATACTACACTGCTGTAACTCATGGATCTCTTCTTCCGACAAAGACACATCTGATACATGAGTCTAGAGATGAATCATTTAGTTGATTCATGGACTGGCTCAGAGCCCCACAATAAATCAGGTTTGTTAATTGAATGATCTTTCAGTTATTTATCAAAGACCCTAATCATTGTCTGTTTGCAGCTTTGTTAAAGAGATTTCCTTGCTGCCTCAGTTTTATTATGATAAATAAGCTTTGAGAAATGTGACAAGGAGCTCAAGCGAACTGTACTTTGAAGTAATAAAATGTACTGTAATTGAGAATGAAGGTTAAGGTCAACATCATCAGCTATGAAATTTGGGCATGCATCATCGCCAATTAGCAAAGCTTTGCCATTTCCTTCATTAGCAGTGACATAGACTGTTTAATGTACATTAATTCCAATGTGAAGCCTTTCACATCATTTTGAGATATTAAACATAACTTCTGTGGCTGCCACAATAAAATCTCACAAAAAATTGTGTATTGTATCCCCAACAATCATATTTCATTTAATTTGCGCCTTAATTGTGACCAAAAAAATTGTTATAAAACTATATCACTGTTGGAGAACCTTTTTGTAGGTTTCTAACAGGAATCAGTCTTTTGCCAGGTGCAAAGCCTAGTGTTCACGTTCCATCCACCTCCCCAACCTGCCTGCCAATTCACAGTTACAGTGACTAGTGCTTGTTTGCATCAGGCCAATGTATATATCAGGTGAATTCCATGTCTCTTTAATTTTTTCTGGCCACTTTCTTCCCCCTCATCTGGTTGGTCTGTGTGCCTGTTTTTCACCTTCTGCTACATTGGATAATAATTGGATGAATGTTTCTAAACGATTTGAGACACAAGCAAATATCCAAAGTGTTCAACTATCGCCTGTTTGCTATAGGCCATTGTTTCTCTTCTTTTCATGTGCCAGTGAAGAACATGCTGATGTGATGTTAGTTTTCAGACATCCTTATTTCTTCTGTTCTCCTCATGTGTCACTCAGCCACCACACTCGTACAGCAAGAGAAGGTTGCAGCTGATTTTCACAAGTTACCACTTTCATATGGAATGGAATGTGTTGTGAGTCTCATTTAATCCATTTTTCAAGGCACTTCCTCAAATCTACCACACACACAGCCTGAAGTACACCCGTGTGTACCTGTGTGTGTATGTGTATCACTTGTGATACACACAACCTGGGAGCATATTTATATGACATAATGATAAGAACCTGTGATGATGAAGTTGTAACTTCATCATCACAGGTTCTACAAAAGAAAAAGTGTGGGAGGAAAAGCATTTAATATGTTAGCAGTTTACATACATTCGTGTATAGATATCAAAAATATGTGACATATGATATAATTTCATATTTGGTATTTTACAAATAAATTAAATAATTAACAATCCAGCATCTTCGTACTATGATGAGATCTGGGCTTTTTCGTACAAACAAAAGAACAAAAAATCTCTCTGCAAAGAAGTTGTAGGATTTATCCAGTACACAGTGCACTATGATTTGTGATGACAGGAGCTGAATATTACGCTGATATTGTATGGCACAGTGAATCCACCGCCTCATCTCTGCTCCCACTGTCAAATGTATTCTGAAGTTGTATTTCAGCCATGTTCCCTCACTGCTGCATGGAGAAATAATGAGTGCTGTCTAGAGACAATGTCAGTACTATTTTGGATCTTCCAAATCTATGTCTCTCTTTCTGTCTATGTCCATTTTCTTGGAGGAGTCTGTGTCTTTCTCATATTTTCACTGCATCTCTGCCTGTGTCGCCTCAAAGCAGAGTCCGCACACCCACTCCCAGGGTAGATTTGTTTCTTTTTCCCTCCTCTGTGAGTTGAATCTGTGCAAAAATGTGCATCAGCAGCAGCATCTTTGAACAGGGCAGCCAGTCCATGTGATGGGATTTAAAACAACGATGCAGTTGGTAATATTTTTGAGCCATAATAAAGACGAGGACACAGCCTTTAGCTTCTGTGAACTAGATATTACTGGACATATCATTTTTACTGGCCCATAGTATCTTATTGTAGACTTTTAGGGCCCTGTTTGGATGGTTTGCTTTTCTTCAAGATTACCCACCACTCCCACCACATTTCATGGTGTTTTTCCATGACACAGTCCCAGCAGGTTTTTGTCACATACAAGTGAGAGAACAGAGATGGAGCAGGACATGATCACTGATAAACTGATTCACTGTGGATGAATTGACACGCTGAATTGAGCCCGCAGTGATCTTAAAAGACCCCCGCCTATTAAGACTTGTAGGCCCTAGTAAGTCATAATTATTCTCTCGTACTAAAATATGTTGTTAGAAACACAAAATATTGCCTTTGTTTAAAAAATGTCCAATATTTAGTCCATACTGTGACCTCCATAGGACTCCATACTTTCCGTGTACAATGCACTCTGGGGGTGGTGATGTATAGTGGTTGAACTTGGTAGAATAGCTATTGACACTAGTGTTTGTTTACGTGCGAACAGAAATTAAAAGTACAATGCCACATTGTGCTGCTTTTGGATGCAATGTACAGTCAAAAAGTATCAAGGGGAGTTTACCTCTTTCCTACTGACAAGAGGAGAAAGGAGTGATAAGATGCCTGTGGACGGGCACAATTTCTCAAAGATGCACGGCTGTGTTCTCGACATTTTTCTCCTGATTCATTTAAGGCTTTTAGTCGACCACAACTGCTGAAGGAGCTCACCAGAGTGGCTGGGTATAAACCAAGACTGAAACCAAATGATTTGCCGACAGTTTTCTCAAATAAGAAGCCTTAAACTCCCTCAGGAAGAGCGTGAAATGCACACTAAAGCGCTAAAAGACGAGACACTGGACGCCCTCCTGAGCAAACAACCCGCTCCTGGATGCTAACAAAATTCAATGTCAATGTAATTTTTAACTTAGCGTATAGGAATAAAAAAGTCCACAGTCAGGATATCTGTGTGAATGTGCACTTGTGTTGCAAACACAAACTAGACTAGATTGTCTATGGGTGAAATTAGTTGCATGACAAAATGCCTCAATTATAATAGCTGCTTGTTCAGCAAAACTCAATGCCAAATACAGACTTCTGTGGCTTGGCAATATATTAGCAAGAGGCTAATAAAGAGCCTTCAGCCCACTGTCACTCACATCACTCACAGAAATCTGCATACCTTTTTCTTTTGCCGGTTTCTCCTCTTCTTCTTTTCTTCTTTTTCTAAACTGGGCACCTGATGGCTGCTTTGGTCTTTTACTTTAATCCATGATCTTCTTTTAAGACTCAACATCATAACATGAGCTTTCCGATTACCTTTTGCCAACACCATCTGTTCATCTGTCAATCAATCGGAGTCCGGAGTCATTGTGGTTAAAAAATAATCAACATGACTATATGTCTTATTGTATTGCAGATTTATTTCATAACTTATAAAGTGTAAAATATTTCACCAAACTATGGTTGAACTCTTGTCTTGTAATGAGAATGATTCATTGTTAGTTTTTCATCTGGTCCGGTTTGTGTTCACAAAGGACAAACTCAAACGGTCCAGAAACTGTACACGAAAGTTTTGTGACCACAAATGTCGTTGGGTCATTGGACAGACAGTTTATGTGTGAAGACAACAAATCCCTCACAGTTTCTGCTGAACATCATGGAGACATGGTCAGCTTGTTGTCATGTTGGTTCTGATCTGGACTGTTCATCAGCAGACTTCAGTGGACCGTGAAGTCCGGGGAAGACGCTCTGCAGACAGACGGTCATATCACAGAAGGCCTCAGACATTAATGAGATCCTAACCCTACACCACATTTCCTCGTAGCTCCACGTTTGTCCTCTGCTGCTACTTGCTAATTCACTCTGCAACTCTCCAAAACAGGAAATGCCGCATAAAACAGTGTGCTTTTTGTGATTCGCGACCTTAGATCCCGTATATCTGGCCGTGACATCTAGCGGTCGGGTCGAAAACTACATGTAAAATATAACTTTCGGCACCTCGCCCTATATTCTGCGGAGGGCTTTGAAATCTGAGTTAAATTACACGATTTCCTGGAAGGACTAGACTGAAGAGAAATGACTGATTGAATTATACTCTGTGAATCTCAGACTCTCAGCCATGGCACACTGTCTAATAATGCACTGTAACTAGAAAATGACTGAGACACGCCCATGTAAATGAGGCCTAAGTGTTGTGTAGTACTCCGCAGATGCTGGAGGATGGTTTGTAATGACAGTGAGACCTGTGGGTAACTGTGTATAGTGAGTTCCACACTATACATTTTGCACTGATGTAAGTTAAAAGTTTAATTTCATGGCATTTGCTGGTAATAAGACATGACAGCAGGCAAATTACACTTCATATTAATATTAAAAAAAATTTTTAGTGGGGTATTCTGATTTATGACAAATTCTCATGAAGGAAACATGTTGATTTTGAGAAAAATAAAGGGTTTTGTATACAGTACATGTATTACATTACATTGTATTTTTTTTTAATCGACCTTGTAATATTGTATCGAAAGTACAAACCATCTTGAAACTTGTCAAGTCCCTGGAAAAGATGCTCAGTTGGTAAACAGGATATTGTCATGGGTTGTGATTTTGAGATGTTCTCTTATTGTTTTGTGTTGGCTTTGTCTCTCCTGTGTGGGCAGTGGAGGTGTGGCCTGGCGGTGGGGCAAGCAGTCAGCACACCTGATCACAATCACCCCGCTGATTGGAACCTGCTGTTAAGCAGCGTGGTGGTGTCACCCCACGGCCAGAATGTTTGTGTTTCATGCCAGACTCTCCAGCCAGTTTTCTTCATGTCTTCCTTGCGTTCCTCTTGTCCTTGTTCTGGTTTCTACCGCCTCATGCACGCTTGGAGATTGTATTTTATTTTATTTTTGTTTTATGTAACACCTAATAAATATATATATGTATATATGTGTGGGTGTGTGTGTGATGGTTTCTCTTGTGGAAGTCCAAGAATCGTTGACCTCAGAGAAAATCTGCACTCTGAGTAACGTTACAATGCTTTACAATTACAAATTATCTGTATTTGTATTCATTTCTTTGCAAGTGTAGTTCTGAACTGATGGCTGCAGCCTCAGATTATGTCACTCACTTCACACAGATGCTGTAGCAATTTCACAGACACTTAAATGCTAAATGGCGCCTTTAAAATAGCACAGCTGACAGCCAAAACAAAACATGCTGACAATTACAGATCAGGATTCTCCAAAAGTGGGGTCCTGATAAGAATTAGAATGTAACCTTACTGTAACCATAAGACTTTCAAAGCTTTCATGGATGTATTTATTAAGATGGACAGGGATGTGGCTGTGATCCTTGTAAGGTGTTTCTACATGTTACACAGGGATGGAAACGCTGTGACCACTATGTGCAAGCGCCTGCTGACACTTTTTTTTTTTCCATGATGAAAAATGTGGTTCTAAGACTGCATAGGGCTGCTACAGATGAATGTAGCAACACCTTTATCTTATTGATTCAGTGCGACATATTCACCAGTCTGCTGGTTATTAGGCAAAACACACTTTGAAGCAATGTTACAACAATGGGGGAAAAGCTAAACTTAAGGATCTGTCTCTGGGTGTTTTATGACATTGTTCAACATAGATAAGTCGTATCAGGCTTCAGTGGCTAAAAAAACACTGTATATTGCATTGATGCACAGTTACCCTGTAACTTAGTCCAAAGAACGTTCTTTACTCAAACAACATGGCTACAGACTGTGTGCTGTGCATTCCATCTGAATTCCTCCTTAGAGGTTAAATCAAGTACATCTGCTATCTTCTTCTTTTAGAACATGAAAAAAGGAAATGGAATCCAGGTTGGAAAATAATGAAATCCTTTCATTTTAAATACAAAACTGAGGCAGACTTGATAACATACAGTGTGTTTCACGTTAAAGGTTTATACATATGTTTTGGATTTAAAGCCCAATGATCGTCTGACAGCAGCAGGAATAATATTAAACCGCTGTTTATTATCGTTGATCAGCACAAGTGATATGTTTGGCCAATGTATCAAGATGACCCCAGAAAATAATCTGGACAATCCCTCCAATGTGCTGTATGAAAGTGACTTTGAGTAATATCATTCACAGTGACAGACAAAGGTAATTTAGTTCCTGCCTTATTTTGCCTATTTTCGTGTAACCTAAGGCTGTTTCGGATGGGTCCATCCAAGTCTCCTAACTCAATCTGCCATTTATAGGCTAACATAAGGGGGTAGAGGACTACCTTTATCGCTTTGTGATTGGATAAAAAAGTAACCATGGAAACCACAGCACTTTCAATGCTGTAAATTGGCTAAAACTTGTTTATCTGTAATGAGAGTTGCAGGGTGGGTACAGTAGATACTAGCCCTCAGAAACTGTCAACAACAGTGTTTAGACACGAAGCTCAGTCCTACCACTTGCTCTGAAGGGCGTGTGTTTCCCGGATGATATGAGTCGACTGTGCACGTTCAGTATGGAAATTCGGACTAAAATGGAAGAAAGAATTTTAAAGGTACCTCATAAATAATGTAAATTCTGTGCTAAATGTCCCTGACAGCGAGTGCTGGCGCTGCAGAACGTGAACCTCAAGAAAAGGCTGAGCTGGTTTATCTGGTCATCAAGTGCCTCCCTGGGAGTGTTATAAATTGACAAATAGGAGACAGCAGAGAATAAATGAGCTAGTTTACACATCAGTAACACTCTGTTAATAAGACTTTCATTTCGCTACAAGAATTGGGATATAAATAGTAAGAATATGGACAGCATTTCCTGTTGTACCTCATTTTCACATCTCAAGTATACACATGATCCAAGTATCAGTTATGGATGTTGCATAACACTAATGCATCAAAACCATGATGCCTGCAGTGACTGGTAAGACCATGCCAAGCATTTTTCAAAATACAAATCCATAATGTGCTTTGTTTGATGCCATCATCCATTACAGCACAATGTGAATGTAAGAGCACTAGCTTGTACGACAGCGATCGTCACATGGCAGATATCTGCCATGAGAGTGGAAAATGTCTTTTTGAATGTTCAACAATTTTTATGTAGACATAATGCAGCAGCACACTGACATTCAGCATCATTCAGGATGGTCAGAAAGTGCTGCAAGCCTGTTGGTTAATACACAAGTCTGTTGGAATAATATGAACTTGATGATTTATTCAAAGTAAAAGTCAAACTTTTGACATGTACTTAGTAAAATAAATTACGAATGAATATTTTCAAACCAATGTGGAACAGGTGGCATCTGAGCTGTCTCTCACTAACATTGACCACCCTAATTACATAATTCCTTGCTGTGTCACCTTATCAGACACATATTTCACAGGACCTCAAGGACAAGCTGAATGAATAGACATGATGTAACGACGGCAGAAGGATGCGCAGAACCCAGATGCAGAGGACCAAAATTACAATTTTATTAACAATTTGAATCAAAACAAAGGCTAGACTTCTGAACGAAGTAAGGGAATCAAAAGGAGGGGAGAACAGAAAGCGACACTCACTAAGGAGGTGAACAAACATACAGGATAACAAGAGGAACAGAAAATCACCCGAACCGGGGAAAGGGAGAATTTGGGGGGACTGAACAGAAATCGCAGAGCTAACAGCTAAGGATTGGCAATAACAAAACAATGGCTACAAAAGAACTCAGGTACTCACACGGGGTAAAGGATCAAACAGACTGTGACAATGACTAGACGCTTTCTCGACCACAAGGGTAACGATTCGGCAAGGACGACAAGACATGACCGGCTTAAATAGGGGTGAGCGGGGACAGGTGAAACCAATCAGACAATCAGGGGGAGGAAGGGCAAGGTGGCAGGCATGACGACAGACACAGACTTTCAAAATAAAACGGGATGTGGAACCGACATGAACAAGATATACAGGCAGACTTGACCAACGTGACACATGACATGCTTTCCCCTATTCCTTCACGCATTTGTACATGGCCCTAAGGAGCATTGTCACAACACTGCATGTTATTTAGCATTTCTCAGCCCTGGTGAAAATTGTTATTTGAGTTTCCTTTTCTTAGTTGTTACAATAAATACAATAAAATGTATAATTGAATGTATAAAATGCATTCTGAGAGGTTGCAGCATGGTTGGCCGGTCATAAAAACTGCTGTCAAGGTTTTTTTATGGACTCACTACCAAATCTAGGAAGCACGCAGATCAAATTATTGTGGTAGATTTTTTCAGAGTGTTGGTGGTTGGTTGGTCTGTCATGGTTGTGGATGATGACTCTGCCCTAGATCTACAGAACTGTGTCCCCTTTGATATTCTGTCACTCCAGGGCTCGCATAAGCACATTGAGAGAAGTCAAGGTCACTCCCATTCCTCCAGTGAAGCCTCATGAATATTATGATTAATCAGAGCCTTTTGGCTCAAAATAATAACAAACCCATCATTGTCATGCACAGCCCATAAATTCAAGGCTAGCTTTTGAGAAATTGTATGATGCCCTTCTCAACACCTCATCTCCTTTTACCCAAACACTAACCAAACTCTCCCTGACTTCTTACTTGAGACAAATTACAATCAGTGACTCCAGAAGTGCCCTTTGGTCCGGTTTGATGTATAATACGATGCAACAGGAGATCAGACGCCTCAGACTCGTAATCTTTGTTAAATGCCGTCTTCATGTGCAGCTTCTCTACTCCCCCTCCTTTATTCTACTGTCAATAAGATGACCAAAATCTAACAATCATAACTGTTTATCTGAAAGTCACACAGGTCTGAGGTTTGAGATTTTTATGCTGTTTAGATGATGTGTGGAAAAAAACACTTTATTCATATTATTGATCAACACATTTTTAAATTACAAATATGACTACAAACTATGTACTATAACACTATAAAACAGACATGTAAGTTAAGGTGTGGAATCACTCATACAAGCTCATTCGGAATTATTTGGCCTCCTCCAACTTTCATACCGTAAACATTCATTTCCATAAGTATACATGGTTATTATGTGTTCAATCTTTTAAGTATTATGTTTTAAGATGAATAAAATGGCAGCTGATGTTTTACCATTAAAAAATGATTTGATGCATTGTTGTGCTAACGTACCAAATGGTACTTTCTGCTGTTTACAGTTATTTTATTTGTGTTACTGAAAGCGCTACAAATTATAAACCTGTGGTTACTAATTATAATGCTAAATGTGTTCAATTTGCATCAAACAGAATACCTGAAAAGACCAAATTCTAAATCATATTGACTGTCTTGTAAGTTGGCAGCTCTTTGATTTCTATTCTGTGTCCAAACATCTGTTCTTGCACAGAGGCACTTTTGGTACCAGAAAACTCCTTACAGATGTTATGCCAGAGGCAAACAAAGACAGGAGATTGATAAAGGAAGTTAAGAAGAAAAAAAGACAGAGGTAAAATCCTGACTTGTTTTCTAGCACCGTTGTGAGCATTTTTTTTACTTTTGCGTCTGCGCCTCATCTGTGGGTGCGCATGAAGCATTTTTTCAAACTGTCATTACAGGACTTATTTGGGCATTTAGGCCCCTCTTAATTTTTTGACTTATATCTTTGTCTTCATTCTTCGCTATGTTCACTCCCATCAATGCTACAATGCCGAGGGAAAAGCCTGATGGACGGCGGACAGACACACACACAGTTGAAAGCATTCATCTACACCCAGAAGGTCATACTACATTAGGAAACAAATTCTCAGGGAATCACAGTATGAAGTCATTTCTCTCAACACTATTTGAATTTAGTAGTAATATTCCTCTTACATCTACATTGTGCCTTTGTGTTTATTTTCTCTGCTGCTCACCACAAAGAATATATCACTATCCCTAATATACACACTTGTACAATCTTGGGTTTTGCAGAAATGCAGACCTTTACGTCTAATCTAAGATTGCTTTTGGTTGTTTTTCTCTGTGTGTGAAAAGAAAATGGGATAGTTTGAAAAAAAAACGGCTTTATCACAAACGCTGACCTTTAATTACAAAATTGTTGCAGAGGGAGACCTCAGCTTTTACTTAAGTCGACATTTATAAATACCAAAATGTCCCCATGGAACGCTTTTTGTTGAAGTTAAATGTATTGTTGAGCAAGATAACATCAGTCCATTTATCAAATACTGTAAGTGTCTGCCAGATGGCCTGGCAGGTTGTGTGTAGGAGACAGTGTATATCTGAACTACGTATGTCGAAGCCAGACCTGTTAGCAAAGGGCCTGTCCTCCAAGAAACAATTGCGATGGAAAGTCAAGATAAATATGGTACTCTGGCCTGCTAATGTGTTTGTATGGCCCCGACAAAAAATCAATACAATTGGTTTCAGACTGATTCACAGGCAGGTCAGCACTCAGCTTAAATGTTTGTCTATTGTATTCAATGACACTTTCTGCAAAACAATGCCCTACGGGAATCAAAGACAGACATGGAACAAATAAACAAACTGTTGACTCTCTCTAGATGGGGATTTTTTTGTTAACACAGAGTAAAAGCAAAATGTATCTGAGCTAAGATCGGTGCCATTTTATTACTGCCTCTGAGGAAATATTGTTTCTCAGTCTGGCTTGTTTTATCACTGATCTTGCTGTCCACCTATCACTGCAAGGATACGTCCGCGTTTGGGGACACACACCTTCCATCGCCTCTCGCATGATAAAAGAGGATGTCTGCCTGATGTGTAGTAAAGGTTATCTGGATCACAGTCATGTTTCTGTGTAACATGCATTGCCAAGCAAAAGCAGGAAAACATTTCTCCTCCAAAACTCATTTCAGCTTTGCTTTTCATTATTACCACCACAAACATACTGCACTTATGTGGCCATAATTCTCTTTCCTTTGAGCACAACATGACTCTAATGTCTTGTAGTTGGAAATGAGAACAAAATCTCTTGGTGATTCCAGGAAACCTTGGGGGTATTCTTCCAGCCACGCTGTGTTGCAAGCACTGTATTAGAAAAACATTAACTGAAAAAAGAAAGTGAAACAATGCTAATAACAGGAAGTCCAATCTGCAGATCATTGCCTTCTCAAAGCAGAACAACGGCTTGTCACAGCTGAACTTAATGGGGGGGTTAATATAAGTGGGACAAGGATAAATGTGGAAATTGCTTCATTTTTGTGGTCCTGATGGAATTTTACTTAAATAACAATAATGACAGGGGATTTTTTCAGTGGTTACATTGTGGCAGTATGACTTTAAACAGTAGTCTTTACATTATAATGCTATGTTAAAAAAAAAAAAAAAAAAGAAAAACAGAAGGGGAAAATGTTCCTGAGGCAGACTCGCAGAGACATGCATCAGCTTCACATCACTCACCTGCATTCAAAGCAGCCAAAAATAGTACTAAAAGCACCCACTCTCACTTTGTTCTGAACAGCACATACAATCTGTGTCTTGTTTGTCCTCCATCACATTACAGCCAGAGGTCAATTAAATCTCTAAGACACAAAAAATAGCAACTTGTACAATATTATACTTTATACTCTATTTTTATAAAAATGTTTGCATATTTTATTAACAATTAATTATCTTTTATTAACAATTATATTAACATTTGCATATTTACATTAATGGAAATGCATTGAATTACTGCAAGGAACTGCTATGCTATATATTGAAATTAATTGGTTATTGAATATACACAGGTGTATGTATAGTTATTCCATACAGATGCAGAAAATATATAGAGTATATATTTTCATATACGTATCCCCATTTGCCTCTGTTACAGTCAGCTGTTTAACAGCTTGGTCCTATTTTAGATGGATTTTTTGCAGCATTGGTAAACTCTAAAGCATTTTGTTGGTCTCTCAGTGGCTGCATTACGTCACCAAATGTGGCACCCTTTCACCAAATGTGACACCATTTCAATACTAACAACTACTCTAACATACTCTTTTTTGTGGTGGAAAACTCCTGCCATATGTTTTCATGGACACTTTTAGTTCAGCTGATATGTTGGCTTTTGAAAAAGCAAAACACAACTTGATAATTATCACATAATTTCTGTCAAGTCAGAGCTAATTCTTGTACTTTTTGTCTGTGCAGGTAAACCCAAAGCAGGGTGAAAAAGAAGTCAATAAGACCAGTGTTCTACTTACAGAGTGATGAGCAGCACATCTCATCTCATCTTGCCTCTGTCTTTTTAACACATCTGCTTGTTGAAGGGGATATCCTCTGTAGCATGCTAATGATGTAAACATCACAGGACACGCTCCACCACTTCAAGAAATCAGCTCCGGAGATAGCCTGTGTATGAAACCTTGAGTTTCCTCAGTTCATCAGCCATAAACTTTTTTTAAAATATAAAATACAAATTTAAAATAAATACATACAAGAAAATGAACCATCATAAAAACAAAAAAAAAAGAAAATAGCAATGACAGCATGTAGCGTTCATTGATTCTTCCATGTTGCTCATATGACATTCTTTCCAAAAGAAAAACATTTTAAATCAGAATCACTCTACACAGGACGTGATGTTATACTGTTCATTATGCCAATGGATGGCATTCACAGTAGGTCTGCCTTGATGTTCGCAGTGGCACGGGAACTGCAACTCTGACATAGGGAGATCCGCTTTGATTCGCTGAAAAGACTCACAACTTACCTGAAGCGCTGATGTGGGTGCTCAGCTGAGTGAACCCACTCGCTGTTGCAATCCTTCGCAATAGATAATTATGTGAAGCACCGTATATGAATCGGATGACATGGGTCCACTTGGAGGAGGAATTAGAGGCCTGCCTTGGATAAGGATGTTGATTGAGCTTAAGGAGGGAACTGAGAGAAGGATGCTGTGCCAATTAGGAAAAGGGAAGTAGTGTACGGGAGAGACATCCGGGCATAATACTCTACCACCCCTACTCAAGAATGGAAGGATGTAATTTCAGGACACATCAAGGGTAGTGTACCCTTGAGTCATCAGGTATTTCAGCCTTTTAACAATAAACAAAGGCAGCCAGCTACAGGGTGATCAAGCCTGACCTTGTGTCCCAAGACCTGGTCTTGGGAATTTCCTGGCTGTTTAAATGGTGGAACACTGGGTCCTTAAATCCCTATCCACTGGCTGCTCATCGCCGCAGAGCCTGTCCATGGATAGCAAGCTCTTTCAGCAGCCTGCTAGTGGTACAGGCCAAAAAAACTCTGCAAATCATTTCAACTGGATAGACTTTGGCACTCCATACTCATTGTTGAGCTGCTAGTTCTGTGTAGCAAAGTTTCTTGCACCCATGCACTCTTCAATTGAATTCTCACATGGAACTGTGAGTTTTCTGAAGAAAACTGCCTTAAGTGAAGGGGACCAAAATACCAAGTCTGGCCTAAGGGTGGTGGCCGCGATCTCAGGTGGAAAGATAAGATGCTGGCCAATATCGACTACACTGTTAAAAAAAAGAAAAAAAAAATGTAAATGTAAAATTCCAGAGTGATGCAACAGATTTTTGAGTTTTCTCAACTTTTCTTGTAGACCTACTCAAGGTCAATGACAGTAGACAAAAGTTGAGAAAACTAAAAAATCTATTGCATCACGTTGAGTTGATATTTTGCATTCTCATTCACTTTCATTTTTACAGTGCATCTTCAAATCCCGAGCCATGGCTAGCTGTCCGGATTCTGGTTTGTTAGTGTGAGTTGAGTGATTGTTTGAGTATTTTGGGTTTGCTTTGTAATAAAGCCTGTCTCAGGCATTGCATCTTCTCTCTGGTCGTGCGCTTGATTTAACACAAGGTGTAACTCAGTCGAAAACCATAAGAAGAGGATGATTTTATGCACACAGGCTAAATGTCCTTCTGAGCTCTCAGAGTTGAGCGGAGAGGTGGGACGAGGAGGAGGGGCTCTGAGCTCTGATTCCTACTTCTCCCTATTGTCACTGAGCGTCTGGCTGACATAGTTTGATCCCACAGGCTGTGGTTGACAATGAGGGACAATTTGCTCTGTTAGCGGACTTACCAATCCACTCGGACATACCAATGGACCAAAACACTTCTAACTGACCATCAACACAATCGCTTTTGGTAAAAACAATGCCATGAGTCACAGAAGCGAAGCGGAAATAAAGAACAGAAGTAAAAGTCCAAGAGTAACATTGGTCGTGGCGTCTTTTTCCCAGGAGACATGTTCTTGCCAAAAAGGATTGATGTTTGAAGAACTGGCAGCGTCCTTCTCTACCGGCAAGTTTTCAGCGGATCTGTACATTGGCTGCTATGAAATTACCCACAGCATTAGCGTTAGCTGTGATGAGTTTATTTACAGTATTAGCGTTAGCCATTGTAAGTTCGTTTATAGTATTAATTCTAGCTAACTCTAACTCTAGCAAAATCTAAAGGCCAGTCTAGACCAAAGATTCCAAGTGCAACCACTTGCATTAAAAGGCAATGTTTATCAAATGATTTCCACTATAAAGTTATTCTCCATTAAACTGAACCAATTTTAGATGATTGTTACTCTAAATCACAGGATTTTCACAGTTCATGTTGAAATCCTAAGAAGTGACATGTGTTGAGTCACCTTCTGCCTGCAAGCAGGGAGACCAGACTGTCTCTGGATGTTGCTGTTAAAATGTTCAAACACTTGATAATACATACACACACACACACACACACACACACACACACACACACACACACACACACACACACACACACACACACACACACACACAGATGCAGCTCTTGTGTGAAGCTCAGTGAAGCGGAGGAAGCAGCTCCTGCGTGTGTCAGTTCCTGTGTGTGCGTTGTAAACACAAACTGTTCAGAAACCATCAGCTGAGTTCAACGTCTCAACACAACGAGTTAGAACCACCGCAACGCTGGAGAAGACGCTCGCACAGGTGGAGGTGCTCAGATGTTTGGTGCTCCTCAGATGGTCCTGTGTGATACTTCACCTCCACTCAAAGTAGAACGATAAAACCCCCTTCAAGTCCTTGAAACCACCTTCATGGTCCGATGGGATAGAAGATCTGCAGACCACAGACATGTTTGTTCCGGTTTGACCCTGTGAGAGAAGAAGACTTCTTTCCTGCGGCACCTTGTGCTTCCAGCACAGAAACATCTTCAGCTGTTTGAGTGTTGGAGACACGTTCTTCTCCGAGAGGTTCAGCCAGGACATGCTCACTGACCTCCTCACCCCCATAGCTCATGTCTTCATCTCTGAACGTGGCTTCACGCTCTCACTGTGACATTCATGTTGTCATTTACGCAGCTGCAGGATTTCTATTATTCATTTCAAGCATTTTGAATTATTGAACGTGGAGAATTATTCGTCACGTTCGACAGTCGAGTCAACAAATGAAAATCTTTCTCCTCCGGCGGACGTTTAATGTTCCTTGGAAGAAATGAAGGTCATGAATAAATGCATGTGAGACCCGCTGTGTTCCAGACGAATGTGTTCATAAAGTTGTGACTATTTGAAAATGTGTTTGACTCATTCAGTCACAAACCAATCACAACGTCTCCTGCTGCTTCGGAAAGTTCTCGTGAAGAACGTTGTTTACTGTGGAACCGTGTGTGAGGCGGCAAAGTTTGGGGACATGCACGCACGCACACAACCACACAAACAATTCCCCAGAATCAACAGCTCAGAGATCAGTGATGTGACAGCCCCCCCTTTCCCC
>CAAKHB010008649.1:51511-67316 GCA_901007665.1 Aeoliscus strigatus
CACACACACACACACACACACACACACACACACACACACACACACACACACACACACACACACACACACACACACACACACACACACACACACACACACACACACACACACACACACACACACGCTGACATGTTTCTGTCTTTCTTTCCAGTGACAGCAACCGACAGTGAGCGGGTCTTGTTACCGTAGTAACTATAACAAGATGGCTGTCACGTTTGTCTCACCAGTCACTTTCTGGTTGGTTCTATTTTCTCTCAAACACAAGTCCTGCTCTGAGAGGTGGGTAAGTCACATGACCCAAACGGCCAAATCACAGTTGTTGTCATCTGCGGACGTCCACACGTGATGACTGTTTACACACCATCGACTTGACCAACAAGCGTCAGTTGGTGATGCCTAACGTCACCTCTCCAGACATGAACTAGTCGTCACGGTGACGTGGACCTCCACAGACGTCAGCAACTAATTGGACTGTTGGTTTCACGTGACTTCCCCAGCTCTAAGTGGGACTTTGACAGAAAACAGAGCCAACCAGAAGACAATCGGTGAGAGGAAGGTGACGGCGGTAACAAGATCTGCTCACTTCCAGTCACTTGACGAAGGCTAAACCTCCCTGCAGCTGGCTGCAGAGTGAGGACGGTTCTGCATTCTCACCTTCCTTTGGCATCTCTGGTGTTGATCATGTGGACCCCAGCAGATTGAAGAAGCTGCTCTGCAGCGCCGCTGTGGCCGTTCAACCTTGGAGCACAACAGTCGCTAATGAATTTGATGGTACTGAACGTTTCCTGGAGTAAAAGCTGTGGGTGGTGGAGGGATGGAGGCTCAGCTCTGGGATAGGAGGGAAGCTTCCGGTGGAATACTCACAGAGCACAGTGCAGTGGGGTGAACGGGTTTCCCTCTTCATGGATACATGTTTTAAATTCAAGTAAAGCCTCCAAACAGTCTTCATGCCCTGAGAGCAAACACAGTCAGCGTTACACACACACACACACACACACAGTCAGTTACACAGCGTTCCAAATAGAGTCAGTTATGAAACACACGATCAGTGTTGACAAACACAAGATCAGCGTTTACAAACACATACATCAGCACACACATGGTTGGCGTTACACACACACACAAAGTCTGCATTAGACACGCAAAGTCTGCATTACAAACACACTCAATGATATACACACATACGTAGTCAGCGTTACACACATACACTCAGCATTACGCATGCCAGAAGCCCCCTGATGAATCCTGTTTCAAGCTGTGGGTCAGTGTGCTGACAGCGGACCAACCTTTGTAAGCAGCCCAGTGTAACGGCGTGTATTGTTTGTTATCCAGCAGTTGATCTTGCGGGTCCGTTGCCATGGCAGCCTGCACCAGGCCAGCCAGGATCTCTGTGTGGCCTGTGGATGCAGCGTAGTGCAGCGGTGTTCTACCCTGGACATCCCGGCACAGTGCAGAAGCTTTGTGCTCCAGCAACGTTGTCACGCAATCGTCGTGGCCCAACACCGCCTGAAGGAACCGCAGCAGAGTGTGAGGAAGAGCCCCCACACAAACATCCACAGTTACCTGCCCCCACATCTCCTGCTCCTCATTCTGTCCCTCTCATCCACTAACTGGATCAGTGATTCCTGAAGAGACAGATTCCTGGTGCTCTGGAGACTTCATAACACAATGTTTTGTTGTTTAATGATGCAAAAGAAAACTGTTGACAAAGTTCATGTGAGCTGCAGCGAACAAACCAACACTTCCCACGCGCTCTCATCCAGTCTGGATTATTAGGACGTGTTGAAGTTTTAAAGCTTAAACCATTTCAAAAGTAACTATGAAGAACAAAAGGCTTTGAATGGAGGTGGAGTTTGACTGATGTTGACCCTTGAACCCGATGGACTCCCCGCTGCTACATCTGAACGTTGTGGAGTATCGTAATTATGTGACTACTTGCAGTAAGCTGAGAAGTTGCACTTCACTGCCATGTTGCTGTCATTACGGTAATGACTCACTGGCGTCCACGTCCAGCAGCAGAGGGAATGCAATTACCATAATGACAGCAAAATGGCTGCTCTCAGCTTTCAGGAACGTTTTCTGATAGTCTTATCTACATAGTATTAAGGTAACGTGAATGTATCAGTTGTGATACCACTGGAGTGAAAGGGTTAAACAGACACTGTGCTAACCGCTACATACACAGGAAGAGAAGAGAACGACTCAGCAGGGACACAGGAAAACGACCAAACGAACGAACCAAACAAACAGCGGAGAAGAAGAAATGAGCATCTCAGGACACAGGCTAACGTTAGCATGTGTGACAAAAGTCGGGTGGAGGAGCGTGTTAATGGACGTGTGATCAGCAGTTAAGACACTGGAATCATGATCCTCTGACACACATCTGATTCTCTGTTGTATATATACAAATAAAGAATAAACAGCATGTTCCAGACGTACCCCCCTGTGCAGAGCTGTGCTGCCCCTCTTGTCCTTGGCGTCGGGTGAAGCTCCCTTCACCAACAGGAGGTGGACGCAGTCCGTGTGACCTCCAAGAACAGCGAGCATCAGAGGGGTTCTGCAGGGGACAGAGCAAACGCCTCAGACTTCTTTCCAAGCGCTCGCACAGTCCGTCAAGAGTAGACGGTTGCTACGATGACACGAGGAAAAGCACTCACTGGCCGAATTTGTCTGCGACGTTGGTGAGGTCCCCCTCCTCCCCGTATTCGATCATCATGCGCAGGCAGTCGGAGTGGCCGTTGGCAGCTGGTGGCGTAGGACAGACACAGCGTTTACTCAGCGCGTCAGCTGACAGCATGAAACGTTCCTGCAGTGAGCAGCAGACCTGCGACGTGGATCGGAGTCCACATGAGGCGGTTGTCATTGAGGAGGCACGAGGCTCCCTGAGCCAGCAGCACCTCCACACAGCGGGCGAAGCCTTTCTGGGCAGCTAAGTAGAGCACAGAGCGGCCCGCGGCGTCTTGCATATCCACGTAGGCTGCCGTCTTTGTCAGCACGCGCAGCGCCTGCCAGTGACCCTTGTCGGCCTGAGGACGCACACGGACACAACTCATGTCGAGAAGGGAAAC
Source organism: Aeoliscus strigatus (assembly GCA_901007665.1). NCBI lineage: Eukaryota > Metazoa > Chordata > Actinopteri > Syngnathiformes > Centriscidae > Aeoliscus > Aeoliscus strigatus. Next base: position 54,580 of record CAAKHB010008649.1, read on the forward strand.
GTTACAGCGGCAGACATTGGCTGAATGTTCTTACAGCGAGATGCAGCGGACTGACGGGAATGCTGCTCTCAATGTCTCCTAGTGCATTGAAGGACATCTCCAGGAGCTGGGGAGGAACCAGACATGATTAATCAATCACCTACATGTCAGTTTGACACGAGAACCTGTGTTCAGATTTAATATTTGATAAGACTGTTTCTGATACTCCTTAACATTTTCACCCCAACAGTATCGCTGGCACCACAGTCCTACTAGCATACTTTGGAGTACCGTAAATACCCGACTATCTGTGCAGAAACTCCTTTCTGAAAGCTGAGAAGTGTCCCTCGGTTCCTCTACCTGGCATGAAGGGGGGGGGAGCTAGGAGGAGGAGGAAACGTCCATCGGTACCTGGAAGTCGACAACAGCCATGCTGCTGTCATTACCGTAATGACAGCAACTAGGCTGCAACTAGGCAGCTTTAGGGAACCAAAGGTTTTCTGGTGGCTCAAACAGTCTTGTAATTACGGTACTCCAAAGAATGTAAGCGTGGATGTAGCGCCTGCAATAGCATCTGGTTAAAGGGTCAAATCCAGCCGCACCACAACAATGTACGATATCAGAGCAGAGAACGCAAAATAAAATAAAAAACAACAACCACATGTTTGTATCTGAAACACAGGTGCATCCCAAAAAATTACAATCTCATGGAAAAAAGTATTTTTTCCAATAGTTTTTTCAAACAGTATAACTTTCCTATGTTTTACATTATACAAAATATATTTTCAAAAATCCAGTATCTCAGATTTGAGATTTATGGTATTTAAACGGCATCATTGGCGGTTAACTCAAACCTGCCACAAAATATTGGAATATGTTGAGATTAAAACAAACCAAATGTTTTAGAAATTAAAACAAAACATTCCTTTAGTAAATTTTAAAAAACCATTTTAGTTTACATACAATAACTGGAAAAATGCAGTTTAATGAGGTGATACGTATTCAGATTTTTTGAGATGCACCTCAACATACAAATCAGCAGAGCAGCGGACTGGGCAAATGAACAAATGTGTGTTGAACATGTGTAGAGGGACAAATAGGGCTCAGGTGTGTGAACGCACCAGCTCCAGGTTCTGTTTGTTGCCGTGATAAGCTGCATAGTGAACAGCACTGTAACCCTTTGCGTTGACCATCGATGGATCAGCACCATTGTCGAGAAGATGCTCCAGGCAGCTGAAGACACACACGACAGAGACATCCAATCTGTTCAGAGTCTGACGCTGACACCGGTGACACCGACCAGGAACACTCACAAGTATGACTCCTTGGCCTCGTCCTCATCGTTCTGATGGTTCCCAGAAAACTGCCGATCAACTCTGAAACAGACGGAATATTCGATGAGTCTGGAATCCGTGGTTCTTTGTTGAGATCAGGACCAACGTCTGTGGAACCTGCTGAAAGCTTGAGAGGCGGCGGAGTAGTGCAGGGGGGTACAGCCCGTCTGGTCCGACTCGTTGACCTCAGCGCCAGCGCTCACCAGGGTCACAGTGCACTGGTACCTCCCGTTAGCAGCCGCATAGTGCAACGGTGTCCTGGGGGAGGGACGACACATCCTGCTGTCAGCCTGATTCTGATAGGGTACAGCCGAGGGGCTCGGCTACGGAAGAAGGGCTTGGGTAGAGCCGAGGGACTGGGGTAAGTTAAAAGGAGGGGCTATGACTCACCTTCCCATTACATCCCTCTTATTCAAGTCAGTACCGCTGCTCAAGAGCAAGTTCAGACATTCAACATTCCTGAAACAGAACAGAAGCGGACAATAAGCTGGAATGATGCGCGAGTGCTAGATGGAACGTTGATGCTCCCGGTTCCGGAGCAGTCCGAGCGGCGCGCACCCTCCAGAGGCAGCAGCGTGTAGACAGGTCCTTCCAAAGTTGTCCGGGGTGTTGATGTCAAACCCAGCCGACAGAACATGCTCCTTACTCATGGAGGAAACAATGCTGTACAGCTGACCTGCAGCAGGAGATGAACACATGAACGCATACATTCATGCAGTGCTTGATTCATCCAATCACTGTGTGCAGGTGTTACGGCTCGAACCTGAGGAGAGTAACTTGCGACAACAGTCTGAAAACCCGTACAGCACGGCTAAGTGCAAGGGAAACATTCCATGGATGCCACGTCTGGAGGAACAGAGAACACAGGTTGAATCCCTGACACAGGTCGACAAGTCGCAGCTTCGTTAGCGTGGTCACCTGGCCGTGTCTGCTCCGTTGGTCATCAGAGTGCTGATCAGCAGTTCGTGGCCGTACTTAGCAGCGACGTGGAGAGGAGTATTGCCGTATTTATCCACACAATCTATCTCCCCACCTGATGGAACACAGCGCAGGAAAAGAGGAGTCAGCGGAGAGGACGTCACGATTCGTTAGGCTCGGTGTTGCCGTGGTTACCGTTCTGGATGAGAATCTGAGAGCGTGTGAAGCGTCCGTGAATGGCGGCCATGTGCAGGGGGCTCTTCCCTTCTTTGCTCTGAGGAGGAGCAACACACAACAATAAAAACCCACAACAGGACATTTGACTGGAGTCGCAGACGATTCACTTGAAAGAACAAATCTTCTGGGTGAACGAACCGTACTGAATCGCTTCCTGAAAAGTTTGTTTATCAGTTCTGATTGGTTTGAGTTCTGAGTCGACTGGCATGAATCGCTCACTGAAAACCAATCTGACTGACTGACTATTTCAGGAATGAAGCGTTTGAACGGATCTATTTACTGAACGGATTTAAGTGATTCAGTGCACCTAAAAGAATTGTTTTGCCCGTCGCAGGTATGACTCGGTTTTTGGTCAAACTGGAACACGTTGAACAATTACACCGGACGTCGGATCAGAGGGACAGTAACAACCTGCTGGTTGACATCGGCCCCATTGTTGACCAGCAGCTCCAGACAGAGGGCGCCGTTGGTGGAGACGGCCGCCAGGTGCAGAGGTGTGAAGCCACACTTGTTAGGCTGGTTGACGTTGGCGCCGTGGTTCACCAGCTCGGTGGCCACGGCCTCCTGCCCCATGTAGCACGCCACATGGAGCGCAGTGTTTCCAAAGCCGTTGGGCTCATCGATCTGACACAGCAACGACATCATTAGCATCATCATCATCATCACCCTTGTGTGGTTTTAATGTTGAAGATGTATTCATACGGCAGCTAGCTGCTGACAGTCCCCATGCTACATGTGAGCTACCGCTAGCACCAGTTCATTGACCCCAAAGTTAAATTCCCCTGGAACGTTTCCAGAATACCTTGGACCAACGTCTCACCTCCGCTCCCATCCTCAGTAGATATTTCACCATGTCGATGTGACCACTGGCGGCGGCGGCGTGGAGTGGCGTGTAGCCCTGCTTGTCCTTACAGCTCTTATCTCCACTGCGGGACACCAGCAGCTTCACCACCTCCACATGTCCTACAGGACCAGAGCAGAGAGCATGAAGGGACCTCTGCAGATACTTCCTTCAAATGATCAGTCACGCTTGAAGTGTGTGTGTGCGGGAGGGGTGCTCCGTATTAATGCTTCTCATTCAACCAAATTTCTTTGGAGTACTGTAATTACGCGACTATTTGCATTAGAAAACGTCCATCGGTCCCTGAAAGCTGACAAGACAGACTTCACTGACAAGTCGCTGTCATTACGGTAATGACTTGCGGCATCCTAAATCAGAGTGAATGGGGTTACCGTAATGACAGTGACATGGCTGTTCTTCTGTTTTCTCCTTCTCCTAGCTCCGAGGATCCGAATGACACTTCTCAGCTTTCAGGAACCAGTTTCCAGCGCAAACTGTCGCAAAATTACAGTACTCCAAAGCATGCTAGCATCAATGTATCGGATACCGTCGGCGTTATAGGGTTAAGGAGGACTGAAAAAAATCCTATTTAACATTATATTTGACCATGTTCTTTTGGTGTCAAATAGTCCATAATTACGGTACTCCAAAGTGCGCCGACCTCAGAGTTAAAGGTTCAGATGGTGAATCTGTGTATCGTACCCAGGTAGGCAGCGCAGTGGATGGGCTGCCTCTCCTTCTTGTCGATGGCACTCAGATTGGCCCCTTTGTTCAGCAGCAGCTTCACCATCTACGTCAGGTTGGAAAAGAAGCTGCAGTCATTCCCGGAAGTCACCGCGAAGACGCGCGGTGCGACGCCATGCCTCACCTCCTGGAACCCGCTCTGAGCAGCGTGGTGCAGAGCCGTCCTGCCGGTGCGATCCGCCATGTTCAGGTTGCTCAGTTGGGTCAGCAGCGCCTCTGCACATCGAGTGGCGCGGTTGGCGGCGGCCACGTGCAGCGGTGTTTGCCAGAACTTGTCCCGTGCGTTTGCTTCTGCTCCGCGCCGCAGCAGCAGACCAACGGCCCTCTGGGGAGGAGAACATGGGCGTTTGAGTGTAAATCACATCTGGGTTTTGCCGCCGTTCTATTAAGTCCAGTTCAGACCACAGATTCCAGGAGCAACAACTTGAAACGTACAGCTACGTTCATCCACCTGCAGCAGAACGTTCCAGCAACACAACATTTCGCACCGAGGCTCCAAGCTGCGACTGCTCATTGGGACCTCACGTTAATTACTGTTGTTTCCACGGCAACGGATGTGTTGCGACATGCCGTAAAGTGGAACAGCAATAAACACATCAGAGAACTCAAGTCTTCTTGTTGGTGAATTTACACAACACGTGTTCTGGTGTTTCTCTTTGTGGTTCTGTTAGCATAGCATGAAGCATAGCATTTCAGGCTAATGCTGTGAAGACAGTTTCTTCTAAAGGATTCATCATCATCATCATCATCATCCTCCATCCAACAGTGAGCCTGTGTGTAGCTGGACACGTCACCCAGCTACAGACAGCCGCCCCCCCCGCGCCCCTGGCACAGTACCCGTCACCAGCTGATTGGTCAGAACGTTAGCGACTGTCTGAACCATTATCAGATTGAACAGGTAGAATCATCTGGAACCATTCAGACCACTGACACTGCTGCTGGAACCTTTGGTCTGGACTAGACTGGACGTGTGAACGTGAATCTAAGTGAGCAAGTCTTCACTGCAGATGATAATAGAATTATTATCTTGGACTTCACTGGCTGATGTGAAGGAGGGAAGTGAGCTGCAGACTTACTTCATTCCTAGAAGCAGCGGCCCTGTGCAAAGGGGTCAACCACACATGGTCTTTAGCATTAACACTGGCCCCTGGGAAACAAGGCGGTCAGACATTAGTCAGGGATGGACGGGGGAACATCCGGCCAAAGTCTCTGCAGCATAACCACAATGATCTGTGGAGCGTTAAAGGATCTGACAGTGCTGCAGGTGAGCACCCACCTGACTCAATGAGGATGTCCATTACATGGACATCACCCACACAGGCAGCAGCATGAAGGGGCGTTCGGCGCTCTTGGTCCTGGGACAGAAAAACACACATTTCACAGAACATCCATCCCCACGTCTGAACCGCCTGCTGTGTGAAACGTACCAGTGCATTGACATCCTCCTTTTTGTGCAATAGTAGTTGAACTTCTTCAGCATTACGATTGAAGATGGCCTGGACCAGAGGAGGCTGCAACGCAAAGCAGCTTATTAGAACAAGGCACAGAAATTCTGGTTCTGCAGCGACGAGCTGGACGCGAGAGCAGATCGAACCGTTTGTTCGAGGCAACGAGCGCTAGTTACCGGGTTAACGAGGTGTTCTGGTCGGTGCGTTTACTCGAAATACCCCAAAGACAGGGCGCCCAGCAATTACACGGAGCCCTGACTGCGGCCTTCAGAGGCCCTGGTTGAACCACTGACGTCAGCGACGGACCCGCGGCTAGCTCATCCTGCTACTGGCTCTGACCCAGAACCGAGCCCGGACCAAAGCAGCCAGCGTCCGCTAAATACTGCGGAGGAACGCTGGTTCCACCCACGTCTGACGTGGGGGCGACGTCCCCCCGAAGGACCGCGGACCGCCGGCGAACTGCGGAAAATACTAGAGCGGTGCTGCGCAGATTCCCAGCAAATAGACTGCGCCGCGGTGCAAACACGGAGCGGCTCGTACCTGGTCGACGATGTTGAGGACTCCCATCTCCCAGACTCAGCCCGGACGGAGCTCCTTCATGGGGATCGAACTGAGGTTCACCGCGCTGCGTTGCTGTCGCCAGGCCTTAGACGGCACCCACCGCTCGCTGCGAACACAAACACGGAACGATCCGTCACTGTTGTTGTCTGCATCGGTCTCTGACGCTCCGCTGCGGCCGTGCGGTGCTGTGCGGGTCCGCCTGCAGGCGTGGCGGGCGGATGGCGCCTTCTCTGGAGAAACGGCGCCATCGTGTGACAAACCGGAGCAGTTGTGGGCGTGAACTGTGGGAGTGGAATCTTTACATTTGAACAAATAAATGTAAAGAAAAGTTCACATAATGTCACATACCTAAAAATGAGCTCTTTATTTGCATAATGTTTTTTTAATGCAGGGCTGCCTCATGCTGGTCCTGTAGTTAGGGCTGGGTCAGGCTCCAGTCCTATGTTTATGCTGTTCTAGACCATCCTATTGCATGACTCTAACTCCTCTGTTTAACTCCTCCATATCTTTACTCCTAGACTCTGACTCTTCCTCTCTCTCTCTCAACTCTGTGTGTCTGCCCTATCTCACTGTGTGAAACCTCCTCCTCCCCCTCCTTACCCTAATCCAAGGACAACTCTCGCTTACCCTGCTTCCCCTCATTTTCTTTTTAACAAATCTGATCCCACTCTTCCCTCATTCTTGATTGAGCATATGGGTGTGGAGTACTAGGCCCAGTCCAGCAGGTGAGATTTGGTCCAGCCTAGAACGTCTCTCCCTTTCTTCCCTTGTCCTAATTATCTCATTTACCCTAATTTTCTTCACAATTTTATATATATGTTCTATTTACATCTTGACCCTCAGTCTCTCACCACATATACTGCTCTTCATCTACTTCTTCACTGCGTGACTAGAACGCTTCTTGTCTGTAAAGTCTGTATGTTTGATCTACGTCCTCATTCCATGACTTTATCCCCTGTTTTCTCTCCCGGCATTCCGGTGCTGCCTAGTCTGGGATTCCTCCTGTTCCTGGACCGGATGGGTCTGCAATCCCACCTGCTGCCAGGACCTGTTAGACGGTGGATGTGCTTCCTCATCGTCATCCACTGGTTTCTCCAGCTGTCATTGGCCATCATTGATTTACATTGACAAAGCTGCACTGCAGGACTTTTAGAAGCTTCTAGAAGCTCCATCTTACATAAACAGGACAGTAACCATCTGCATCCATAATTAGAATTCTTCTTAAAAATAATGTAACAATTTTGCCACATTGTGTGTGCATATGCATGCACGTGTGTCCTCCTGCTCTTTTCTGCTGCTTTCATCTCCTCCACCTCTCTCTCTCTCACACACACACTCTTTATTTCTCTCCTCTGTTATATCTCTCTACCTGTCTCTTTCTGTCTACTGTTACTCTTTGTTTCACCCCAACTGGTCGAGGCAGAAGGCCATCCACATGAAGCCCTGGATCTGCTAGATGTTTCTCAGCCTCTGAGCCCCAAATGTTGGTTTCTATTTGAGCACTTTGCTGAGTCATGGAATTATTGTGAATTGGTTATTTTTGTCTTATTTTCATGAAATGCATCTATGAAGTAAACACGGGAAAACAAGTCCATGTACCCAGTGCAGTTCGGTCCCTGACCTCCAGCCCAGTGGGGGCAGCATTTCCCCGCCCAGCCGTTCAGCTGATCGGACATTTGTCAGTTTGTTCCTCCACCGGTGTTTTATTTAGCAGCAGAAGGTCGTTCACAGCTGGAGGTGTTTGACAGTTCTCGAATTTACAAAATCACTCGGAATTATTTGACGTTTTGTCGCACGTCTTGTCGGAAGACGCGAAGCGTACGACGTTTCTTCCGTTTGTCCGTCTGTTGTGACTCGTTATGAAACACCGCTAGCTCCTGTTAGCCGGTGTTAGCTGCGTTAGCTGCCACAAACTTTCCAGCTCGACCGCCGCGCCAACAGTGGTTCTCGGAGCGGAGCCGGGCTTTGTACCGAATCTCCGCCGGCCCAGGTCAAGGAGCCGGAGTCCATCCGTTCCATGGCCGCCGCTGCCCCCGCCCGGAGGCTCCCCATGGGGGTGCGGACGTTCAGTGACTATCTGCAGATCGCCGCCGTGGGCTCCCCCCGCTCCCCCCGGGCCGTGTGGACCAGAGGATGTGTGCGCCAGAACATCCGGTGAGTTCCACGGATCCCAGCGTCCGAAGGGTAGCTCGTTAGCTTAGCATCACTGCGGGTCAGAGGGCTAGGGACAGGTTCGACAGTGTGTGTGTGTGTGTGTGTGTGTGTGATCAGTATGTTCAATCCAACTCTGGTCCACAATGATGTTTGTTCTAATGATGATATCTGCGAATAGCTATTCAAAAATGGATCCATAATTTATATTAGAATATTTATACTTTTTTTTTATTCAAACATCAGCTACATTCAAGAACACCTGTTTAGCAGCCATGAAGACGCACACACACACACACACACACACACACACACACACACACACACACACACTCTGAATAAGAAGTGAGTAGCTTCCATTCCAGGAAGCAGGTTTAATGAAATCCTGAGTTTATTCGTCCTGAAATGAAGGACAATTTCCGATTTTTCATTGACAGAAATGAAACCAGATGTCTCTAACGGTTAAAATGTTTGAATTCAGTTCATCAGTATCTCTGAAATAAGGACAATTTTGCAGAGTTTGTCTCATATCAGGATGAACAAACTCAGGGTTGCTTCCTGAAACGGGCCCCCGGTCACAGTTTGTTCAGTCCTGAAAACGCGGTCAGACAGCGGTGGAGGTCACATGTCCTGTCAGAACATACCAGTGAGGTCACCGTTGGACCTACCGTGTCCCAGCGGAGCTGACAACTGGAATGTAGTGGGGTGTTGTTGTTGAGGGTGTTGGTCTGTTTCCAGAAATGTGTCGACAGGAGGTTTGTTCTCACCTTTTCAGACATTTGTCCTCATGCGGCATTTTGATGACGAGAAGCCCACGAGCACTTTGCCTTCAAGACTTGGACACGATGACGGCCGTTCCTCAGAGCAGGAACTTCATCAGCCTCACCAACAAGAGGAAGGAGTACTCGGAACGCAGGATACTCGGGTAACACGCACACACACACACACACACACACTCAGAGCGTGACGTGTCCGTGAGCTCATGCCGTTGGTCGTCCCAGGTACTCCATGCTGGAGATGTACGACGTGGTGGCCAATGTGGATGAGTACAAGCACTTTGTTCCCTGGTGTAAGAAGTCGCAGACCATCATGAAGAGAGCAGGTCACTCCAAAGCCCAGCTGGAGGTCGGCTTCCCCCCGGTGGTGGAGAGGTACACCTCCATGATCACGTGTGTGCGCCCCCACCTGGTCAAAGTGAGTTGTCTGCTGACGCGTGGCGTTTAACCCTTTAACACCGGCGGTATCTCTGCCAACACCGGTGCTCACATACTTTGGAGTGCCGTAATCGAATACTTCGGGTCCCGAAAGAGAAGCGGTTACAATTCACATCCAAGTTGCTGTCGCTACCGTAATGACTTGCAGAGTGAATGGGATTACCGTAATGACAGCAACATGGCTGTCGTCCACTTCCAGGAACCGATGGACATTTTCATCTTTCTCCAACTCCGTCATCACACCAGGTAGAGGAACCGAGTGACACCTCTCAGCTTTCAGGAACCGTCTTCTGCAAAACATTCGTGTAGTTACGGTACTCCAAAGCATGCTAGCACCAATGCAGTGTGTTCAAGGGTTAACTCGATGCACATTTCAGCTTCAGTGACGAGTGTGAATGTTTCCGACTGATATTTCTGTGTGTGCATGTTCAGGCCGTCTGCACCGATGGAAAACTCTTCAACCACCTGGAGACGATATGGCGCTTCAGTCCCGGTATTCCCGGTTACCCTCGCACCTGCACAGTCGACTTCTCTGTAAGTGCCATGGAGCCTCAGAGCTCGTCGTCGTCTCCTCTCGCTGCCGTTTTCAGTCGGAGTAGAAAACGCCTCTTGTCTCTGACAGATTTCCTTCGAGTTCCGCTCTCTGCTGCACTCCCAGCTGGCCACCATGTTCTTTGACGAGGTCGTGAAGCAGAACGTGGCTGCGTTCGAGCGCCGCGCCGGTAAACTCTACGGCCCAGAGACTCGTATCCCGCGAGAGTTGATGTTCCACGAGGTCCATCAGACGTGATCTCAGCTGCCGCTCGTCCTCCTCTGGCCTTAAACTGTACCAACCTTCCTTCCTCCGGCATCTGGTTTCCTGTTTCCCCCACAAACGTGCATGACGCTGCCTCGTTGACTTCAGTGCTGCTGCGTTCGTTGCGACATCTGCAAGACGCCGACTCTGTCAAAGATTGTTGGCTCTTCCTCCACCTGCAGACCACTCTACCTCCATGAAGGATGAAAGGAACCTGAGCTCGAACACGTACCGACCACTGAAGCTGCAGGATCACATCACATCACTCAATCGACACAATCACTCAAATAAACGACAGCGACCCTGAATAAAACACACTATGTTCTAGACCAGCGATAGAACCGACGCGCTGGACGTTGAGTCTTCGATCCGCTCGTTCATGTCTGTTTTTACTTTAATTTGAAGTTTTATGGTTTGACACATGAGTTAACTTTGTGACCGATTCTTTTTAATTTATTCAGAAGTGATTTATGCAAATTCAGTGTTTTTAAAGTGAAATTGGATAGCAGCCATTTGTTCATTCGTCAGCTGACCTGTTTGTGTTTGGGGACGTTAAAGATTGTTTTATTTCATAGCCAGCAGGTTTTCTCTCCTGGAAGCGTCAGTATGGAGAGAGAACTTACATGTTCGTTTCACAGACTCACAGCTGAAGTACAGCGTCATTGATGACATCTCATGTACCAAAATTGGAAATAAAACGTCGGCTCAGTGCTGGAGCACTTTTTGTTTCTTTGAGTCTCAAACAAGGTCTGTTTCATCTTTATGAATCTGAGTCTGAACGAGCTAGAACACCTCGACTGTCATCGGGAGAAACATCAGCTTTCTGCTTGACAGACTGAAACGTGAACTCTTGAGTTTCATGTGTTTAGCACATGGAAGGACCAGCTCTTGGTGCTTCAGCTGACAGTCCAGAGGACACATGAATCACCATGGAACCTTTGGATGGTTGATCGATGAAAATCAATGAACCTGATCAGTCGTGCTCGTCTTCACTGGTTCACCATAGACATTTACAATCACTTTGCGCTTCTGATCAGAGTTCACACTGACAGAGCAGCGATGCCATCCACCAATGACGAAGCATCCTCACCAGGATTCGACCAGAACCAAAGGGAAGGAAAACAGACCATGAAGATGTAAGTTGAAGGCTGTAAGTTCAATAACTCATGAGGACTCATGGGGACTGAGGAGGACTAAGTCAAAAAGGCAGCTGACCTGCACGAAACCAGACCGGTCAGTCGGTATGTGGGACAGTTATTAATAACTGGACAGTGTGTGTGTGAGGATTCACCTCAGTGACCTGGAGGATGAACTGAAGGAATCACTGGCTCACAGATGTTCGACCAGAAAAACACGGCCTTCGGTTTGACAGCATGTTAATAGTATAATGAAACAATAAAACACTTAAACTGAATCAGACTCAACACCAGTGTTAATAAAAACCTTTATTTTTCTTTTTTTTCTCCATTGATTTTCCAAATATTTGCTCTTGAAGCATCCCTCCTGTCTGTCCCATCTGACCCCGCCCCCAAGTTTCTGTCCAATCCACCAGAACCTACTGCTTAGTCATCATGTTCGACATTGGAGCTCCTCTATGATCAAAACAACCTGACTCTACGACAACACACACACGCGCAACGGACTCAAACACCTGAGTGAACGCCGACAGCTCCTGGAAACACACAATCAGCCTGGTACGACAAAAATGGAGTGTTGACCCGCCCAGGGCGGCAGGCAGAGCGGCTGCTGACCCGGAGGGTGAGCTTGAACAGTGACGCGTCAAAGCAGCACGGGCTGAGCCTGGGAGCGGTCGTGTGTGAGTGTGTGTGTGTATAAAGATAGCTGCAGTTCCTCCTCTTTGTTCGTGGAACGTTGCTGTGAGACTCGACCCGCCGACTCATCCGATGCCCTGACAAGCAAACGGTCACAGTACGGTACATTCAAGATATACAGACAGATACGTATGTACACAGAATAAATAAACCAGGACGAGACCGAGATGACACGGTCAGACAACACCAGCACCCTCAGGGACACCTGGGGGCTCCGTGAACCAACCAGGAGACTCAACCGAATGCTCGTGTGGAGGAGTTGATGGAAGTGCTCTGCTGGGGGAGGACCAGCTAACCAATCAGCCTCTTTTTCCCACCGATGTTCAAGCTCGCACGTGAGGTTTGATGACCTCAACATCCCGACCCCACACCACACACCCCCACTCAATGGACTGTTTCCGTACATTACACTAGTTCTTTGAACAGGATACAGATCCAATTATTTTGATCATAGAGGTTCTAAAGGAAAAGTACAGAGAAAAGGGGAGGTGCTAAAGATGTCAAGAGGAGGGGGTAAAGAATTAAAGGGGCAGCGTCTTCTATATGATGCATGTTGACACTGATCAGCTGAGTCATTGTACTGGAAGTGGAGTGTTCAGCTACGGGAGTGAATTGTGAGGATGAACTGACGACTGCTAATGAGACCACAGAGGAAATGAGTGAGGCTTCATGGGGGGGGGGG
>CAAKHB010008649.1:67788-88435 GCA_901007665.1 Aeoliscus strigatus
GTTCAGCCAGACTTGGAGCCCACCAGTGCCATCAGTCCGTCGGTGCTCATGGACTTGGGGCGCTCCAGGGGGAAGCCCAGTGCACGGCTCCACACCAGCTGTGCCAGCACGCCGAGCGCCCGCGACACCCCAAACAGAACGGTGTAGTAGTTCATCTCTGTCATGCCGTAGTACTGGAGGGGACAAGGGGGGGGGGTCAACTCAGGACAGATGCATCTGGACGCGGCGGTTAGACGTGTCTCACCTGCAGCAGCACGCCGCTGTGGGCGTCCACGTTGGGCCAGGGGTTCTTGGCCTTCCCCTGCTCCAGCAGCACATTGGGGACGATCTTATAGAGCTGGGCAACCATCTTGAACATGGGGTCGTTGGGCAGGTGCTTCAGGGCAAACTCACGCTGGCACGTGTAGCGGGGGTCGGTCTTCCTCAGGACAGCGTGGCCGTAGCCCGGCACCACCTGCAGGGAACACATGTTACAACACACCAGTCTGGGACTGCACAACCAGCAACGATCGCGGTGCGTTTGGGTCTTCACCCGTCCGGACTTGAGCGTGTTCCAGATGTAGTCCCTCATCCTCTCGTCAGACACCTCCCCACCCAGCTCCTTCTGCAGGGCCGTCAGCCACACCAGCACCTCCTGTGACGGAGACAACACCGGTTCACACACAAACACACATGCATCCAATCAGCTCGTCTGCTCTAGGTAAAAGTCCCTCTGCACAGTGGGGGTGGGACGGTACCCTCTGCTCACGAGACGATACCGGGTTCACGAGAACGAGGCAGTTTCACATGATTTACATAAGGAAACTAAATGACAAAAGAAAATAAAGAGTAAAAAGACAGACAACCGTCCTGATTGGTCACTAGACACAGAGGGCCGTCCTCTGATTGGTCACTAGACACAGAGGGCGAGAACCTCGACACAGGAGTCAAACGACAGGTCTACCAGCGATAGCAATCTGGTTCTTTAGTCCTTGTCGCGTTCTCATTGAGCATGGCTGATGTGTTAAACACACTGTCCGTTAATGAAGAACAGACGGTTCCGTGAGTTTTAGAACGCTTATTAGTAGAACTGGAACGAACTGTGGAGTGGAGTTACTTGTCGGCAATCGTGTCCTCCATCTCTCTGCTTTTGCTCCTTCTCTGACAAAAATCCACAAACAACTTCACCATCTCCTCCATGTTCTAAATTTTTTGTGTCACGGAAAAACTCCATCCTGACAGTCTCCTCCTCATCAACAGCATCAAAATCTCCATGTCCTCCATGTTGTCAATTTCTCGTGGAGATGAATAAAGTATCTATCTAGATATCTTCTACATTGTTTATGTGTTTGTGTCGTGGTACAAACACCGTCACAGCAATTTTTTGCAGCCGGCACTGTGGTGGCAATGCTGCCACCAATTGATTTAAAAGTGACCGGGGTTATCTTCAATGTAGGATCTTTTTTGTCCCTGTGCAGGACACACCCTTAGTGACAACTGACAACTCTTAGTTTGTCATAACGTCTCACTGCTGAGCAGAACATAGAAAGAACATAGTGACCCGACGGTCCTTTGAGTGACTGTGTTGTCTGTCAGCAGTCAGATGTTCTTGTACCCGTCACGGCTGCGTACCTGATTGGCCAGCCCATGCAGAGGACCAGCCAGCCCGTTCATGGCGGCGCTGAAGGACAGGTAGGGGTCGGACAGGGCACTGCCCACCAGGTGGCTGGTGTGGGCGCTCACGTTGCCTCCTTCATGGTCACTGCAACGGCACAGAAGACCTTTAGCAACCAAAAACCAGCTGAGAACTTGGAATGTATTGTTGTCAATGCATTTCAAATTAACCTTTTAACACCCACGGTATCACTGCCGCTACATTGGTGATAACAATTTGCAGTATCGTAAATATGTGACTATCAGAAAAAATCCATTAGTTACTGAAAGTCACTCTGTTCCTCTAGCTGGTGTGAAGCAGGAGCTAGGAGAAGGAGAAAACGTCCATTGGTTTCTGGAAGTTAACAGCCACGTTGATGTCATTACGGTAATCCCAATCACTCTGTTGCTGGTGGGTCATTACCGTAATGACAGCAAATTGATTTTAAAGTACAACTTCTTAACTTTCAGAAAATGTTCCACGTTTCCTGATTGCACAAGTAGTTGTGTCACTTTGGGTACTCCAAAGTATGCTAGAGTGAATGTAGCACAATGGGATATCGTGGGTGTTAAAGGGTTAAGGAGGACTCGAACCTGTGGATGGTGAGGTAGAGCCGCATCAGCTCGGTGAACTGGGTGTCACTGTAGCCCAGCATGTTGGTGAAGTTGTGAGACCAGTCCAGGTTGGAGTCGATGGCGCCGATGCTGCTGCCTTCACGGTACAGGTTCCGGTAGATCTTGGCAGCGATGCAGGGCAGCTTGGCGATCAGGTCCATGGAGTCCTCATAGACAAACTGAGAATAGCGGCAGAAGAATCTCAGACTGTGGATGATGTGATGAGTTCCATCCCCTGCTGGTCACAGACGACGCGTGTCCGTCCTGGAGACGTCCACTCACCTCCCAGTACTTGGATTTGTGGACACCCTCCGAGTATGCCCGGGCAAAGCTGCTCTCGCTGTTCAGCGCTGTGATGGCGGCGCTGAACTGAGACATGGGGTGAAGGTTTGTGGGGAAGTTGTCCAGCATGGTGACGACATGAGAGGGGAGAGCGGCTCTCTTTGCCCACTCCTTGGACACCCAGCTCACCTGAGGAACAGCAGAAAAGCGAGTCAACAGAGGTCAGCTCAGCTGCTGCTTCCGCATCCTGCTGCAGCTCACCTGCTCCTCGGTGGGCACCTGTCCTGTGACTAACAGCCAGAAGAGACCTTCAGGCAAAGGCTCGTCGCCTCCTGGAGCTTTAGGCAGCAACTTCTGACACTCTGGGATGCTGTAACCTCGGAAACGGATGCCCTGAGTATCCACGGAGACCACAAGTTGTGTTACATAGTAAAGATGCAGACAACCTGCTGTGTTATTGTGACGGTTGAGTGTAGGCTGAAGGAAACAGATGACGTGAAAACCCACTGACCTCATCGGGATCCAGCACTGAGGTCTCATACACCAGACCCTTCATGCCCCTCATCCCCCCGTAGACCTGTGGAGCAGAGGTCAGCACACATCAGCAGTGAGGCTGGTTCAATTAGTTTTGTGACATTTAAGACAAATTCTGTTTTTCCAGGTGAAAATTGTTGGTCGATGAGACACAGACCATACGCTATGCACCCTACACCGTCCCCTAATGTACCCTACGCTGTCTCCTATTCACCGCAGGCCGTATGTATGATGTGACGCAGAAGCATAAATCCGACTCAACTGAGATGGATTGAGAGCAGCTTTGAACTATGACCTCTGGTTAGTGACAATGAACAGGGTAGGGTTACTGCTTCACTCACCATGTCCACTGTGATCTGTCCGATGTTGGTTTTTCCAAACTGCTGCTTGAAGCTTTTGATCCTGGCTTGTTCTTTGGGGACGAGGTCCGACAAAACATCTTTCAGATTCTGGGGGGGGGGGGACACGACGACACGTGATGATCAAGGCCTTGACTAACCATCAAGTCTTAAAAGCTGCCGCGTGTGCCAGAGGGTTAACTAAACACACATTCAACAAACACAGCGACCTGCAGCGTCACTCATGTCACAATGTCGTATTTATACTGAGGAGCGGTGCGAACGAGCCCATGCGCTCAGAAGGTTGGCTTAACAATGAGAGACGCAGGAGCAGACCTTGACCTGGAGGTCACCTGCGTGAACTTACTGTCGAAGCTGCGCTGGCGTTTCTGGCAGCCACCAGGAGGGAGGCGTTCTGTGGAGCAGAGGAAGGAGACGTTTGAGAGCGACCTGCTTCGTATCCACAAAGACAAACTCAGCTCACGTTACAACCTGTTTCCAAATGTCACGGCGTGTGTTTATGGAGGGAGTGGTCTGTTGGTATTTTGTAAGTGAAAGAACTGAAAAAAGCAAAGACTGCATAGAAGCTAATGGTTGTTTGCTCTTTAAATGAATTCGCAAAAAATACGACACTTCATGTGAGCAGTGAAATAGAACCGAATTACTTTATTGTATTGATCCAATCAGAGAAATTGTCATGTTACAGCAGCCATCTCTGAGGAAAACAGAGAAACAACTTTAAATATCTTTACAAGTAAAATTAACCTAAGGGGAAATGTCATTCAGTTTTTAATAAATAAAGCAGTGATAAACAGATGACGTGAATACGTTGTCTGGTCATCAAACTACGTCTGCTGACCCGTTCAAAGGTTCCAAACATTCCATTTCTGATTCTAGATCCTGTCAAACCTTTTTATATCCATCTGCAGCAGCACGTTGGATGTGAGCAATTTATCAGGGACATTAATTATTAATTCACGAGCATTTTATCTTCAATCAATGCAGAAAATTCCCTCCCCGAATGTCCTGGCAGTTGTTAACTACCTGTGGTCATTGTTTTCATTTCATACAATCTTATTTATTAATTGTCTGTCAGAGGTCAAAGCAGACCGCTCCATGACCAACAGGTTCATCGATCATACTCACTTTTTAACATCATTCTGTCTCTGGCAATTTTTATTTCCGCTCCAAAGTAGCATTCTGCGCTTCTATGTAAATGTGAGCATCCACATGTCCTGCACTAATTCTTTTTCTGTGTCACATTCACAGCCACAGAAAACAAGCTTGACGAGAGGAAACTAAATTAAATGATGCTGAGGAGGTGCAGTCTTTGACTGGGGGAGGGGAGATTGGGGGAGGGGGTAGATAAGGGCTGCTTCTACTATTTCCGGTCAGCAGCCGGCATAAGAAGCCACGTTGACTGGAGCTGAAACGGGACGTCATGTGTCAGCTACTTTAAACAGTTCAATGGGCAGTGTAAGGGACAGCTGGCTGTGGTCCCTCCGGAACCCCCCACCAGAACCACTACGACGGGAGGTGGGGTCAGAGTAGCAGCAGGGCACAGAAACAAAACGCTTGGATCACGTGTCACCACACTGAGGATTACATAACAGCTCTGGTCTGAAGCATGGATTGGTGTCCTGTCCACCATCCTCCGCTGTCTGTCCACCGTACCCACCACTGTCCACTGTCTACCATCGTCCATTGTCTGTCCACGTGAGGAAACTCACTCAGTCGCTTCACGCACATAAGTCAACACTAGAGGCTTTATTTTAAAAAAAGTGTACGAATGAATGACTGTCACAAGGAAACTACATGAAGCATGAACCCTCCAGGGAGGGAAAAAAACTTGCTTAAAAATATTAGCTGAGAAAATACTGAGTCCCTTCATAGATTCCACTTTTCACAATTGTTCTTTTCTGAACTTTTCACAAATGACTTTTCCTATGTCAACCTCTAACGTTGCACATACTCACCGTCTTTGGGTTCAACATGTGAATCCCATTTATTCATTGCAATTCACTGCTGCCACTATGTGAGCTATTTAACTTACTTTAACTCAAACTTCAAAGAACACTTAATAATCTGCCCATCACTGTACATTGTTTGTTCCAACTGGTGTCAGTTTCATATATATGATATATTGTACCATACTTTGTTGTGTTTGTCATGTTCTTTACAATTTTATTTTGCCGTCTGTTGCCCTGATGGACCTTACATATCCCGAGGGATCCATAAAATTCTTATCTTATTTGAGTCAAATTTCAGACAGATAAAATATTATGGCCAAAGAATGTTATATAATGGCTCTGAAAAAAAGCTTGTGACTAGTTCTAGAGGGCAAAGATACACAGCTGATACACAGCACAGCTGATAAGTGAGGGGACAGGTAAGTGTGTCACAGGTGAGTTGTGCATATTTCTTATGTTCCGGCCACCACACCTTTGTCTGTACCTGGTGTGATGAGTCAGTGAGTCCCTGCTGAATGTGTGTGCATATCTCCAGATGACTGGGTGAGATGGGTTGACAGGAATCGTCTGGGGTGACGGGTCAGTGGAGTAGGTCAGGACAGTAGGTCAGATTCGTTTCAAGATTCAGATTCATATACCAGTGATCGTCAGGAAGAAATCCGTATCCCTTTGGTGCTAAAATTCAAACATTGTCAGTAGGTGAAACAATGATCAATATCAGAAACTGACATTCTACAATTAGACGTCTATTGTTGATATCAAATGAATGACTCAAGCTTCCCCTGGCAGGGCCGAGAATTCATTAGTTATAAAAACATGACTTTCTGAACGCCTCGTTAAATGATGTGTCAGGGGACATTTGGCTTAAATCCTATTGTGAAGGTCAACACAGCGTCGAGGAACCCGCCTTGGCCAATTTCTCCTGAGCTACATTAAAATGATAAACTGCTTGAAAAGTCACGAAAGAAACAGACGGACTTAACAGACTTAACATGGTTTGGTGGAGAAACAGGTCCCGTCTGGGACACCGACGGGCCGGCGTGAGGAGCAGATGCTACGGCGAGCTAGCTGTTAGCTGCCAGAGCAGCAGCTCACAACTTCAGCAGAACAAAAATAACTCACCCACCAGCTCATCTCATCCCGACATTTGAGATAATTTCAACCAACACCTACTGATAGACGGCGCCTCGCTATGTGTCTGACAGAGATAAGCCGCTAACTACAGCTAGGTTAGCGCTACGCCTTTAGCCCGCGAATAGCAGCTAGCTTAGCGCTATGTCTTTAGCCGGCTAGCTGCCGTGGTAACGACCCTTCAGGGGCCGGGCGCAGACACATGGGCGCGGGGAGCCGGTTCTCACCTTGGAGCTGAGAAGTTTGGGCGCTAGCCTGCTGACACTCAGGAAGGACATGGTGTCTGCGTGACGGGCTTATCTCCACAGATCGGTCGGGACTGAAGAGCCGATACCAGTGCACCGGAGCCGCCTGCTTGAAGGTGCCCCCACACAGCGGAAGGGTGAACAGGGTCCGGGCCCGTCAGAGGCGCCACTGCTGATTGGACGGTGGATTTACGTCACCGTGATGAAAACAGACATGATTGGCTACGTGATTGGCTGTCTGGATATTGGTTGTGTTTTCATTGGATGGATTGATGCCGACTGTATGTGACGATAAATAGACACCAGCGTCCGTTCAAGATCAAACTGACAGGAACTATTCAGTTCAATTAAAAAATCCTTTTGTTAAAATCTAGCACAAGCAGCTTATTGTTTGTCCTCCACAGACCAACGTTATATTTTTATTACAAGTTCAGCTTGTAAAGGAACATTATAAGCCATCATAAAACATATCAGCTTGAGTGTTTTATCAGATGTTTCTTCAACCTGTCGGCTCAGAGCTGAAACACTGTGAAAGCGAAAAGAAACACTAACACATTTCTGCTGCAAAACCAGAAGTTCCATCTTTATTTCAATGATTTGTTGGAAAAAAGAAGTGGGAATTGTTGTACGTTTGGGGCATGCAGTTCTTCAGTTTTTGTGGTTTGTTGGTCTTCATGAATTTGTCCAAAGGAACAGAGATGTCAGGCGGATGAAAGCAGCTCGGTGTCAACATCCACCTGACGGTTCTGATCCACGGTGTTTGTCTGAGGACAAACGGACTTGTCCAGACGTCTGGAGACACGACCGCTGGGACGTTGAAGGAAACCCAGAGCTCGTGATGCCTCGACTGCTGTTCGTCCTGCAGCTCCTCTCTGAAAATAGGCCCTGACAGCCATCCGGACCGACTCGGACAGCTTATCGACATGCAGCTGGTGATGGCACACGGCTTTTGAAATTGTTGTAAACGTTTCACGTGAACGCTGTAAACAAACGGCAGATATAATTATGTCCAAGAAGATGTTCATGACATCTCAGGTTCCAGAAGGTGGTCTGATGTTTGGTCCTGGTGCTGTGCTGTTATTCTGGATCCGACACTAGTCCACAGAGTCTTTGTGGAGGACGGGCTCAGTCCTCGTCCTCCTCGTCTTCTTCAGGCTCTGAGGGGACGCCATGCTGCAGGCAGCTGAGCAGGTAGTTGACCACTGTCCTCTGGAAGTGCAGCACGCTACGCGGCTCCCGCAGGTCGTGACCTTCGTCTGGGTAAAGCTGCAGTGAGTAGTTGGAATCCACCTTCACCAGACGGCTCAGGAGCTCAGCGCTGTGTTGGAAGTGGACCCGCTCTGACACACACACACACAGACACAGAGATACACACACACACACACACGCACGCACACACACAGAAACACACACAGATACACACGCATAAACACAGATGTACACACGTATGAACAGACACATACACACATGTACACACACAGAAACACACACAGACAAGCACAAACACACACACATATAAACACACACACACACACACACATATGTACACACGTATGAACAGACACACACAGACAATAACACACACGCGCACAAACGCACATATGCATGCAGAAACACACAAACAGCTGAGTCACATAGTTGAGTTATGTTCATTATGTCTTCTTGTTATAAGAGATATTAGTGTTCGTTTTTTCCACACACTGGCTTTTAGGTTGTCATTTACCTGACATGTTTGAAGGAAAATTTCTTCCGCCTTCAACAGAGAGTCACATGATGTTGGTGTAACGCATCTTTATCAGCTGATGTGACTGATGTGATGGAAGAAATTTGCCGAAACATGTCAGGTAAATGAAAACCTAAAAGCCAATGTCTGAAAAAAAGAAAACACTAATATCAGCTGAGTCGCATGTTTCTCAGAACAGTACAAATCAACACATCTCAGAGAGCGTTGGTGTTCCTGAGCTGATTGGTTTGGTTCGGTTTCTGGGACGTACCATCTGCTGTTCCATGGAGGAGAAGGAACTTCTCGTCCTTCAGCTTGTTCACGTCGTCCAGCAGCGAATTCGTCTGAGGACAGAAAACATGGAGTGACGCAGTAGCTCTGGAGATCGATCACTTTGGTCAGTGTGTCAACTCAGATGAAGATGAAAACAGCTGATTGTGGTGTTGGAGCCTCACTGAGTAAACGTGCTCCTCCTTCGCTGGAAGGCCGAAGTACCTCTCTGAGAAGGCAGCAGCTGTGGACAGGAGAAAGACAGGACATCAGGAGAAGGACGGGCCAACAGGAGAACGACAGAATGTCACGAGAAGCAGACAACATTAGCAGAACGACAGGAGAACGTCAGGAGAACGACAGAACGTCAGGAGAACGTCAGGAGACCGACAGAACGCTGTCAGTCGGTCCATGTCTAAGAACAGCTGATCACCCACTCACTGTAAAACCTGAAGTCACTGATCGGCGCCACGGCAACACTACAGCGAAAAACTTGGTCCGTTGCTGCCAACATCTTCAGAGACACGAATCCACCAAACGCCTGCAGACACACACTGTTATACACACACTGCTCCACACACACACAAACTGTTACACACACACACACACAGTTACTCTCTCATACACTCATACACACACACACACACACACACAATGCTTCTGCGGTGGTGACCTTTCCGTAGAGCGCCACCCGCTGGTCGTCGATGTAGGGCAGCTTCATCACCATCCTGTGGTGGCATCAGAGGATCAGAGTTCCTTCCTCTCCTCCTGATCGTTCAGCTCAGTTCAGCTCAGTTCAGCTCACTTACTCTGCTGCCTGCAGCTGATCCCTGACACTCAGCATGCCCAGGCGCCGAGGGTCCGTCGACCTCTGTCCACGTCCGCCGCCGCCACTTCCGCTGTCCGCCCACGCCACCGCCACACCGTGAGCGCTGCACAGCACCTGAGGCCAGCTCAACGCGAACTCCTCCGTCACCGTTTGATGCTCAGGACGAGCATCGCTGAGGAGGCAGACGGACAAGATGAGTTGGACAGATGACAGGTGACAGGTCAGGACAGGTGACCTCAGTGACACTCACACCATGAGGAGGAGGGGGAGCAGGCCAGTCTCGTACCCAGGAGGCAGAGACAACTTCAGGTGAATGTCTGAGGGACAGAGAGAGACGAGTCACCTGCTGGAGGGACTGGTTCAACTCACAAAGACGAATTTCACAGATAGATTCATTACATACCAATCAGTGCAACAAACATGCTCACATATTCTCTCTCTGTGGTGCATAACGTCTATGGCTATTTTGGCGTTCAGCCATGGCTGAGATTCACCAATTTCCACAAGGCAGATCACTCAGACCGGATACGACGGAGAGAATCCAGTCAATTTTCAAAATAAAACACCACAATCATCAATACGTGTGGAGGAGGGTCACAGGTAAGTCGGAGCTCAGACACAACAGGAGTCATGGACGAGGAAGGCTTTATCCTGGAAGTGTAGCACAGTATCATATTTGACACCTCAGTACCATTCCGAAGTGTTAATAAAGGTATAAATTAACATTTAGAGGCTTGTTTATCCATGGTTCAAACCAAAAGAAGATGGAGGAGGAATGTGTGGTGGTGAAAGCTGATGAAAACTGAAGTGATATCAATCAGGAAATGAAGCCCCGCCCTTGTTTGTTGCTGTTTATTTGTGCCGTCTAGTGATTCTGCCTTGTTCTTTCATGGTATTCATCGGGTGTTCCCCTCCTCTGCTGAAATGCTCTTGGTGTGAATTGAGATTGTGCTGGGAATGGAGTAGAGACGCGCCACAGCCGCTTCCAGTGTAAATTTCCCTTAAACCCCTTGACTACTGAAAGCTGAACTGAAAAGACTCCTGTGAGCTGACGGACCGTAGTTCTCAGCTGCAACCGTTCTGAACTGAGTCTCCGGCAGACGTTTGTCCTCCAGAACTTCGGACAGACGGCTGTTGTCCTCCAGGACAACGAATCCTACAGGAGACACACCACAGTCAGTCTGAATCTTAATCACAATCTGAATCAGTTCTCGTTGTCTTGTGTGTACTTGTGAATGTCAGATGTCTCACACACACACACACACACACAGTAAGAGGCAGTAACAAGCAGCTGCAGACAGAGGGCAGCTTGCACAAACTGAGGTCTGCAGGAATACAGTGCCACCTGTCAGCTGCTGTGAGAAACTGCTGGCAGACTGTGTGTGTGTAAGAAACACTCACTGGACGGGTCCTTTGTGTTATGAACAGTCACTTTGGGGATTCCTGGGCCTGAGGAGGAGAACAGAACCAAGAACCTGAGTATAGTGTGTGTGCCTGTGTCTGTCTGTGTCTGTGTGTGTATGTGTGTGTGTGTGCGTGTGTGTGTGTGTTTTACCCAGGCAGTGGAGGGTGAAGTGCGTCTGATTGGGGCTGAACTCAGCTTTGAAGAAGTGACATCCGTCGATGAGGTCACAGGTTAAACACTGGCGATCGAACACTCCGTCTACATCCACACTGAGATGGAGGACAGGAGAGTTAGTGACAGAGGATGTCAGTGCTCTGCACAGACCTGTAAGCAGGGGTTGCTATGGTAACATACTTGATGCAGTGTACTAACAGTGATGAGGAGGCGTGTTCATGTGAGGGAGTTGGTGTGTTCACCTGTACAGGTGTCTGCTGTGCGTGGACTCCTCTGTGCTCAGGAAGAAGCTGAGGAGCAAAGAGAAGAATCAGAAGTTACTGAACGTCTGACGTTCACTTCTTCATCATTCATGTTCATCAGCTGACGCCTCAGACAGACCAACCGGTGCGTTTACTCACTGAGTCAGTCCACGGCAGTGTGTGTGTATGCGTGTGTGTGTGTGTGTGTGTGCGTCCCACATACATCTTTCCAGCCTTCTCATCCAGGGCGCAGAGTGTGGTAACGTCCCAGCTCCCGGAGGTCAGGAATCGAGGCGGGACGGAGGGAACAGTTGACTGTGACACACAGAAACAGAATGTTTAGAACAGAGGTGACAATGTTTGCTATGTTCTGTTCTTTATACAGTCTATGTCTGAACACGATTCACTTTCAGCTGTAAACACTGATGTTTACTGTTTGTTTCACTGCTTTCCACCTGTATTTCTTCTGCTCATTATTTTCTCTAATTTGCTGCTGTAATACTGTAGCGGGGGACAATAAAGTCTGATCTGAATGACAGTGGATGAGGTGAATCCCTTCAGAAGGTGAGGAGCACTGAGGGATGACGCACAGGGAGGAGGAGAGAACCAGCCTTCTGAGGACTTCTCCAGTCAGACTCGACCTTCTCTCACCTGAGCAGAGACACCGGCGATGTGCTGGAACTCCCCTCGAGCGCCTTGTTTGGCCGGAAGGACGGTGTAGAACACCGAGCCATCGGAGGAGAACAGGGGCGCTTCCTGGAGCCGCAGAGAAGAACAGCAGGTTAAATAGGTAAAACAAATGAAAGAGGTGGAACAGACCAAACAGGTGAAATAGATGAAACACAGCAGGTGAAGCAGGTGAAACAGATGAAACAGACACGGACGCGTCAATGCCACCAACCTCTCGCTGCGTCTGCATCATGTCCATCGTTTTGTGTTTCTGTGGAATGAACAAACAGTTGTTATCTGCTGCTGCTGCAAATATACGGAAGCTCATTTCTGCCACTGAATCAAGCAAACATCTCACTGAACATCACACCTAGGAGACAAGATCAAAGATGATGGTTGGTCAGATGAGGACACAGTCCTGAAAGCTGAGAGGTGTCCCATGATTCCTCTACCTGATGAAGGAGCTAGGAGAAGTAGAAAACAGTAATCACATTCGCTCTGTTTCCGGAAGCCCGCAAGTCATTACCATAATAACAGACACTTGGATGTGATGTGACACTTCTCAGCTTTCAGGAACCGTTCCATGAAGCTGAAGGTTAAAGCCGACTGACCTCTGAACACGCCCCTGTCGTAGCCTCGCACACACAGAGGACAGATTGGTTCTGGGCGCGGGTGAGCCAGCGCACAGCGAGCCGGGTGCTGCTGATCCAGGTCACCATGGAGACGTAGCTGTCTCTGCGCAACGACACAGACGTGAGGCGGTGCAGAGGAAAGGAGAGAAGAAGCACCTGCAGTGAAGGTACCTGGTCCTGATGGAGTCAGGAGGCATCATCTCCAGCGTGTGAGCTGGACCGTACAGGTTCACCACCAACACGGACACCGACGGGATGCTGGAGCCGGCCTGGAACAAGAGCAGAGGAGCTCATGAGTGGAACATCTCAGCAGACCTGAAGGTGTGGAGGTTGAGTCAGGAGTAAGTTCTTCACTGTGAACCATTCACCATGACATCACTCTGTCACGCTTTCACAAAGAGACGACGCTCATCAGATCAGCTGATCGTCAGCTGATCACATAGGTCCAATAACAGTGACACTTCAGCTTCAGCTGCTCCTCTGAAATATGTTCTCTTTCAGCGTTCTCATCACCCCCACCCCCCCACCTCTTCATCGCCTCTTCATCTTTAAAATCTGAATCTGCTTTTATTGCACACACTCACACATATGAACACAAACACACACACACATACATACTGATGTAACTAAATGCTCTGACGTGTCAGATCAGCTGAAGGTGTGGTTGTCACCTTGGGGTATGGGACGTAGATGTTGGAGGGGTACAGCCCCCCCAGGAACTGAGGTATCTCCATCACAGGTGTGGCCGAGTTGTTGATGCTCAGGTAGGCCAGCCGGGCGCCATCAGATGACCACCAGAGAGCGGCGTACGTCAGCAGCACCTCCTCTGTTGAGAGCACAGTCACAGGTTTTATGGGTGTTTGAGTCAGCCTGGTCATGTGACTGACTCTGACCTTCATATGTCCAATCAGAGAGCCCGTTCAACACATGCTGCTCCGGGTCTGAGGTTGTCAGGCGCAGAGGTTCGCTGCTCACGCTCGCTTTGTAGTAGATGTCACCATCGCTCACAAACACCTGAAGATCATCGACATGAAACGGACTGTGTTGGTGTGTATGTGTGTATGTGTGTGCCTGCGTGTGTTTGTGTCTACTCACCAGCTGGTTCCCCTGCGGCCCCCAGGAGGCAAATTGTAACACTGGTTTGTCGCTCTGCGGGGGGCGAAGCTCCAGCAGGTCCCTGGAACACACACACACACGGGATCAGACCCTCTGACTGTGTTCCACAGGACGAATGAACCTGCAGCATCAGTCGGATCAGAACACGATGCAGAAGGACCCAAACAGAATGACTCATGCAGGAGTGAAACTCTTCCATGTGTTCGCCAGTCGGACATGTTTTCCTCCGACGTGCAGCTCTTCCTCGAACACCGTCAGAACTCCTTCAGGTCCCAGGAGTCAGCCAGCTCCATGGCTCGGACTAAATGCTGGATGAATCTCAGGCAGTGAAATCGGTGCTGATGAATGTATGTCTGACGGAAACACTGATCGATGACACACACTGGAGAGTTGTTGTTTCAGTTGGCAGCTCTGCTGGTCACGCTCATGCCTGGTGCACCCATGCATTAGCATTCCTCATTCTACCTACCCATTAGCCACACCGGAGATAGCATAGGAGGCTGTGAAGGACTGAGAGAACACCTGAAAGAGGTAGAGGACAGCATGCAGGTGCTGTACTTAGACGCTAACAGACACAGGTCAGTGCTCACACACACAAATAGAACGGAACAAAGGTTGTGGGGATGCAGCTAAGATCTTTAACCGCTGAGGTCGATCTATGGCGTAGGGTACGACTTAGCCTGACGTCACCTCTCCAGACATGAACTAATCGTCCCGGCGACATGACAACAAATGATTGGACTGTTTGTGTAATGTGACTTTCCCGGCTCTCAGACTGGGAGTGGGAAAATAAAATAAAGCAGAAGGTGATTGGTGAGAGGAAGGTGACAGCCATTTTGTTGCAGTTAGTGCGGTAACCGGATCCACTTGAAAAAAAAACAAAGAAAAACACTGATTAACCTACATCGGAGCAGCAGTTTCGTCCACCAAGCAAATCCAACTGCACTAAAGACGATTTTTGACCAAAACAGTGAGCGGAATGTGACGGCCATCTTGCTGTAGTTAGTGCGGTAGAAATAAAAACACTGAGAACCACAGAAAGCTGAACACAGATTCAACACAGACAAACACAGAAGAAGGAACGCTCAGGACAGCAAAATATCAGCGATAATTCAACGCTCAGACATCAATCAGCTTCACAGGTGAGTACGAAGCGTTGGGGGGGGTGGCTTCCTGCCTCTAGAGAACTTCCTAATAACTGGACGTTCCACTTGAATGCCAATCAAACCTCCAACAGTCTTACAACAGGGTACGTCCCTCTCACACTTTGGTACAATCAGAGGACGAGTCCAGAATCCAAGATGCCGTCAGCAGCTCAGTATGAACTGATCCAAGAGTTTCTGAATCACTGGTCTTTGTTCATTTACACACACATAAGTTTGATGTGTGTGTGTGTGTGTGTGTGTCCAGAGTAAGAAATACTTCCTAATTATATACAAAACATGTCCACAGACAAATACGGTGGTGTAATGTTAAAGGGAAACCTAACCTTAAACCTCTGCATGTCTGTTTGTGCAGTGATTTTGTGGAGTACACTGGCTGAGGAAATTAGGCCCAGTGGAAATGTTGTCTGCAATGGGAAGAGATATAAATTGATGCGTCTACATTAAACATGTGTATAACTGTGTAAATATGTAAATAGCATAGTGATGAAGATGGAAGAAAACTTTGAAAAATTAAAGGTTAATACTGTACAGGGGTGGGGCCAGTGGGGCCAGCCGCCCCCCACCCCCCCCCCCCCTCCCCCACGACCTACCCAACCCCGCACTCGTTACTAGCAATTTATCTTGTTTTGAATGTTGAAAATAAAATCAAACAAAAGTCATACTGGAAAAACAATGGGTTTTGACTTGAAACTGGAACACAACCAACTGGAGATGACGTCAGAGTTACAACTTGTGTATCATGTCTGTATCATGTCTGATACAACTGGAACGCAGCATAGCACTAGAACATGTGATTACACTATTTTGGTTGGATGAATCGTGTGTGTGTGTGTGTAGTGCTGGCGGCAGCAGTTTCCTTCCTGTTACATCATCACTGAGCGGAGGGAGGTGACGTACGAGCAGCTGGGAGCAGCGGGAACAATCATCACATTAACGCTGAGGAGGAATCGAGCAGTGTGTGTGAGTGTGTATGTGTGAGTAAGTGTGTGAGTGGGTGTGCGTGTTTGTGTGTGTGTGCGTGTGTGTGTTCCTGTGCAGCACCATTGATCACCTGATGAACATTGATTTCTGTCATTGTTCCTTTAAGAAAAGGATCAAGAGCCGTGATTTGCCCGCCAGCCTCTGAACGCCGGATCCTTCTGGAAAACTGGTCCCTCAACTGATGAAATGTCACAGAAGGAAATTGGATTTAACTGGTGTTTGTTTCTAGGATGGAGGGGCTTAGACGCAGGGAACAAATGAATACGACCTCTGAAACCCCTGAGGAGGAGGAGGAGGAGACGAGGGGGAGGAGAGGAGAAGGAGGAGAGGAGGGAGGAGGAGAAGGAGAGGAAGAGGACAGGAGTAGGAGGAGGAGAGGAGGAGTGGGAGGAGGAGAGGAAGAGGAGAGGATGAGGAGGAGAGGAAGGAGGTGGAAGAAGGAGAAGGAGGAAGAGAAGGAAGAGAGGAAGAGGAGGAGGAGCAGAAGAGTCTGACAGGAAGGATCTCCATCACTGTCCTCCAACCCCACAGGGGGCAGCATCGACCTGAGCGCAGAATTCAATCAGCTTCTTATGATTTGATCTGCGTGTGTGTGTCTGTGTGTCAGTATGATGAACAGTCAGAGCGTCTGTCTGACACCAGCACAGTGAATTCTAATGGGACAACAGGCGGAGTGTCATAAATCCTTCTGTCGCTGCACACACGCACACACAGTTTCAACTGAAACTGTACACAGAGCAGCAGCTTCCTTTGTTCTACTGCTGCTTCTACTGCTGCTGCTTCTATTACTACTGCTTGAAACTGCATCAGTCAGCACAAATCTCCCCAGAGATAGAAGGAAAAAAAAGCAAGCGAACGGGAGGAAAATGAAGCAGGAGGGGAGAGAGAGAAGGGAAGAATAAAGGAATGAGATACACACATACACACACACACACTGTATGTTTGGTGGATTCATTACTTCTGTCTGTCAGGTGTTTACACTCAGGTGTCCTCAGACACTCAATGATTTAGCACACTCACACACATACACACACACACACACACACACAAACCAACACACTGAGACAGACACACGCCTTCTCAGTCAGCTCTTCCTTTTGTATTATTATCATACGTTACACAATTCGTCTGGCCTTGGAGGAAAGAGTCAACTGTTTGTTCACACTGCGGGTATTTACAGTGTGTGTGTGCGTGAGTGTGTGTGTGTGTGTCTGCCCCCTGCAGCTTCTTTTCTTCTGAGCATCTCATTAAAATTCTCACTGGAACGTTTCATTACTGCAGCACCAACTTCACCTCCTTGTCTGTCTACACTGCTGCCACACACACACACACACACACACACACACACACACACACACACACACACACACCCCACACACCCACCCAGCCACCCACGTCCCATCCCTCGTGGAGCTGCAGTTTGCTGCAGCAGCACAATCAGCTTCTCCTCCATGTTTTTGCTTTGCGGCGTCGTGGTTCCCGTCGCCGCTGCTGGTGTCTGTCTCTGATGTCTCCTGAGAGGACAAACGGCTCTGAAGCCGGCAGCGTCAACTCACCGCTCTGATGTCGTGCGCCAGCAGCAGGAACCTGCGGTCGGCCGACACCTGCACCCTGGTGGCGCTCAGGTCCTAGAGAGGAAACAAACATTTGGTGTTTGTAGGAGAACTGGAGTGTTCATGTCGACTACAGCTCCTGTGCGGTGTTCCTCAAGGCTCGATCACAAGATACTGTGACATTCATCACTGGGAGAACATGATGTCAACACAAAACATGTTTGTGTGTTTGTGTCTAAATCATGTGACCTGCTCCGTGTAATCAACTTGATCAATTAATTCGAGCTAAGAATCCAAAGAGGGTTGTTTTTTTTTAAATTTAACTTCAGGAAAATAAATGAGTCCATGACTTTTCCTTTTTTTCTCCCTCTCCTTTCCAGTTTGAAGTCATCATCTGTTGTTTGGTCTTGTCATGAATGTATTTTCCTGTTTAACCCATTAACATTGGTGCTAGCATACTTTGGAGTAACGTTGTTATGTAACTATTTGCGCTATCAGAAAACAGTTCCTGAAGCTGTTGTAAAAATTTAAACCCTGAAACTGGAATACGAAAAATGAAAGCCACACACACTGAATTCACAGTCAGAGGTTAAATAATTCAAGGCAAATTCAAGTGCTTTGATTCATATTCAACGTTTTATCATTTTTCGCGCTGTAACACACGATAAAGATCATTATCTTAATTTAGGAATTATTGATTTCAGCCTCAAACTAACTTTGAAACCTTTGATTTGAGCTCAAACTGAATCCTTTGAAACCCATTTCCTGGTGTTGATCAAGTGTTTCTGTGGAGCAGCAGAGACGACTCAGAGCAGCTTCGTCTCCTCGGAGATCGTCAGCGATGACCCACATACACGTGTCAGCGTGTGAAATGAGCTGCTGTTTGGAACGTTCTGTTTGAAGGCCAACATTCACATTGGAGCTCCAGCAGCAGGAAGAATGAGCTGATACTGTCACTGCGCCAAAACTATTTCTGTCTCACTCACACACACACTCACCAGCGAGCTGTTGTCGAGCAGGATGGTGGTGATGTTGGTGCTGAGGCTGAACGACAGGACATGTCCCTCTTTGGTTTGAACAACAACTTCATTTTCTGACGGGAAGAAAATTCTGTTACTGTGTGCATGTCTGCATGTGTGTGTGTGATGGAACAGTTCATATCACTTATTTCACATGTAGAATCCCTGGTTGCAATAATGCAACTGACACTGTTTTTTAATGCTGCTGCTCATCTCGTCTCATCTTCTTCCTCTTACCCGGGTCGCAATGGCAGCAGCTTCCATGCTGTTTAATTGAATCTAATCTGAACAGCAACAACAGACTTTCCTCCACTCATCTGAGAAACGTCTTCAGTTCTGAACTAGCTAGTTCTACAAAGACTAAGTTGGGTTGCACAACTCACACAAAGGGCTCTGAGTTTAGATCCCTCATTCATGGAGTCATTCACCTGAGGCCACACCCACACATAGACTCTTTGTGAGCAGATAGCAATTGTTTGGTTTAAAGCCGTGAACGTTTCTTCTACTGCGTCTGTCTGTCTCGTAGCTCCACATTGAATCTCACTGCCATGTTTAGTTTTTTTCCCGTTCTTAGTGTTTTTCTTTGTTTCTTCATTCGTCATGAATCGCATTTTGTTCAGACAGGAAGTGTTGCTCTTCCATCTCTTCTTCTCCGTTTTTGGTGACTTTCAGTGCCACCTACAGGCCTGGAGTATGAACTACATGCACAGTTGTTTCCAATAGAGGAAGACGGAGGGAGGCGAAAACAGTGGTTTTGGTCCATGTGGAGGTGGCCTCAGTGTTTCTGTCTCATCTCGCTGTTGGTTTCCTGATGGATTAATAAAGTGGACATGCACAGATTTCCGTTCCAGGTGTTTGTCACCTGATCAGTGTTGTCTCACCGTTCAGCCATGACACACAGGGGTCATGAACCCTGAAGTCTTCACTCTCCAGATCCTCCATGGTGAGATGGGACTGCAGCAGCAGATGAGACTCGTCTTCACAAACAAAGAGGCAAAATCAGCTCACACACATTTATGTTTGTATATTGTCTTTCTCTCTCTCTCACACACACACACACACCTGGTGTGAGCAGGACGACGGACAAAATGACCAGGGACATGACGGCTAGGATCACCACCATGGCGATACCGATGCCCTTCCAGTTGCGGGGGGGGGCATCTGTGCTCCCCAGCTCCTAACATTAGAACGGGAAATATTAGTGCTGCTTCATTGCCACAGGAATCCCTCTGCTGTGTGTGTGTGTGTGTGTGTGTGTGTGTGGGGGGGGGGGGTCATGGTATTGAACTACTGTAGATGAGAACTGATTCTAATTGAAGTAACATTTTGTGTTGCGCCTTCATTTGTCTTTGAGTCACACGTTTGTGTGTGTGTGTATCAGCGTTGGACATAATTACACACGAGCCCCCCGTATTCCATCACAATGAGTTACTGCAGCTGAGCAGCACGCAGTGACAATGTGATAAAACTCACCAGCTTTCACCCTCATACTTCCACATCCGCAGTGGAAGGACCAAAGAACACACACACACACACACGCACACACACATACACGGAGGCGGAGGGAGGAAGTGACACCCCCCTTGACACCAGCTGTCCCTCAGTCTGTCACTTTGAACCTCATGAACACAAACACTGTGTTTCCGCAGACACACACACACACACACAATCTCAGCCTCTGTGACTGTGAAAGAGCGATCAAAGAACAGAACTTCTGCGAAAACGACATAAGATGAAACTGAACACATTGAACTGGTCAAAAAACGATGCTGAGAGGTTGTCGCCGTTGAACCAAAACCATCTGAGCATCTTAGACGCTTCTCTCAGGTGAATGGATGAGAGTCGTGTGTGTGTTATCGCTCTGTCATCACATTTCACTGCAGCTCCAGAAGTCGTTCAGAGCTGGAGCTCCTGACGTCCGAACCCTCAGCACCAGATGTTTGATCTCCTCGTCCGTCACAACAAACCCACAGGAAGCAGCCAGTGGTTTCTGCAGCTGCAGCATAAACAGCAACAAACAGCGAACGCTGCAAACGCAGCTCAGAGCTACTGGTTTTAAAACGGATGGTTCCAGAGTCAACTGTGAAACACGCACACACACACACACACAGGGAAAAACCT
>CAAKHB010008649.1:88455-101383 GCA_901007665.1 Aeoliscus strigatus
GATCTCCTCGTCCGTCACAACAAACCCACAGGAAGCAGCCAGCGGTTTCTGCAGCTGCAGCATAAACAGCAACAAACAGCGAACGCTGCAAACGCAGCTCAGAGCTACTGGTTTTAAAACGGATGGTTCCAGAGTCAACTGTGAAACACGCACACACACACACACACAGGGAAAAACCTTTGAGTGAATGAGACGTTTGTCACATTTCCACATGATGCTGCTCGTCACAGAACACACACTGTTTGAACCAGAGGCCTGACACACACGTGAACATGTGAGTGTCCTCCATCAAAACACACACACACACACACCGTGGGCAATGAGCATTCTTTAGAATCAACCTGTGTGATCTCACATGAGCTGCAGAGGACACACACACACTCACACACACCAAAAAACACAGGACACAAACACAACAGAAAATGCGCACACACACAACAGAGAACACACATGCACACGGCTCAGGACGTCTCTCTGCACGTGTGTCATCGATAATACCACCAGCGTGGAACCGTTCTGTGTGTTCCGTCTCTCCTCAGCCTGTTTCCTGTTTCAGGTGGAAACGTCTGTGTCTGTTCAGTCACCAAGCTCCACCCTGTTTCCTGTTTGTCAAACAGCTCACTGACCCATTTTCCTCCTCCAACATCCAACCAACTGCCATCGATTGGAGGAAACCTCATTCCTCACACACACACACACAGGTTGTGTGGTGATATATTAGACCCAGGAGACGTCCTGAACTCCATCTTCTGTGTCTTTGAGGAGAGAATCTGACAATAAATCACAGCAGAGGAACGAGGGAATGAGTGCAGCTCATCTGACGATGCCGGATCTGGATTAACATACCCCCACACACACACACACACACACAGTCAGTGGTGTTCAGCAGCACATGAAATCAGAGAAGGTATCAGAGGAAATCACCATAAGGGGGCGCCGGCGCCTTCAATGTGTGTGTGTGTGTTAATTGGTCGCGGTGGGAGTGTGTCGCCCAATTGGCTGCCAACGTTTCTCTGACCAAAGGTTGGTAGATGGAACATCTCAGCGTTTGAAGATGAACGAGTGATGAGATGCTACCGTCTGTGTTCTGCCACTGCATCACCGCGTCCCCTGATCTCACCTCATCCTCTGTGATATCATCCTCTCTGATCTTATCTCGTCTCATCTTGTTTTCTTTGATCGTTTCTTATCTCATCTCATCTAATTTCATCTTCTCTCATCTTATCGCATCTTGTTTTCTCTGAAATCATCTCATCATGCCGCTCATGCAATATAATTTCATGTGCAATATCCCTCATGAACACACAAAATATTTTTTGGTACTGTAAATTGTAAAAAGTACATACGCATTCTCACAACTGTGCACCTTACCTTCTTGTTGTATATCCTTGGGTATTTCTTACACTTTTTCCACTGATACTGCAGCTGCTTTAAATCCCATTGTACATATGTATAGTGACAATAAAGGCATTCTTTTCTATTCTATCTTATCTTATCTCATCGTCTTTCATCTTATCTCAACTTCTCTCATATCACCTTCTCTTATGTAATCTAATCTAGTCTTATCTTATCCTACTTTACCTCATCTAATCTTATCTCATCTCATCTCATCTCATCCTATCTTCTCTGAGCTTATCTCATCTCACCCTTTCTCATCTTATCATATTAAATCACAACTTTTCTCTCCTAATGCAGCAGCACCTTTAGTGGAAAGAGAAACTGCTCCTCTCCTCTCCTCAAAAAGGATCTTCTGGTGAGTTGGTGGTCTGACGTCCGCTCAGATAATAATCATTCATTCTTTTCAGGTTTCATCTCCACACTGAGGAGGAACACCTGCTGTAGATTGTGAATTTCTCACTTGAGATGAATGAAGTATCTATCTATCTATCTATCTATCTATCTATCTATCTATCTATCTATCTATCTATCTGTCTATCTATCTATCTATCTATCTATCTATCTATCTATCTATCTATCTATCTATCTATCTATCTATCTATCTATCTATCTATCTATCTATCTATCTATCTATCTATCCCCACACACGCCTCTGAAGTTTCTCTGCAGGATGACTGAAGCAGATGTCTATTCCGTCTCTTTATACCTTATGCTTATCTCAGTGAACAAGAGAAACATGTTAATTCATTCATTCATTCATTCATTCATTCATTCTTATGTCTCTGAGGAAAAATTCAATAATCTGATGCAATCTGTTTCCATGAACACTGGCGCTTCATGAGACGAGTAAACAAATGGACTTGTAATGGTTCCTGGTGGGTTTGAAGGAACTGAACCTGATGATGTTTGAGGTTATGACTGGTACAAGCTCTGATGACCAGCTGGTCAGACAACACATAAACACGTCATAGTCTATAGAGCACATTCAGTGGTCAGGGGTCACAGTGAATGTTTGAGCATTCAGCAGTCACGTGACAGCATCAGGTTCTCTGACATGTGGACACAGGTGAGGTGAAACACACCTGAGCAAGATGAATGACACACATGAGAAGAATGACTACACATACAGATGTGTGTCATCCATCGGGGTTCATTCATAGTCTGAGCACATCACCCACCCACACACACACACACACACACACACAGAAGCCTTCAGCAGTTCACAGCAAATCACCTGTGATCAGTGATCAGCCTCATGTGATGGACGAACGTGGAAGATTTCCTCCAGAGGACCCCATACCTCGCCCCCCACATACACACTCACACACACATACAGAGCAGCAGAATGCCCCCACCACCACCACCACCACCCCACACACACCTGCCTATTAGAGGGAAATGAAGTGAGGATGGAAACGTATAACACACACACGTACCAGCTCCGTGGTCATGTTCTGCTGAGTTGTTGCGATCATTGTTGATCCGTTCAATCTACGCTGGAGCCGCAGAACCTAAGGAGAACCTGCAGAACCTATGAACCTACAGAATGCACCGATCTGATGTGATCCTCTGCTCCTGCTCTCTCTCTCTCTCTCTCTCTCTCTCTCTCTCTCTCTCTCTCTCTCTCTCTCTCTTTATCCTCTGTTCCTCCTCTCTCTCGCTCGCTATCGGTTATTGGTCAGAAATGAATGATAACAGGATGGCGGTGACTTCTGCTGTATAGGCATTCTGACGGACGCAGGGTCAAAGGAGTAATTAGAGGATTATTAATAATTATCAGTAAGATCTTTTTCAAGAAGAGTAATAATATTATTGAAAATAAGAGGACTATTAATTAGGGGACACATTAAGAATCGACAAATGAAGAGACATTGTTGCAGGAATGATGAAAAGTGATCGGTTAACGTAGTCATGTTTTTGACTCTGACCGGCACAAATCACCGTTGAAGGTCAAAAGAAATGAGGCCATGAATGGTTTGCGTGTCTGTGAGTCGGTGTGTGTCTGTATGTATTTCTCCTCATCAAATGTCCTTTAGTGAACACCCATTTTATTTTGAAGTGTTTGACCTGGAAAATCAACATTCTTGTAGTCGAAGTGTCTGTTTGTTCTTTTTGCTTCTTTTTTGTTCATTACGTTTAAATGTTCTTATTTTAACCGTCTATCGTTGATTTTAATGACACACAGTCGGTGTTCTGGTCGTGTCTTGTTTGCGATGCTGTCGAGCTTCTCAACCTTTTAGTTTGAAAGTTCGTCCAGGGAAAGGGCGCCTCTTCGATGACGTCATGACGCCCGACGCGCTCATTGGCCTGCGGTGAAATTTGAAAAGCGCAGCGCTCAACGCGGAGCTGCGGCGGAGGATGAACGAGCAGCGGGTCGGTCGCTGAGAAAACAAACGGAACAAGACGGAAACTTTTCAAAGGATTTGACCGCTGAACTTTTCTACAGAACCGAACCGGTGGGTGAGTTCTTCATGAGATTACCCGAACTTCGTGTTCGCAGCTACCGGCAGTTCCCGTAGACGAGCCGTTACATGGTTAGCTAGTGAGCTCGTGTGTTAACGTTAGCTACTTTTATTATTCTCCGGCTGAACTTCATTATTATTATTATTACAGCAGGAAATGGAAGGAGCACAGAAAGAAAAAACGAGCGGATTTGAGCTAATTTGTGTGAGTGAATGAATCAGAATCTTATTGTCATTGTATACTACACAACGGAATTGTGTGCAGCTCTTTGACAATGAAATATGATTTTAAAAAATATTAAAATAAAATAACGTGGTAAAAAAAGATATTGATATCTCTAGTCATATGTCATATATACACTTCTGTGGTATATCTCTAAGAATCTGCACTGCAGTTGCATAACTGCACATTTGTATATTTAGCCTATTCCTTTAACAAAATACACTTGTAAATATTTGTAGTTCTAGTTTTGTTAAACTTAGATTTGCCAATAATTTGTGTGTACCATCCTCCAAATATTTTCATTTTTCTTTTTGTAACAAACCGTATGTTTTAGCTTCTGAGGAAAGCTGAAGGCTTAGCTGAAACAGTCAGGCAGGTAAAAAAGAAACATCTCATACTTTTTGTCGGTTATAAGAAAAGTAACAAGAAGACAAAATGAAGCTTATCACTGCTCCAAATATTTTTCTCTTCTCTTTTGTTACCTTTTGTTCTTTGGCTGCTGTAACGTGAATTTCCCTAATGGTATAAATAAAGTCCTTTCTATTCTGTTCTCTTCTTCAAAGAATATACCTCTAAAAATATGAAGTTACTCCAGAAGAGTGTGTGTGTGAGTTTCATCCCGGTCATGGTATCTTGTTTGGTTCTCGGATGATGGGTGAAACATCTTCAAACATTCAAGTCCAGCTGCCTACGAAATTAACCCAGCAAGATGCTCTTGGAGTGCAATGTCCTTGAGGAATGGATATGTGTATTGAATGAATTTATCGGTGCTGAACCACATCCAGTGGGAACAGTCCTTGTTGTATCAGGAGTTACAGAGAAGTGTTTGTGTGCCAATCTGCTCTCAGGCTGATCTGGGATCTGACCCGTGCATCACCATGGAAACGGCTGTTGTGAACCTCCAGGGTCTGTATGACAGGCTCAGGATGCAGGCGGATCTGCTCAGTGAGAGCATTGAGCCCAGTAAGTAGATTTTTTTTTTCCTCAAGGCGTTTCCACTCTTGGATCTTATACTCCTTCTCTCTCCCGTTTCCTCAGGCTTCATTCACATGGCTCAGAACTTTGATGACTGCCGTCGTAAGTGGCTGAGGACGGAGCAGGAGCTGGGATCCTTCAAAGAGAAGCTCACCAAAACAGAGACGGAGCGAGGAGCCCTGGAGGTCAAACTGAAACACGCCCGCAATCAGGTGGAAGTGGAGATTCGCCGCCGGCAGAAGGCTGAAGCTGACTGCGAGAAGCTGGTGAGTCTTTGTTTGTGTACGGGTTTGAACCATTTGTCCTTCACCTGCTTCTCACCTGTTGACCCTCTGTGTCCTCAGGACCGTCAGATCCAGCTGATCCGTGACCTCCTGACCAGCGAGGGGTCTTCAAACAGCATCCAGCTGAGTGCGGAGCAGCGTTCAGCGCTGGCGTTCCTCAACACCAACTGTCAGGGAGCTACTCTGAACACCAGCCGACGGTGAGAGCCTCGGGCACCATCACTCGTTTTCCGTCCAGACCAAGAGCTTTCCTGGAAAGTTTCCTTGTTGAGAAGACACGAGAGAGGCGTGTCCTCCAGCAGATCTCTCCACAGCTTCTCTGTAGAACTAAAGTCACTCCGATACTTCTGTCTTTTGCTGCAAACAGACTGATGACAATAGACGAGTCAGCTTCCATAATGTCAGACATCAGCTACGATAAGACCGACGACTCTCTGGTAAGTTCTGTACTCACACGCGCGCGCGCACACACACATTTGTTCAGCAGACATGTGTTCGCTGTTGACACTCCTCTGACTCCTCTGACAGGACTGGGACACGTCCGCTGTGAGGACAGTGAGGCTGAAGAAACGAGAAAAACGGGTACGTGTGTTTCCTGTGCTTGTTGTCGCTGGAGGTCAGAGTTCGTGGGTCTCATATCTTTGGTGATTTCAGCGCTCGTCCAGGAATCATGTCGACGGTCCACCGGGCTCCTCCAAACGATCTCGTTCGACCGGCGTCACGGCGGAACGGGTGAGACCTTGTCTCGTCTCCAGGCGTCCGCTTGCCGCCTACTGCTGCTCTGTGTCCTCAGTCGTTTTTGTCCGACAGGGAAACGAGACGGTTGTGACAAAGACCACTGTGACGGTTCCTGGAGACGGAGGACCGGTCGAGGCCGTTTCTACCATCGAGACCGTCCCCTACTGGACCCGCAGCAGGAGAAAGACTGGTAAGATGCTTCTGTCTGTGCACATCCAGTCCAGCTGCATGGCAGGATGCAGCAGGGAACCGTTCTAAGTCCACGTCCACACAGAGACGAGTTCAGGAGAATCAGTCCAGGTTTCCATCTGGACTTTTGGTCTCCATGGAGACGAGTTCAGGTGAACCAGTTATTTTCTATGGTCCTCACATAAACCAGTGTCTTCTCTCTGGTGTCCAGCTGCCATGGAGTGGGACTCAGAGTCCGTGCAATCCGAGGACGTCTTCAAGCCGCCGCTCGACCCTGAGGTGCCGAGACCAGCTGAGCCCAGGACTCCTCAGAGCAAAGGAGGCGTCCGTCCTCACGAGTTTGTCTCCAAAACAGTAAGAGAGCTGGCTGACTCCGGTGGTCCACGTCAGAGCGTTGGGGCCCCTGCTGATTCTCCCGTCCACCATTCCAGGTCATCAAGCCCGAGTCCTGCGTCCCCTGTGGGAAGAGGATCAAGTTTGGGAAGATTTCCCTGAAGTGCCGTGACTGCAGGGTGGTGTCTCACCTGGAGTGTCGCGAGCGCTGTCCTCTGCCATGTATCCCCAACATGGGAGGGACGCCGGTGAAGATTGGGGAGGTGTGTGTTTGTGTTCTCCCCCTTCACACACACACACACACACACACACACCTGTAGCTCTCCTGACTAACTGATGTGTGTCACTCTCCAGGGTGTGCTGGCGGACTACGTGCCAGACATGTCCCCTATGATTCCTCCTCTGGTTGTCCACTGCGTCAGCGAGATCGAGCAGAGAGGACTTCACGAGGTGAACTGGCACTCTCATGTCATCGTCTGAGTCATTTTTCACGTCTGACAGGAAGTTGCTCAGTAGAACAGTCGTTGATGGCGTCAGCAGCTCGGTTTGAATGGATCAGACTGTTTTCGCATCACTGAGGTCTTAGTTTATTTCAATGACTCGTACACACAAGCCACGTTGACGTGTTGAGCCCAATTCACCCTCTGTGGCAAATCGTCAACGCGTTGCCTCTGGCGTAGGGTCGGCGCAGCCTGGCGTCACCTCTCCAGAAATGTAACTAGTCGTCATGGCGACATGGAACTCCACAGACG
Source organism: Aeoliscus strigatus (assembly GCA_901007665.1). NCBI lineage: Eukaryota > Metazoa > Chordata > Actinopteri > Syngnathiformes > Centriscidae > Aeoliscus > Aeoliscus strigatus. The sequence goes on from CAAKHB010008649.1 coordinate 95,810, forward strand.
AAAACGAGGCGTCACATGTTTTTCCCAGCTTGAAGGGCGGGACAAGAGATCCGGCGAGGCGATTTTATGTTATGATGAAACAACTCGTCCCCCCTGCTGTGACTGACGCGCTCTGACCCGCTGCTGGTCTTGCAGGCCGGTCTGTACCGTCTGTCTGGCGCTGACCGTACCGTGAAGGAGCTGAAGGAGAAGTTCCTGCGCGGTAAAACGGTTCCGGTGCTCAGCCGAGTGGACGATGTTCATGCCATCACCGGGCTGCTGAAGGACTTCCTGAGGAACCTCAAGGAGCCGCTCCTCACCTTTGGCCTCAACCGGCCCTTCATGGAAGCAGCAGGTGTGTGTGTGTGTGTGTGCGTGCACGTGTGTTCATGTCAGAGTTCCTTCTGACAATCGTCCTCTTCTTCTCCTCAGAGGTCTCTGATGACGACAACAGCATCGCCCTCATGTACCAAACCATCGGCAACCTGCCGCAGCCCAACAGAGACACCCTGGCGTTCCTGGTCCTTCACCTCCAGAGGTCAGCTGCTCCCCTCCACATTCGACCTTTGACCTCATCTCCTGGTGGGACCCTGTGTGCTGCGTTTAACGTCTGAATTGACAATGTGCTGCAACGTTTCAGGGTCGCAGACAGTCTGGACACAAAGATGGATGTCAGTAACTTGGCCCGCGTGTTCGGTCCGACCATCGTGGGTCACGCGGTTCCAGACCCGGATCCCATGACCATCCTGCAGGACACCAAGAGACAGCCCAAGGTCTGAGTGAGTCGTAACGCGTGTGCTGACGCCCGCAGACCTCTAACTGCTCCATTCCCTCAGGTGGTGGAACGTCTGCTGAAGCTGCCGGTGGCCTACTGGAGCCAGTTTGTGGAGGAGACCCACAGACCCAACCTGGACCACCTGGTGATTGAGAACGCCAACTGCTACTCCACCCCGGAGAGAGGTTTGTGTGTGTGTGTCGTCTAAAGTCCATCCAGACCAAAGATTCCGTTCCAACAACTTGTGACGTGCGGCTACGTTCCAACGTTCCAGTTCATTGAGGCACCAACACCTCACATAGACTACTTCTCTGGTTCTTCTCTTCTTCGCTTCTTCTCTGGTGGGTTTCTTGTACTGTTTCCACGGCAACAGGTGCAGCATGACATGCCGTGGAACAGTCCAAGAAACCCACCAGAGAGCTCAACTTTTCTTCACTGTGAATTTCCAGAACACACTCTTGAGTTTCTCTGTGGTTCTGTTAGCATAGCATGTAGCATAGCATTTCAAGCTAATGTTGAGAAGACATTGTCTTCTTTGTCCTCCGTCCAGTGTGTGGGTGTGTTGGGTGTGTGTGGCTGGTCTAACAGTGTGTGTGTGTATGTTCTGCAGTGAGCATTTTGGGACCTGTCACGACTCCAGAGCATCAGCTCCTTAAAACGCCGTCGTCCAGCTCTCTGACTCAGCGCATGAAGTCGTCTCTGACCCCCAGGTACGTGTGTGCGCACACACACACACACTCGCCTTTAATAATCCTCTCACATCTCCTTGTGACGTTTCCTTCCTTTCTCACCATTCGTTTCAGATTTGGGAGCAAAAGCAAATCAGCCGTTGGATTTTCTCGTCAAGGGAAGTTCTTCGCATCTCCGCTGCTCAAATAATAGTTTTATTCTTCAGCGAACGAGGCATTTCTGTCGTTAGACGTCACACACCCAGGACCAGTGTTCACACTTCTCACCTCCGAACGCCTCAGTCGTAACCTCACACTTTGGTTCTAATATTTTGAGTATTTTACATGTTTTTAAATGATAGTTTTTCTCTTTGACACTTTGTTCTCACTGAATGTAGAACACACACACACACCTGTTGGTGCCTCGTACTGCACACAGGTGTGTGTGTGTGTGTGTGTGTCTCCAATCATTTCTTCGAACAGCTTTTCAGCTCATGTGTCACTCAGAAGTTGGAAATCTGCTCGTTTGGCATTTCAGTTTGTTTTAATTTGTGCTGTGGCCTCATCGCAAAAAGAACTGCTGGTTCATCAGTCGACCCAACAGAACCTTCTGGTTCTGTCAGTGTCAATGGATCATCTTACCTCGTTTGTTGCATTCAGCGCAGGAGGTCGTTTATGAGCAATTAATCAAAAGGCAATTATCTTTTATCTAGCCAGTTCAGTCTGAGGCATTAGCCGATCGTTAGCGCTGATCCTTTTGTACACGATTCACTTTGTAAACGTCATGTAACTTATAAAAAACATTTGCTACGTTTGTTGTTTTGTTCATTGCTGATTCAGCAGATTGATCACGAGTCAGTTTGTCTCATCTGATATCTAACATTTGACCTGCGTTCACGTCTGCTCACACTTCACGTTTCATCGAACGGCTCCAATCTTGATGAATCCTAAGTTGTTTTTGTTTTTTTTTTTTACAAAGGCTGAAATACTTGTTCAAACATAGTTTATTAAATTGTTTCAACCAAGGAGCATTTATCCCCCACCACGCCCCCTCCAAAAAAAAAAATCATGGACCACCAAGCTCAATCGCTCCAAAACAGCCCAGACAGGAAATACATTTAAAACTGATCAACAGTTATGCAGAGTAACGTTTTGTCGTCAGTCTCCAAAACACCGTTGTGAGAGCCATTTTGAAAGACTTTTTAGAGGGCGTGAATACTAATGCTAATTTTAAGTTGGCAACACAGTTTCAGCGTGCATGACTCAAAATGGACAAACAATACATGATTCAGGAGCCGTCAAGAAGGAATGAGTTGGCCGATTCGTCAGAACACGTTGGTGAAACCTCCGTAGAACTTGAGCTCATCAAACATTCACCTGTTTCAACATCCACATGAACGTAAACGTTTTTATTCTCAGACAAACATGTTTGCCATCAGAACCACGGCCACAGCAGAGGAGTGTTCTTCACGTAGGTCTGATACGCCGCGTCCCCTCCCCAGCGTTTCAGGGCCTGTTTCTCCAGGATGGGGATGCCGCTGACGTAACGGAGCAGGAACCAGACGAAGAGCGGCGAGGCCACGCTCAGGTGCTGGGGGCCGCTCATCACAGAGGAGGCCGACAGCCAGAGGCCGAACCACTGAACGATCTCCCCGCAGTAGTTGGGGTGTCGGCTGAGCGCCCACAGGCCACTCTGGATGAACTTCCCCTGGAGGAGCAGGAGCAGCAGCAGGTCAGGCAGCAGACGGAGGCAGCACCAGCTCTGCTTACTTAGTCACAGCAAACGGCTCTTTTAGGTGGACTGAGTCAGTTCAGTAAAAGGATTCGTTCAACACTTTCTGAAGTGCTGAAACGCACCAGACTCCCCAGTGAATGGCGTTGATTTTAACATGATCTAGATGTTTCAAACTGAAGTTTAAACCGTTGATGATCGCTCATGACAGGACAGTTCAGTGTTTAAATCCATCGACAGCCGATCAGTCAACTGTGAACGCAGCGGCTGGGACTGACACCCGCTGCTGGAGGATAATATGTTTACACATGTCTCCAAAACACCAGAAAGACTCATTAGATGTATCACGAGTCGCTAAGGGTCTGAATACTTGCTAAATACAGCTGGCGACATGGTTTCAGAGTAACTTTGGTTTTCAGTGAGTGATTTGTGTCGATCAACTCGTTCGCAGGAAATGAACCAATCAGGCTCCCACACTCTGCTGAACAGTGAAATGAATGAATCTGATCTTTTTCTTTTCAGTGACTCAGCACAGTCGCTTCACCCAAAAGAGTCGTTTTTAAACCACTGCCACTTACGGCGTTCTCCGGGTCACGTTTGAAGATCAGTTTCTGCTGGTCAGCCACCGCCTCCGCGGCAAAGCCAAGGCCCCACAGGGTCCAGCCCACCAGGTCCCGGGTCCCCAGAGGGACGTCCCTCCGCTCGCTGTTCAGCAGCAGCGTCGGCAGCAGCGTCACGAACACCCACACGGCTGGAGGACGCAGACGGAAGGTTCTACAGGTTCTCATGGATGTTCACCAGGTGCTCATGGGCGTTGTGTAAGTGTGGGACAAATACCTTGAATGGTCCAGTAGACGAAGAAGGTCCCCGGACTGTCTCTGACGTGGTTGAACCTTCGATCGTGACCGTCCTTCAAGATCCGCAGGAAGAGGAACGTTCCCAGTCTGGAGGCCGAACACGGTCACCTTCATCCATTAACCGCGCTGTCGCTCATTAACCTGACTCAGCCGTTTGACCTCTGACCTCACCAAACTCACGACACACATACACACACACACACGCAGCAGCGTACCTGAGGCCCCACGCCGTCACCAAACCCGTCTGCACCTTCTGCCGGACGTGGTTAGCTCCGCCCCACACACGACTCAGGTGGGCGAGAAGTATAAATGTTCCAGATCCTGGAAGAAGGAGAGAGAACGGGGCGTGTTCCATCAATCGTTCACCAGGGAGCTGCAGGTGACTGGTTCCAAAGGTCAAGGAGAAGAGTGAGGAGCTGCCGGAGGACGAGAGGACGGGGGGGACATTCAGGGACTATCAGACGGATTGGAAGGGGTGCTGACAGGTAAGAAAGTACAAGGGTTCTTTGACAGGAGGGAACGGCTGAAAAACCACGAGTTGGTGAAAAGTTTTGATGAGTCGCAGTGAGACAATGTTTGTGGAGGACAAACTGATTGATGATCAATGATAAATCAGCAGCAACATGACAATGCAGCAAAAGGTCAAATGTCAAAAAAAAGGTCTGAAGGTCAGAAGTAAAACGACCGTCACACGTCTGCAGAGAAGATTCCATGATCATTGTATCATTACAAACAAACAATTGATCAAGTTTCATAAGAAGCCCCCGCGGCCCCCAGACGTCTGAGTGCGCCCCTGCTGAAGCCCTAAGACTTTAATCTGATTGGGTGAAGCTAAAGCTGCACGAGGAACAAGGAAACACTCAGAATCTACTAAGACTCGAGTCAGACTCTGCCGGGAGTCGACTCTTGTTACCAAACGCTGTTGTGATGATCAAAGCTCAAACTTCCAAACAACCAGAGTACAACTCCCAAACAAGCGTCACATTGTTCGAGGCTACACACACACACGGCTCGAACCTGCCAGGTCGTAGAACTTCTCGGTTCGGAGCGCAGCGGCCGCGGCCCAACCGAGCCACTGGACCAGCAGGTCGGTGCCGGCGCATCGGACCAGGACACTGCCCATGATCCGGTTCCACAGGTCTGAGAGCGGGTCGGGATCGGAGGAACAGCTCGACTGTTCCGACATGGACCCACAACACACACCTCCTCCTCCTCCTCCTCCTCCTTCTCCTCCTCCTCTTATCTGCTCAAAGTTCAGCTGCAGGGGGCGTGTGTGTGTGTGTGAGAGAGAGAGTGTGTGTGTGTGTGTGTGTGAGAGAGAGAGAGAGAGAGAGATCACCCAGTGGACTCTGGGTGATGTGGTTCACTCTCTGAAGAGCAAACATTCTTCAATTCAGTGTTTCTTAGCTCTGCTGCAACGCAAGCATTTTAATTTAATTTAATTTAATTTAATTCATATTTCTCCTGAGATTGTTACTGAAACGTTTCATCAGCTGCAATCAGCTCAGGGGTGAACTTCTGTCTTATGTATTTCATATATTTCTGTTTGCTGTATTTGATCAG
>CAAKHB010008649.1:113352-126748 GCA_901007665.1 Aeoliscus strigatus
TGTGTTGCTCAGACCCAAATAGCCTGGAATCAAACCAGTCTGTTCATGTGTCCAGTGTTTGTGGGGGCCACACACACACACACACACACACACACACACACACACACACACACATATCTGAAACACTTGACTCCAATTAAATGAACTCTCCTCCTCTTCCTCCTCTACTCCTCCTCCTCAGGATGTCAGGAGGACGTGAGTCATGAATTCCCAGGATGTTCCTGCCAAAGACCCCCCACTAACTGTCAATGAGCAGGTAATAACCCCCCCCCCCACACACACACACACACACACCACCACCACCTGAATTTGGCCACTGCTGCTTGCTGTCACTGGGATTAACTTCATTCACACCCGATCACTGCTGTGTGCCACCGCTTCAACACCGACTGTACTGTCCTCCACAGTGTGTGTGTGTGTGTGTGCACGCATGTACGCGTGTGTTTGAGTGTGTATGTACGCACATGTTTGTGTGTGACTCTCTGATCATTGTCTGTTCATTCATCTCCTCTCCTACTCGTCTCCTAACATCCTCGTCTTTTCTCCTCCTCGTGTCCTCTTCCCCTTGTGTCATATCGTCCTCGTCTCCTCTCCTCTTTGTGTCCTTCTCCTCCGTGTGTCCTAACATCCTCATGTCCTCTCCTCCTTGGATCCTAACATCCTCGTCTTTTCTCCTCCTCGTGTCCTCTTCCCCTTGTGTCATATCGTCCTCGTCTCCTCTCCTCTTTGTGTCCTTCTCCTCCGTGTGTCCTAACATCCTCATGTCCTCTCCTCCTTGGATCCTAACATCCTCGTGTCCTCTACTCCTCATTTCCTAACATCCTCGTCTCCTCTCCTCCTCATTTCCTAACGTCCTCATCTCCTCTCCTCCTTGTGTCCTAACGTCCTCATCTACTCTCCTCCTTGTGTCCTAACGTCCTCATCTCCTCTGTCCTCCGTAGCCGCTCTCTGTCTGACCGCAGCCGTTTTTAACCCTGAGCTTTGACTGACAGGCCTCCAGGTAGGCATCCTCTTCTGTCCTACACATAGTGTGTCTGCCGCTCATCCTCCAGCTTGTGTCACCACGTCGCCTCTTCACCTTTTCCTTGTTTCATATCATGACTAATCAGTCACATACCTGACACGTAGTTTCAGCGGCTGAAGCCCTTCTGTCCACAGGTCATAGTGATGTCCGGTCAGGAGACAATTCGGGTGCTGGAGGTGGAGGTTGACGCGTCTCTGCCGTCGTCTACTCCCGATGGGAAGACGGAGGTCAAAGGTGAGGGAGGGTTGGCTCGGGCTGCAGAGACACCGGCAGCCGGCGGCAGCGGCCAGGACGTCCCTGCCATGGTGCAGAGCGCTGCAGGAGGTGAGCCGTGGCCGTACCGACCACCTGTAACACACCGTTGAATGAACACATGAGTGCGAACACATGTCAGATTCTGTCCGTGCCTCTCCACAGCGCTCGCCGAGCCGCCGCCGGTGTCTGCTGAGGCTCCGCCCCCCTCCGTCCAAACACTGACCCCATCTGTTTCAATCAGTACGCCGCAGCTACAGGCCACAATGCCCGTTTCCGTACAAGGCTGTCCGCAGGTACGACCACTGGTAACTCTACAGTCCAAAGACTCCTAAAAACCGAGTTCATTCCCTGTCAGCATGAGCACATCAAACGGTCAGGAGAATGTCAGGAACCAAAGTAACAAACAGCGTAGAACGTTGGAGACGTGTAAAATGCAGTAGATGAGGTCATCTCAAGTTTTAAGTTTGATTGTTGAACTTTCGAGGAGCAGTTGTCCTGTGTCATCGTCTTCACCAGTCAGAATCAGAACCACAATCGGGTTTATTGGCAAGTTGGCATCAGTTTGTCTTGGTGTAAGGTGCTAGACAATTTAACACAGAATAAAAATAAGATAAAAAAAAACTCTGAGGTATAAACACTGCACACAGTAATCAGAATAAAATACAACATCAAAAATACAATAATTACAGGACTGTATACTATATACAATGAACTACAGATGTATGGAATGAGGTAAGTTAGGTGGATAATAACACGTCATCAAACAGTCATTTCCAGTCTCCGCATCATTGTTTGGGTCATAATTATTTACATTAGGAGACTTTTCTCATTTTTAATTGTACTTCATTAAATTTAATTTTTCCATTTTATTTTATTATTTTGTGTGCATTATTTTATTAATGTTTTCATTGTATGTTAAGCAGCTGACAGATATTTCCTGGTGTGTACACACACACACACACACACACACATACAATCACCTAGATTGTGATCGATCACAGACACTTGCATCTGCAGCTGGAAGCAGAAGAGGCGCAAGAATTTCCAAAAACCTGGGGAAAGAAATTGAACTTAGCTCAGTAAAGGTTCTGCTGTAGAAACAGTGGAATGTTTGTGACTGTTTGTCACCATTTTGGTTCCGGCGTCCTGTTCAGGTTCTGTCCCAGGAGAGTCTGGCCTCCCTGATGACGGGCATGTTGGCCCAGACGGGTTCGCTGGCACAGCCGCTGCTGATTCCGCTCAACGTGGCGGGTTCCATCGGTGGACAGGGCGGTCTGGCTGTTCTCACGCTGCCGACGACCAACGTGTCGACTCTGCCCGGGTTCACGGCCGCAACGCCGGCAGGAAACCTGCTGAAGCTGCCGTTCACCGGACTGCAAGGTGACGACTGTTCAACTGTCGCTGACCTGTTTCCTGCAGCAGGAGGTCAATGTCTCCTGTCTAGACAGACAGCCTGGCTCAGGAAAACAGGAATAAGACAGGATTTCACCCCGGTGAGATGCTGCCCCTTCTGGTCAGTGCCTTCATGTACTTTCCAGAAACATATTCCTCGAACCTTGCTAGCGGCTGCTAGTCAGTGTGTGTTAACTCAATCTGAAAAACTATTCATTTGTTTTGCAAGAACACAAATCTAAAACAGGGAACTGCAGAGACCTGAAGTCCATCCAGAGGCTTGAAGGTGGGGAAGGTTCTAGTCCAACCACCTGAAATGAGCAGCTATGTTCATCGACCTGCAATGGAAGGTCTCTTGGTTCTGTTAGCATAGCGTGTAGCATAGCATTTAAAGCTAACACTGTGAAGATTTGACTGTTTCAGCAACGGTCTTTAACGGTGTTTTTATAACTTTAGTGACGGTCTGAACCATTATCAGACTGAACAGGTCAAATAATCTGGAACTTCTAGAACGTTCGCACCGCGGGCCACTGCTGCTGGAACCTTTGGTCTCTGTAGTTAGTTACACGGGTGATGTACACGACAGAAAAGATACAGTACGTACAAAGTAAACACGCTGAATGTCGAACAAAAACCCGTTGTCAGTCTGAATGTTCCGACAGGTGGAGTTTGTTGTCTGATGTGTTGCTCTGTTCCTAAACCATCATCTGTACCCTGTTTCGTGCTAACTTGCTAATGTTAGCAGACTGCTAATCTGCGAAGGCTGTCACAGAAGCTAACGCGGTGACTAACTCTGGCCTCTCTCTCAGCCGCCGCTGTCCTGAACTCCGTGCAGCCGCAGCTGCCAACGAGCACGCAGACGCTGTTCCCGCCTCCAGCAGCCCCCGTGCAGCCAGTGACGTCTCAGCCCGTGCAGGTGACCGCCGCGCAGCTTCCTGCCGCTCAAGCCACGTCAGCGCAGAACACGTCGGCCGCCACCACGGTGTCTCAGTCCAACATCAATTTGGCGGCGCTGCAGACGGCGGGACTGTCCATCAACCCCGCCATCGTAAGAGCCTGCCTGTCACACCACAGTTAGCCGATTGTGTCCGGCTCTGATCGGGTTCCTGTCCTCTCAGCTCAGCGCCGCGTCCCTGGGAGCGCAGACCCAGTTCCTCAGCTCCCTCACCTCCACTCCCATCATCACCAGCGCCATGTCTGGAATCACCAGTCAGATTATCACCAACGCTCAGGGGCAGGTTGGTGCTTTGTGTCCTTCACCGATGGTCAGCGGAGTCACACCGTCTCTTCACAGGATCAGAAACGCGTCATGAAAAATAAAACCAGTGGTAGAACCAGAGCCACACGTACGCAGAACGAGAGATAGAGCTTCAACCAACGGCTGCAGGTCAAAACACAACTTCAGGCTGCTGGGTAGAGCTACGACCAATCAGAGGAGAGAACGAGGTGATGTCATCAGAGAAACGAGTCGGTGTTGAGGGTTTTTTTCTGTGGAAGAGATGATCCTTGACTCATGTGGTTCATCGTCTGGAAGAAACCAAGCAGCAAGCTGCAAGCAGCCATCTTTGTTTGGACACAACCCGTCGTCATCCGATTAGGCCCCGCCCACAGACTCTTAGCCCCTATAGTTCATGATCCAAGCTTCAGGTCACTAACAGACGTTTAGGACAAAATCGTAGTAATTTAATAAAGTGTCGTCTTTTGGATAGAAAACACGTGAACCAGGTATGAAACTGTCGGGTTCACAAACTCTCCACTCAGGGGTTTGCTAACCAACACCTGAACCATGTTTGCAGGTCATCGGAACACTCCCGCTGCTGCTGAACCCAGCCTCCCTGGCCGGAGCGGCACCAGCGCCAGCCCTCCCCCTGCAGGGCCTCCAGGTCCAGACCGTCACCCCGCAACTCCTGCTCAACACCCAGGGCCAACTCATCGCCACCGTGGGGAACGGACCTGCCAACACCGCCGCCGCCTCTGCCGCAGCGGTCCTGCCCAAGGCGTCTGCTGCTCCGCCTCTGTCCAAACCCGGCACGCAGGTGGACGCCGTCACTCCTCCTCGGTCTGTGGGTTGGGGACAGATGTAGGCAGAGTAGAGGCAGGATCCACCGGGGAGGGTTGAACGACCTCCTTTGGGCCGTCACATTCTGAAATGTGGAACGCACCACCAACCCAGATAAAACTTACTGAAGAGGTTAAGAGTTTCACTAAAAAACAGAAATGTTTGCATTTTTTAATGACTCTCGACTGGGATCGTGCAAGTTGAAAATTGTAAATAGGACGTTGAAATGCATGTTGAAATTGTAATTTTCTATTACTTATTTCTTTTGTTTTCTACTTTTACTAAAAGCCTAATTTGGGACAGGAGATGGAAACTAGCTATAGCTCGAATGTCTGTATGCAGGACATCAGTCACATTAGCATTTGTTTGTCATGACTGAACGTGATCATATGTAAACCTGCATTGTCACTAAATTAAAACCATTTAAAATGAAATATAACTCACCTGTGTTCCTCAGCAGGCGGCAGTGACAACGGCCGTCACTCCCTCCCCAGTCGTCATCGCCCCTCAGCCGTCGATGCTGAAGAGCGCCAGCGCGCTCGCCTCGGCCGGACCCATCACCTGTGGAGATGGTTCAAAAGTGGGCCAGCTCGTCAGCAGTACGTACAGCTCTTCCGTCCCGACGTAGGTCCGCTGTGAAGGGCAGGTATTTTTATCCAAACTCTGGACGTTTGCAGAACCCCAGCAGATAGTCAGCAGCGAGGAGGGCATCAATCTGGAGGAGATCCGAGAGTTTGCCAAGAATTTCAAGATCCGCCGTCTGTCCTTGGGGCTCACGCAGACACAAGTAGGTCAAGCTCTGACGGCCACCGAGGGCCCCGCCTACAGCCAGTCGGCCATTTGCAGGTGAAGTGGAAATCTGTTAAGAGAGATTTTAAAAATCTATGGACGTATGGACGACCTCATTTGTAGTGAAAACTAACTAACGTACAAACCTCGACAGGAAATGTAGCTGCTGCTGAGATCATCTGTGGGTGTTGTTACTATAATAACATAACAGAATATGGAACAAATCACATCACGTGAATTCACAGATGTTTCAAATCAGGTTCAAACAGGTCACATTTGACCAAAGCCATTTTTAGCACACAATAAGAGTCACACTCATCAAGATAATAAAACAAATGTGACAGGAGAGGTCAAAAACCAACAGGCTTATACAATGGACCTCCCCTATAAAAAAGCATTTATTGCCTCTATTGCCTGTTGTCTTTCTTACAAGCTGTAGCCTTAGCTGTAGCCTTAGCTGGAACTGCAGCTTGAGCCTCAGACAACTGTACCTGTAGCTTTAGATTTAGCAATAACATTAGCTTTAGCCTTAAATGTACCATAAATAATGATAACGTTAAAATAATAATGACAATAATAATAATAATAATAATAATAATGGTCGGCTGTGATAATGTGTTCAAAGGCTCTGATGTGTCTCACTCTGACACTCGTCTTCTTTGCGTCACAGGTTTGAGAAACTGGACATCACCCCTAAGAGTGCCCAGAAGCTGAAGCCGGTGTTGGAGAAGTGGCTGGCTGAAGCGGAGCACTGGAACCAGAAGGGTCAACAGAATCTGATGGAGTTTGTCGGCGGTGAGCCGTCGAAAAAGCGCAAGCGGCGCACGAGTTTCACGCCGCAGGCGATAGAAGTCCTCAACTCGTACTTTGAGAAGAATTCTCTGCCGACAGGCCAGGAGATCACAGAGATCGCACGAGAGCTGAACTACGACCGGGAGGTTGTACGAGTGTGGTTCTGCAACCGGCGACAGACGCTGAAAAATACGAGCAAGATCAATGTGTTCCAGGTCCAGTAGGACCCGTCTGTGCAGAGCCGTTTGATGCAGCAACACACATGTAAATACAGTGAAATGTGAGCCAGTGACGAGAAACAGACATGTGACAGAACGGAAACCAGCTCTAGTGTTTGTTCTGTGTGATCAACTGCATGGTCCTCCGCCGCTTACTTTGACAACAAGAACATATTTAAGAGCATTTCCTGAACTTGGATACGAGGGTTCATTGATCATAAAGGTTCAGAGTTGGAAAACTCTGGTGGATCAGCAAACGCAGACCGCGTGTGTGTGTGTGTGAGTGAGGTTCGCTAAATGAGCTGCTCTGAGTTGTTCTTCTTTCCATGTCGTACATAGAACCATCAGCCAAGACGCTGTAACAAACAAAAACCTAAAAATCAGCTTGTTCACGTGGAACTGGTCAGATGTTTGGACTCATTCAGACCCCATCAGGTACATTTTGTAGAGAATGGGACATTTTTCAATCGGAATTTCTTCTGATTGGTTCAAACAAGATCCATATGGTTCGCCATCAGCTCCTCCCGTCAGGAGCTTTGGATCCATAGGTGATGGACGACGTAGATGTTCATCATCAGCAGTTCATGTAACAAGACGCTTCTTTTCTAAATCATTGTCATGTTTGACTTTGGTACTTTTGAATAATTTTATACTTTTATTCATCCACGTGAAATATAACACAGTGTTTAAGTTTGATGGAGGAAGAATTGTTGAATTGGTTGCAGTTGGGCTCTGTCCTTTAATGCTGCAGCTGGAAACACATTTCATCCTTAGTTTCGTAGTAAGAGACACATGTGTGTCCTGTTTTTGTAACGCTGCATCTTTCACCCTGTCTACATGAAGTGTATCTGATGAAATTTGACTCGTTCAGTCAGTGTGGCATAGAGTGAACCATCAGTGTTTGCAGATGTTTGTTACCTACGTATCTAAGGAGCCCGATCTGAAGCCGACAGATATTCACGTTGAATTGTTCTGCCACAGAAGAGATATTGTTTCAGTGTTTACCGACGTCGTTGGATGAATTCAGTCAGTGTGTTTGCATGTGCTGTGTGAGTTGTTTTCTATTGGGAAACAGTTGTTTTTACATTTTTCATAAATGATTCGCACTTTAGTAGCAGCTGGAAGACAAACAGCGTTGTGAATGGTTTTGTACCATACAAGCTTCCAGCTGTGTCTGCGAGAGAATGGAATTTCTGTGTTGAAATGTTCTTGGACAGAAAAACACTTTGCTCTGCAAAATGTAGCAGTACTGGCAAAATTGCAATCATCAGTATTACATGCGATCTGATTAATGCACTTTTTTTTATTTTGGTTAAATATAAAATAATAAAGCTATCATGTGGAGGAATATTATTAACACCTTTTAATGGAATTTTTCTGGTTTTGTGGTGCCGTGATGAATGGTGCGTTTCAGGTCCCACATCAATTTTGTTTTTTGTTTTCTACATATAATTCATTGAATTTACACCATAAAAATAATTAATGTTGCAAAGAGTTTGCACTTGTTCATCCTAAGTACGAAAAATACAGATATTATTGTTCAATAGCCTAAAATAAGTTATAAAGAAGAGCTACATTTGAATAGTAAACTAGCGTTTATTTGTCATCTGACTGTGCAAATCACACACACTGCAGTTCAAGATGGATGTTTTTGTAATTCTCTGTCAAATAAATCTGAAAAACTGCCTGCGTAAATTGTTGGTGATTTCACAGTTCGTTTGATGACTGGAGTTTCTTGTCGGAAAACACACACTCTTCACTGCAGTTACCGACTGGCGGCGGTAGGTGGCGGTGACGCGCTCTCGTTCGCAAGTGAATGAATCAGACGACGAAGAATAAAAACCGGAAGGTACCTCCTTTTCCTGACGAAAATAGATAAACAAACAAAAGCAACAATAAATTTGGCCTATATCGTGTGTTGAGGCGAATCTGACGCGTTCGGTGCGGTGGCTATGCTCAACCGCAGGAACCTCCCGTGAACTGCCGCTCAGCTGAGCCGCAGCTGTTAGCATCGCAGGTTAAGTTAGCTCGACATGTTGGTCCCGAACTGGAGCGAAGCAGCGCGACATGATGCGGCGGGACCGTCGCAGTGTTAGCAAGTAGCCGCTCCTCCGTCACCGCAGGTGAGACACAGATTCCCGGTAGAACAGCCGTCTGTGACGTCACCGCGTTAGCAGAATTCATATATAAAAAAGACTCAACAAGTGTCGGTGCCTTCCCAGAACAGAACTGTTCCAGCTGTCCGGTGTCAGTTTCATCAGCGCTTGGCTCTGTGTCCGGTATCATCCAGGTGTGTCCGTGTGCTGTCGGTATGTGACGCCTCGGTTATGTTTTTCCAGGTGGAAGTGTTGAACTTGGGTCGAGAGTTAACCGGAGCCGAACCGAACTGGGCCGAGTGCTCCAGGATGGCCTGGGCCCTGAAGCTGCCTCTGACCGACGAGGTGATCGAGTCCGGACTGGTCCAGGACTTCGATGCCAGTCTGTCCGGCATCGGCCAGGAGCTGGGGGCTGGGGCGTATAGCATGAGGTACGGGAGGAGCGGAACACGACAAAACACCGATACAGAACACGACAGAACGCTATATAATGAGGAATAAGTTATGAAAAACTGTGGATGTTAAAGTTTTTTTTTTTCTTCATCCGGAACCACTTTTGTAGTATGGTCACAACATATGTTGTTTAGCAGTTTTTATTTCTCAGTCGATGGATCCCTGGTATCTGGTACCTGGTATCTGGTACATATACATGTCAACACAGAGTAATTCACACTGGAGTTAGAACCTAACAAACGAATGAGTTCATATTTAGTCACAGTATGGTGATGTTCATTAGATGTAAAGGTGTGTCATTCAAGAATGAACCACTTTTAACAGTTGAGGATACCGAGTGATGTGCAGATAAATGTGATGAATGTGTGAATGGATGAAATCCTGAAATGAGAGAAGCAGAAGAGACAATGAACATGTCAATAAGTGTTTGGAGAATTTCTGATAGAAGTCATGGGACATGTTCATTTACAGAACACAATGTAGAAATGAAGATGCTATTGTCCAGAAAGCCATTTCTGTGTTGTGCTGACTCAGGCCGGGTTAGTGCTCCGTCATACGTGCTGCGGCGTTCACAGCCTGGACACTCTGCTGTTTGCTGTTTACTTCTGCTGTTCCACTTGCGTTTATGATGTTTGACGTGCCGAGCTGCAGGACACACTGACAGTCCTCTCACCTCCACGCAGAGCCCTGAACGGATACGAGACTTTTTCTGAACATGGATGTAGGTGTTGAGGAGACACAGGAAGTTCATCTGTCTCACGAAAAACGTTTCTCTTCTCTCCAGCGACGTTCTCGCCCTCCCCATCTTCAAACAGGAGGAGTCCAACCTGCCCCCAGACTCTGAAAACAAAATTCTCCCCTTCCAGTACGTTCTATGTGCAGCTACCTCGCCAGCCGTTAAACTGCATGATGAGACACTCACCTACCTCAACCAAGGTCAGCATGTGGATTCCTGTGTGTGTGTATGTGTGTGTGATTCACACACAATTCAGTTAATCCTTTCATGCTGACGGTAACTCTGCTGCTACATTAGTGCTTGCTTACACTTAAAATAAGACATCACTGGAAAAAGTAACTATTAAAATAAAAAATTCACTTGTTTCAAGCACATTTTCACATGAAATCCTCAATTGATCATCCAGTGGACCAATATCTAATCTAATAAGAAAAAAAACACTTGTTCCTCTGACAGATTCTTCTGCTGATTTCAAATGAAAATCTCTTGACACAAGAGACGAATGTCTTAAAAGCAAGTTATTTGTGTAAAGATTTTTTTTCACTACAATTGAGGCATTTTTATTAGTAGTAGTAGTATTAGTAGTAGTAGTATTAATAGTAGCCTAATTACGGTACTTCAAAGTATGCTAGCGCCAGTGTAGCATTGGGGGTACGGTTGTTGATAAATGGTTAGTGTAGTGTAGAAGGAAGTGTAGAAGGAAGAGACAAAACTTCATTCATTTAATTGTCACTGCATCGTCAACTGCATCTGTCGTGTGTGTGTGTGTGTGTGTGTTTGTTATCTTTACATGTTGTTTGACGCGGCTGCTCCTGTTCACTGCAGGTCAGTCCTATGAAATCATCATGCTTGACAATCGGAAAATTGGGGAACTTCCTGAAATCACCGGTAAAATGGTGAAGGTGAGATAGAGCTCAGTCGAGCAAAAATGAGATGCAAACGTACGTATTCCATTGAGGTGTGTGTGTGTGGGATGGTTTGCCGCCACATGTGTCTGTGCCTTCCAGAGCATCATCCGTGTGGTGTTTCATGACCGCCGCCTTCAGTACACAGAGCACCAGCAGCTGGAGGGCTGGCGCTGGAACCGACCCGGCGACCGCATCCTGGACCTGGGTGAGCGGCGACAGCGGCGGGTCTGCCGTGCTTTGTCGGATCATGTACAGTCTCCTTCGTGTGTTAACCGCCCAGACGACGAACACCCAGGGGAGTTTGTCGCTAACAGCCTCTTTCCCGTGGGTCTGCTGCAGATATCCCGATGTCAGTGGGCATCATCGACCCCCGGGCGAACCCAACCCAGCTCAACACGGTGGAGTTCCTCTGGGAGCCATCGAAAAGAACCTCAGTGTTTATCCAGGTACGCTGACGTACTTTGTCCACGACTGTCATCATCATTTGTTGCGTCAGTCGTGCGTTCCAGTCGTTTTCGGAGCCTCTGACGGGAAGTTTCTTATTGGAACACTCCCGATGTCGTATATCCGTCTCCGGCTGGGGTCCAATCAGAAGAGCAGAGTGTAGACTCCAAGATGGCGTCAGCAGTTCAGTGTTTTTGGCTTGGTTCATGTCACTCATGTGTGAATATTGTTACGCTGTAGTTGTAGTTGAACCACAACATGTGTTCTTGTGCACTGGAACACAAACAACTTGGTTTTCACCTAGAATGACGTCACAGCGAGTTCCAACTCGTACGTCCAATACAACTGGAACACATTTACATCTCACTGGTGTGTGTTGTTTCCTTTGCGTCAATGTGTGTGTTTTGTCTTTTGTAGGTTCACTGCATCAGCACAGAATTCACCATGCGGAAGCACGGAGGAGAGAAGGGCGTTCCATTCCGGATCCAGATCGACACGTTCCGAGAGAACGAGAACGGTGAATACACAGAACACCTCCACTCTGCTTCCTGCCAGGTCAAAGTGTTCAAGGTGAGGCTGGCGACGAGCGTAGAACGAAGATTTTCGGTTCAGTGTCTGGTGGCTGCGACCAAAAGGTTTGTGTCCACATGTCGTAGCCTAAAGGTGCAGACAGGAAGCAGAAGACTGACAGGGAGAAGATGGAGAAGAGGGCGCCGCAGGAGAAGGAGAAATACCAGCCGTCGTATGAAACTACAATCCTCACAGAGGTCAGTTGGTGGACGGCGCTGTGACACACAGATCAGGAACACCCAACACATGACAAAAGGGTTCCTGAACACTCAGGAGTGTCAACTGGGTCCTCGACCTGGGGTGTAGAAGGAGCTAGGAGAAGGGTTGAACTGTGTTGAGAAGTTCCCCTTCACAGACATGTTGCAGTCATTACGGTAATGACTCACTGGCTTGCAATACAAGAGTGAATGAAATTACCGTAATGACAGCAACATGGCTGTCCTTCTTCACAGCAGGTAGAGGAACGGAGCAAATAGTCAATAAATACGGTACTCCAAAGTGTGCTAGTGCAAATGTAGCGCCGGTGATACCGCCGCTGTTAAAGGGTTAAACCAGCTGACATCTTCACTAACTGGTTCTGGGGATGTCAGCAGTTTTCCTGAGAGCTTGTAGATGTCACAGAGGTTGTGTTGTTTGATGTTTTGCAGTGTTCTCCTTGGCCTGAGGTCACATACGTCAACAACTCGCCATCACCCGGCTTCAACAGCTCACAGAACAGCTTTCCTGTGGCAGAAGGGTATGTGTGTGTGTGTGTGTGTTCATTGTTTTACGTCGCAGGGTTCCATCCTCTTGCTGGTCAACTACTCAGCGACGAATTCACAAGTCAAATGATGAACTACCCCAAAAAACAGTCTCTTATTTATGGTTCTTATCTTAACGAACACTCAGAGGCTAGCTACTAGCGTAGGTGCTAGCTATCCTGCCGAGGTGCGTCTGAACCTTCCAGAAGGTTCCTCCTCTTCTGACGTGTTCCCATGGTTTCAGCTGACAAACGTTGCGCGTCACTTTCTCTGCTCGTGTCCCGGGTTCAGGCTTCTGTTGCGCTGTGCCGTCGCTTCAGGCGCGTCCATGTGTCTGGTTGGACTGGCCCTGGTGAAACGTAGCGTGGTGCTGCTTGACGATGAGTCGCTGCACCCGAGTACGTTCATGCGATGAGTCGTCAAACCACAGTTATGTTCAGACATAGTTTAGTCACTGGAGAACGCAGGAGCTTGAGATGTTTGTGACCGTCAGGACAGAACCACCCTGTCAGTCTGATGTTTGACTTCTCCTCTCCCTGTGTGCCCCCCCTGAAGGAACGGTTCTCCAAACCACCAGCCCCCCGAGCCCGTCGTTCAGGTCGTGGATGTGAGTGGAAATGTAATTTTTTTTTTTTATTCCTTTCATCTCACTTAACAAATATCGATTTAAATCCACAAAAGAAAACATTCAAACTGTCTTGTTCGTCCTTTCCAGAACTTGTTACCCACAGCAACACCCCAGGACGCACAACAATGGCTTCTCAGAAACCGCTTCTCACCCTTCTGTCGGCTCTTCACCAACTTCTCAGGTAAACAAAGACATGTCTGTCAGCAGGACACTGACGGTCTGTGGTCTTCTCCTCGTCCGTGTGTTGTCACTCGGACGTGTTTTTAGACTAGAGAATGACACAGGACACGTG